>CM068374.1:468525018-469125018 GCA_034769895.1 Magicicada septendecula | reverse complement strand
ATAATTTCTTAAATCTGGTTTAACAAATGATGCTAACACTCACTATTAACTTATTACACTTTCGATTTCTAAATTATCATCATCAAATTAAAGCTTATTGTCTGCTCTTTATTTTGATGTGGTATAATGCTGGTTTGCACCTAGCTTTCACTGACAATACATAAGAATAGTGTTTTGAAACATGGTTTCTTATTGTCGTCTGCTAATAACGCAAAATGCGACTATTCCCTATCTTTTTACATTTTGTTATTTACACCTGTGTTCTCTTTAGAACGTTATTACTTGAATAATAATACATACATTACTACAATTAAAAGCTATTTACAGCGGAACAATATTAAATCTCAATATAATTATGATAATACCTTATTATGAAAATTCCTTATTCTCTAAATACATTTTACTTGGCCTACTCAATTTAAAGTCATACAATATTAATTGAGTGATGGTATTTCACATCTCATTTATCATATTTATTGTTCAGTAAATTTAATGTTCATTAGGGGTCCTGTTTCCCTATTAATTTACTGACATAAATTCATTTATGCATGGTCTAGATACATTTATGGTATCAGGTTTATTCCCTGTTAGTTATTACTTCTAATTACATCTCGTTTAATCCGGAAGTTGCTTATACACATAAGGCTTCCTTTTATAATTATCTTTATCCAATATTGTTACATGTTTGTTGGTAAAGCTAGTCTTTTTGTAGCTTTGTGGCTACAGCTAGTATAGTAGTAGTCTTTGCTATTTATATCATAGTTTTTCTATTTTCAGCCAAAATGCTGTTATTGTTATTAGTTTATTACAATCATTTGTTATTTAGTTTCTGTTTACATGACTCTACACATTAACGTCATGAACTGGTTCGCCTGACAGCTTATTGTGAACTTTGCATGTCCATTAGTTACAGTCAGCCATAGTGTTTAGGTTGCAGTGTCATGCAGTGTATTCATCACTGCTTCTTGGGATCCTTCATCTTCCTTCTTCTATGCTGGTCCTTCTCTTCTTTGCTACTTTCATTACAATGATTCACTTTATAATTTTAGTGTCATATTTTACCCTTCTGGTGTGTGTTTTGGTTATGTAACATTTTGTGGTGTTACAATATTTTTACCTAATAACAAATATAATTATTTCTTGTTAAATTTCTGGCTTTATAGTCAACCTAATTATATTTGTTAATGTATTTCACGTTTATTATCAGGTATTGCTAGACGCGTAGTCCCTGAACTGTCATTTTAAAACGTTCGTTTTAAAAGTTAAACGTCTGTCATTACATCAATAAAAATTCTAATCTGGAAGCAAAGACTTTTCTAATTATTAAAGTGAAAGAAAATTACTTAGCATCATAACGGTGAAACATAACACATTGTTGAGCGATGTCCACCGTTATGTAAATGTATCAGATTTAAAAGAGAATTTGTTGTTTACCTGCGGACTGCTTTGAGTTCTCGCACAATAGTAAATTTTAAAATTCTCCAGTGCGTCAACAAGTTAGCCTTCTTTACAAAATTTTAGGCTAACTGCTTAAAGTAGTTTAAACACTTTTTGTGGTGGTTAAAATTGGCAAAATATAAAGGAAAGATTACAGTAATGTTGCTGACGCATTAATGAACAGATAAGATAATGTGCTGACGCAACTTTCTTTTATAAAACACGTGAAAATTATGTAGACTAAACTAAGTTTTTCAAAATACACTCTTCAAATTTTCCTAAATACTGTATTTCATAACAAACGAAGCGTAGACGTTTACATGTATCATGCATACCAGTATCATTTGTTGGTTACAAATTTCTACATAAACAAGTAAGTGTATTGTTACTTGTTTCACGGACTCATTGTCAAGAGCATACGACGGTCTCACGGATCGTCGTATTCTACAGTGGAAACAAAATACAGACACCAATGAAGTCACTAATTACCAGGTGTAATTAGCCACAAACAACAATTTGAAATCAACACGGTACTCTCATACCATAATTCAACACGAAATAATAATGCCAAATATTAGAGTTCCGCACTATTCTAACACATTAATCACTTTTCACTATCCGCAACAACCACTTGGTCCGCACTCTATAATAACTTCAGGTTTAACTAACTAAGCCGACCGCTGTTGCTCATGTAGGCTATACACCCTACAGACGTTCCAGAATATTTTTCCATCCTTTTGGCGGCGTGCCGGCATAATTTGCGTAGTTACAAGCGCTCGAACAGTCTCCCTGGACACAGACGCCGCCGCAGACGCTGGCTTGTCGAGAAACGCGCATAACGACGCTTCCGTATTTTCGAGAGCGTTATGTAGGCCTAATTGTCGTTGCAATACGTTATAACGCATACTCTTGTAAGGAAAATATATAATTGTAATATCTTCATAGGTTAACAATTTTTAACATTTTATTGACGTAACTGTAAATCCATAATATAAAGGTTGTTAGAAATACGGCAGTTACTAACGGTTTAACACGTATTGCACGACCTGCTACAGTTAAAGGGATTCAGAGTAAGTTTGTTCCTCTTGTGCAACCTGGATTAAACGCCTATAAACAATTTAGTCAATAATAAAAATGGAAAAACTTAAGTATCTACGGGAAATAATTCAGGAGAATGGTTTAGAAAAATCTGCTATACAAGAAAGAATTTATGAAATGGAAAGGGCTTATGGTATAACTAAAAATATTTACAATAAAAGTGCATATCTAAAAATGGGAAAATAAGGCATTACAGTACAGTAGTGAAGCCAGAATGCCTACATGCAAGTAAATGTCTAGCATTAAATTATAATTTAGACAAACTGGAAATATTAGAAAGACGAATTATTAAGAAAATATTAGGCCCACGAAAACTTCAGAAGGTTGGAAATGAAGAAGTAATGATGAAATGTATCAAAGTATTGAAAGTATAACAGAAACGACGAGAAATACAATTATCTAGAAAATATGTTACCTAATGAAAGTACTGATTATTCCTTGTGGAAGGGTACAGAACGATTACAAAGGCCACTATTACAAATACCACCAATACATAAAGCAGGTGCCAGCTGGGCGCGAAACAATACAGAGAAATCCTAGACTTCTGCCGAACATTTTGTCAACGTTTTTCAACCTGAAGCCAGCAAGAACGTCTCTTTCGATGAAGAAGTACAAAGATATTTACACACCCCGCTCCAACTGACTCTAAAAATTAAGCCTTTTAAGGTTAACTAAATCAAGGAAATAATCCTATATAATTTCAAAACTAAAAAGGCTCCCGAAATTGATTTTTTTATCGGGGAAAATTCTAAAGGAGCTGCCTCACACAGGCGTTGTACTAATAACGTACAATTTCGACGCCATACTCAGCCTTGAATACTTTCCTCTTCTCTGGAAATCGGCTCAAATAATCATGGTCTTAAAACCCGGTAAAACCCCTCAAGAACCCTCTTCTTATCGACCCATAAGCCTTCTACCGATACTTGGTAAGATCTTTGAGAAGCTGTTTGTAAAACGACTTATGCCAACAATTGTAGAAAACAACCAATTCCGGATCACCAATTTGGCTTTCGAGAAAAGCACTCCACGGTAGTTCAAATTCGAAGATGTTCTGCTCAGGTGTGTTTCTCGGCGTTTCCCAGGCATTTGACAAAGTCTGGCATTTTGGACTCTTATACAAAATAAAGAAAAATCTGCCACATAATTGTTACCGTATTCTACATTCCTACTTAGTGGGTAGAGTGTTTCCAGTCAAGTACTCGGATGCTACTTCTCCTCTATAACCAGTGGGGTCAGGTGTTCCGCAGGGTAGTGTCCTGGGTCCTCTGCTCTACCTCCTGTTCACTTCGGAATTACCGTCAGCAAGTGACACCACTGTTGCTACCTACGCCGATGACACAGCAATCCTAGCGACACACTCCGATCCCTTAATAGCATCTCTTATAAGTTTACTACAAGAATCATTAAACAGCGTTCAGTTATGGCTTGATAAATGGCGCATATCCTCCAAGTCAGTACACGTTACTTTCACCACACGTAAGGCAAACTGTCCTCTAGTTAACGGTTAACCAATACCGCAAGCTGAAAGTGCAAAGTACCTTGGGATGCATCTGGACAGGAGACTAACGAGGAAAAAACATATAACATCTAAGAAGACTGAACTTAATCACAAGGTCAGAAATATCTACTGGTTGATAGGCAGAAAATCACGGTTAAGTCTCGTCAACAAACTGTTAATATATAAGTCCAGTCCTTAAACCGGTATGGACTTATGGTATTCAACTATGGGGTACTGCTAGTACGAGTAATATCGATATTATCCAGCGCTTTCAGTCCAAAACGTTAAGATCAATAGTCGAAGCTCCATGATTTGTCTCCAACTCAATACACCGCGACCTCAAAGTTCCAACCGTGAGAGAAGAAATCCAACCGCCTCTGCAGGACTCATATCTCCAAATAATCCAAAAATCATCCAAACCACCTGGCAATTAATTTTTTAAATAACAGTGAAGACTGTTATTTACAGACTAAAAAGGTACAAACTGTTAGACTTACCATTCAGGTTTAACTAATAATGTATTATCTGTATTGTAATGTCTGTGATATCTGTTCTGTTCTGTATGTTTTGTGTTCGTGTCAACATAAAGTGTTAATGTCAACCAGTATATGTGCCTTATGGACCCAGTGTTTAACATTTGAACTTATTGTATCATGCCAGCAGCAAGTGAAAGTGATTTTTGTTCATTAGTTTACATGTTTTTGTCATTTAGTTTTGTAATTTGTGTATCTCTTTAATCTATTAACAAAAACAAGAAGAGCTGTCAATGGTCAGCTCTTCATAATCCTGTATGTGTGTTGTCAGCCAATTTGTTCAATATTATTATATATAAAAACTTTCACAATATGAACTTACTTTCATTTTTCTGTACCAAACGTTTCGAGGTGATATTCCTCTTCCTCAGTTGGAATGAATACTCAAGTATTCATAAAGTAAGTTCATATTGTAAAAGTTTATATATATAATAATATTTATAAAGTGAACGAAGAGGATGAATCAACAAGATAATTTGTTCAATGTTCGTTTAGATGAACAGATTACAAATCTCCAATAAATTAAAAAAAAAAAATAGGTTAACAAAGCAGATCTTCAAACATCTATTGGAAAATAAGGCAAGTTGGATTAAAGAAGTCCAAAAGAATTTAGAAAAAAATAATATAAACACAGAAGAAGCAATTAAAAGAAAAGTTTTTCAGGCAAAAGTGTTAAAAATGGAAGGAATCCAGGGTAGGGGAGAGAAAAACGCAGGTTCAAAATGGGCTGAAAACAAAGAGAAGAGACACAGTGAAAAGATGAAAGAATATTGGATAAAAAGAAAAGAACAAAGAATGAAGAATTGAAATTGGCATGTGGTCCTTAGATGGCTGAAACAAAAAAAGATAATAATGGAGAACGCCCACTGAGGATTACACTTGTCTCAAAATAGGCTCACTAATGGTTTGTGCGTAGGCGACTCTGCGGAAATTATTACACATAAAGTGACGCCATATGTCAGTTAACATTTACTGTGACGTCAATTTGTGTAACTTTTTAGTAGTCTGTACGTCTCTTTGTAAGCTATCTTGTGCAAAGGTTGTTGTATGCGCAGTAACTATTTTCTGAGTTTAATACAAAATAAAACACCACAAAAGATAAATGTATTGTATATTTATTCATCATCATCATCATCTTCACGGATTAAACCCAGCATGGTTGTTCCAGCTTCAAATAGGCAAAGATTAAAGCTGGTCACTCCAGCGCTTCCTCGGACGTCTCACACTTCTCCGTCCCCTTGGCTTAAAGCTCCAGAGTTGTTTGGGGATGCGGCAGTCATTCATTCGGCAAAGATGTTTCCATCAATTCAGCCGACACTGGGCGATCCAGTCGAGTATACTCATAATATTCAGTTCCTGCCGTTTATCCGTGTTTCTTCTATGATCATGGAGAGTATAGCCTGCCACAAGCCTGAGAAATCTCATTTCAGTCGCTTGGATGCGACTGGCATGGCCTTTCGTTAAAGTCCAATTCTCATACTCATAAAGCAGTGTGGGAAGAGCAATCACCTTGAAGAATTTTAGGCGTGTTCCTTTACTTGCTGACGTAAGGGTTCGCCTAATCGTCCCGCACATAAGGTTCAACTTACGCAACTTATTCAAATCGTTGTATAGTTATTACGTTACATAATTCAGAAGTCATACGTGGATAAAAACCAAGTACGTATTTAGTTAGTAAACAGTTTAAAGATCTGAATAAGTTTAAAAATTTGTGCTTTATTACTTCATGCAATGTACATCTACTCAGAATATGCATAAAAAATACGTAAGCAACAATTAACGTTGACGAATTGCTCTAATTTATGTGTGCTCAAATAGCTTAGTGTGACGATTTAAATAATAAAAAAAAATTAAATTTAATAATAAAAATATAAAATGGGAAGTTAGTGAAAAACATTAAATCGCACTATAAAGCAAATACGCCTGAACTAACTCATAATAGTAATGAGAATTAATTAAGAAGATCTAACTAAAATAATTAATTAAAACTGTGAAAGCAAAAGTTAAAAATAATACTGTTAACCCTTTATTAAATTTATCATGCTATGACCTGTGTATTCCGGATCCAACTTGCATACCGACCCGGCATTAAATAAGAAATACCTGTAAACCATAATGTAAATAATTAATAATTTAAAGTCACTAGTAGTAGTTGTAATAAATTCTGTAGACTAGCAAAGTCTCGGTTGTTTATTTTGTCGAACTGTAAGAGTGTATTATTAATTAAAAGTTGGAACTATATTATGGCGGAGTATTCACTCCGCGTCGTTGCAACTTTCCTGTTGTAACAATGAAGGACTTATGATGCGGCTTTCAAACTGTAAACAGCTCCAAGCGTGGGCTCTTCACAAAATGTTTATTTTTTATGTTTATTTGAGTGTTAGCTTCCACTAAAAGCGTGGAGAGCTAGTTATAAGTATCTAAGATGTAGTGAGTATTTTTTGTTAAACAAAGATGTGAAAAAGGAAAACTAGTGTATAAGGTGACATCTCCGGTTAATTAAGACTAACGATCAAATATGTTTGAGTTAAGGGTAATTCCAACATAATGTGAAAAGAAGATGTAAATTCCAATACTACGATGCCATTAAATATGTGATGTGCATAACTGCGAATAGTGACGACTAAGACCTAAACAACATTTACCATTACCCCCGAGGATCAGGACGATTTCACGCTACATAACATCCATCTCATCATTAATTCACTCCGAGGACATCCACTGGAAACACTACCCAGATGACAACCCTCGACTAAGAGAGTACAGAAGATTCACGCCCCAGGACATGGACAGATAACACTTATCTCAGAGGTGACGCGGAAGCTCGTCTTCCGTGAATTATGTATATTTAAAATATAAGTATTTATAAATGACAAAGACTTTCAAAAGACAATCTCTAAGCAATAAGTTTTAGAATGATGTAACCAGTAATTTCTGAAATCATACGTTGTAACATAACTCTTGAGATGTAACTTTGAAACATCGCTTAACTGAGTAAAACCATTCTTCAAATGGTATTTAAGTAACAATGTAACCGTCTAAACAAGTAAAGTAAATTTGAAACTTCTTAACTAGATTAAAGAGACTCGGATCCGAGGTAAATGCATGATCTGTGTGATCATTTTTAAGACAGAAAACCCCTTTACAATTTGTGTATGAGTAAAATTTTATTTGTAATGTGTTACACATGTCATCTTGTTACATACTAAAGTGAGTGCATAAATCAGCTAAATTCCCTCCCCTTGTTTCCTTTAATTAGAGTAATTATAATTGTTAGTGATGTGTTTGATTTTTTCAGTTTGTTACAACGTAGGCAGCCTGTATAATTGGCTAGAGTCAATTATCACGGGTTCCCTGGATTATATCGTAGCCGACACGTTTTAGCCACAACATAATAATGGTCTTCTAACTATTATCTGCTACAACTATTGTAGCATGACAGATAATGCCAATAATTCTGAATGGTAGAATGATCAATAAAAATAAAATAAAATTATTGTTAAAATCCGAGAAATAAAATAAAAAATTAATTAAGAACCACCGTGAAGTATAATCATAGATTTAAAGTAAAAGTTCATTTAAAACCAATGGTACAATGAGTGATGAATCATCAAAATAAACTGCAAAACTAAAAATGTAGAAAAAGGTAATACCCAGGTAGGATAGGATTATGTAAGGAAGAAACCCAAAACAAGACAACATCCACAAGAAGAAAAAGAAATATTTTTATAAGGAACAAGAAGAATAGGAGAAATCAATGAAGAAACCCAAAACAAGACAGCATCCACAAGAAGAAGAAGTGCTCTTATAAAAAACCCAAACCCCTAAAGAAAATAATAAACATGATAACAAATGAAAGTATAACAAAATATTAAATTCAGAAACCATGTAAAATAAATGTAAGATAAAAGTGTATAAAGTACAATTGAAAGTGAACCAATGTGAAATAATTATATAATGCCAAAAAACCTTCATTATCTTCTATAAATAGATTTCTTGATTTTAATAAAACTATAAAACTATTTAGAAATAAAATCCAAGAATAAAAAGGGGATCAGTGCAAGTTTTTGTGTTATAATAAATAAACCTTATGTGTAAATATAGCAGTTCACAAACTAAGTCAATTGTGAAATAATACAAATTTTAAGTGTTTATTTGTGTCCATGAATAATATTAAATAAAGTATTATCATGTCAGATAATACTGGTGTTTCTGAATAATAACTGCCACTCTTAATATACTGTACAACATTCATTAGAATGATAATAGATAAAACAAGAGAAAGGATACATAAAAAGTGAAGTGTTAAAGTATCATTACCCCAAAATCAAAAACAGATTAAAACTGAAATAGAACCTAGTATAAGAAATAGAGTATATGATGGAAGGACCAAGATGTTTTGTTTATTTAGAATAAGTTACTAGCGATAATCAAGACTGAAATGTCAGAATTAAATAACATTCTTTAGTTATAAAATATTTATTGTATTACTAATAATAATTAAGTATAAAATGTCTGAGTTTGAAAGACCATTGTTAATTCCAATTATGTATTATGAATTAAGAGTATAAATTATATACAAATTGTTCTTTTGTTAAGATAAGAAAATCTTAATTAATGTCATAATAGAATAGAAAGTCAGAGAGGGTACAAACAAAATGTATTATTTAAAAACTTTGTATGAAAAAACTGTTAGAAATCTAGGCCAAATGTTAAAACTAAACAACATCAAAATTGATAAAATAAGTACAGAAAAACAATTAAACTGATGGGATTTATATAAGGTAAATCAATCATAGAGTCATGTAATTGGAAATATAAGTAAGAAAGATTTTGTAAAAAGATAGCAAGAATTATTGTTAAAAATGCAAATGTAAAAACTGAAAATTTAGAGAGGGGAGTCACATATTAATGTATAATATTTTAAAAGATAACCAATTAATCTAATTACAAGAAATTAAGGGAAGATAAACCTTTTACATCAATCTCAGATTTAATACAATCGTTAATATAATATGTAAAATGGCAACATTTTTGGAAAGGACAGGAAGTGAATTTTAAAACTTACAATTTTCAAAATGAGGTAAAAATATCATTTTAGACCAAAAACTTAATAAAACTATATTATTTGGTATCAAATCAAGCAGAATGAACTTTAGAAGAAGATTATGTATTTAATAGTTAATAAATTTGAATAATAGCAAAAATATAATCAGTTATATAATGTAACATTCTCACATGCACAGGATGTAAAATAATTTTGAAACAATGAATAGCTAATATTAATTTGGCTAAGACTTTTGGACAAGACGAAGGAAGTTAATTAGTTCATTATTAGATATTGTGAAGTACACTTGACACGAGCTCTTAAGCATTTTTAACCTATTAGCTGAGACATAAATGGCGTATAGCGACAAGCCTAGCCTGAAGTGAAAAACGCGAGTTTTGTAAAAATACGTTCTAAAAGTAAATTCAGTGAAAAAAACACCAACAAACACTAAACTAACTTCAAACAAGAACAGAACACAGTGAATACACCATTTAAACGATTTAAACATTAATTCTACACAACGAAACAAACAGTGCAATTCTCGACCTAACATACGAAAGTGAAACGAAACTTTTACAACACATATTATCGAAGTGGAACACTAAAATTTAACCAGGAACACTCCACCAACACAAGAAGGAATAATCGCAACAGCAGGAACGAGGAATCGCAGGAGAAGCAGCCTTTATTGAACGCAGAATTAGCGAGGTGTATTCGTCCTGCATCTGAACTCGAAGCGGCCATCTTTTTCTTTCCACAATCCAATGCAACGCTGCCTATTCGACTGAACGGTTTGAAAATTTCTATACTCACCATTATATATTGAATGACATATATGTATTTTAATTTTTAAGTTGATATATTTTTGTAAAGTTATACTTTCCATACTTTGCCTTTTTTCTCTGACTATCTATGAAATAACTCTTAAAAGAACCAGAATAAATAATTGTAAACACTATTGATATACCCTGAGAATCGATCAATCAATCGATAGAAAATCGATTAACTAAACATTTGTTAATAAAATTCATTAATTACTATAAAATTGAATATCGTTTATTCCTATTTAATAATTAGTATAATATATAATTTTAATTGAGCAGAAACTACCAGAATTTCACCACTTAGAAGGAAGATAACCTCCAAATAGGAAAGTTCACCTATCGATTGTTATTGGAGACAATCTTATTAACTGGTGAAAGGAATTACAAATACACAAAAAGACATAATTAAATTAATACAAATAACCAGAAGTTCGGAACACCACGGAACATAATTAAATAATTAATTTTAAATTAATTTAAATTAAAAAAAAATAATAAACAGCAAAATTTGTTTTTTACAAACAAACATTTATAACAAATCAAACAAATCAACAAAATAAAATTTGTTACACTATTAATAACTTTTATAACACGAAAGTACGGTATGTTTTAATTATTGTGACTCCAACTGTCAAGTGAAAGTTTATATCAATAGATATACTTTTATCGTCAGCGTGAACAAAATAAACACACTCTTTAAGAAATGTCCTAATCACCATAAATTGTCTTATGAATTCGATGATATAAATGTTATGTGTGTGTGTGTGTGTGTGTGTGTGTTTTGTATATATTACAACCGTAAATTGTTTCTGTACATAAAAATTGTTAAACTAAATTCTAAACTTTGTAAAAAGTTAGGTTATAGAAAGACAAGAAGGCTTAACAAATGTGTGCGGAAACGTCTCATATTCCGATAGCGTCTTTCTATTATTAGCAACGTCTAATAACGTCTTGCGATAACGGTGTACCTCTGTTATACCTAATATATTTTTCTCGTTACCATAAAATCATCTTCTATTACTTGAAATAATCTACACAGAAAATTACCTTATTTGAAAGCTGTAAATGATTATTCCTGATAAATTTTTTTGAGCCAAAATATATACTGTTTTAGAACGCAACCGAATATAAATCAAACAACAATTTTAATTATTGTATACTTTGAAGCAGATATTACTGCTTATTCCAGACCTTTGGAAATATAAGTAGGTATTCCGCATTAACCATTTATTTGAACTTCAAGTATCATAAGAACAGTGCAGGGTATTTACAACATACGTTACACCACTACACAAACACCTAATGTGGCGATACTTGAAGAGGAATGACTGTTGAACTTTGTAGATACGTATCTGGTAAGTAGATATTTTAGTTAATGCAATACACTAGGTGTTCTTTATTCAGTTGAAAACATATGTATGAGCACAAATGTAAAAAATGTTACTCAAATTACTATTCACTTTGACGTCTGTGTTGTCAATAACTTCTTTTTTTATATATGTATTCGACTATATTGTAGAATTATCTTTAATGGCATTATTGTACAGATATTTTACTAAATTAATGCCGATTTTCGTATTTAATTTTAAGTAATGTAACGTAACTAAAATATAAATTATTATAATAAACATATTTACTGTCAAATGTAATACAAATTATTGTTGCCTGGGCTGTGAGTTCGTGGTCTACAAATTTCAGTTTGGAAAACGTCAGACGTTCCGGCCGTGGTGACGATGCCATCAGCAAAGAAGAAATAGGCTTTGAACGCCTGGCAACTCTTGGCGTAAGGCTTTTGGGTTTTTTGATCAGATTTATTATCATATATTAAATTAGTTTGGCATACAATCGTGAAACGAGTGAAGCCTAACTTCAATTGAATAAAGCGTTTGTTGTTACACTTCCAGTTAAAATAATTAGAAATGAAGCCGGTGTTTGGACGCATGTTATTGCCCATGCGTGGCTTTTAGCGTTGAATTCGAACTAATTATTTTCAGAAAAACTGCGTGGTTGCATGGTTGCACAGTTGATGTGTCACACGGTTGTGCGTCATGTTTAGATCACCTTACACCCCACTTCCCGAACTGCTTTCTCAGCCCCCTCCCCCACACTACGATCCGAGCAAACCGTTTCATGTTTTACTAGATCACCTGTAAGTCAAGGTACAGAGGGAAACGTTTGTGACACTAATGTAGCAAACAATCGTTTGTTCGTTTTATCAAATACTAATAATCACGACAACGCATCGGCCCCATTTGGTATTAAATTAGGTCCACACAGAAGAAACAATTACTTAAATGACTGTTTACAAACTGACGTACAATATCCAAGTATTACAAAAACAAAATTACAGTAAAATTAATTCGTTTAAAACAAAAATTTAATTAAGAATGTTATGTTAGTGGTTATAATCAAAAGTTTCATATATAAGAAACGTTTTACAACGTTAGATATTGAAAAGCATGTACACACAAACACACCCACCCACACACACACACACACACACACACACACACACACACACATACACACAGAATGGACTAGCAAGATACGTAACTGTACAGACATGGGTGACTGATCTCGCTAGCTAATAATAGCCAGTAAGGACATTTAACTTATAGCTTGTTTACGAAAATGTCTACGGGTGGTAGAGCAAGTGGGGGTATGAAGAAGTTGTTTGTTCTATTATTGTTATTTCCGATCTGACGTTGAGCTAGGAAACTTGAAAGCGCTAATCGGTATAATTTTTTCATAGTGGTGTGCAACAGTGGTAATTCTGTTTAAAACAGAAATGTCTACGTTTTGCCAAAAATATTTAAGTGGCCACGAACAAAACATTTGCTAAAATATCAACATGAACCTAACGCTCTATAGCCAATACTTTAACCAAAACTATTACAAACGTTTGCATTTCAAACTATCAAAGTTTATGTAATTTAGTATCTGAATGTGTGTGCAAGTGGCAATCAAGTATCGAGTCGGAAAGGTAAAGTACGAGCTGCCCTTGTACAGTGAGACGGTGTCCGAGGGAACAATTCAAGTTGAAAGTACACAAAGCAGGGACGTTTAATCTGCCTGCCCCAGTTATATTATACGTAGCCTGTCAGACCTAAACTGAATGCATTGAATACGCGTACAGTGTAAGCAAAAAGAACTGAGCAAAACATGCCTGAAGAGGAAAACTTATGTCAAACCTCTTTTATGCACAAAATACTTAAATCCCAAATTTTTAACTGGTAGATTGCTTAATACTGTAGGTAATTAAAAATTGAACTATGAAACATAACTGATAAAAATTTTGTGTAACATACAAGACACATAACAGAATAACACTGATAACGTGCTTGCATTAAAATCTATTATGTTTAAATTTTACAAAGTGGTCCTTTGGTTACTGTCTTATCTGATCCGGTTAAACGATTACATTGACTCTTAAAGGTATTGATTGCAATAGCAGACTGTTGTAATGATAAGGTACGTAAATTAATTATTTTAGGAAATATTTGTTTTATTTAGACACCGTAAATAAGTGACTATGAAAGAAACCGTTAACTTTCGTTGCGAAAATATTTTCAGTAAGATTACAATACAATTTCAGACCCTATATATTATACATTAATACACTTTAACGCTATTAAATAATTATACTTCCTTTAAAATAAATCGGTGAATCGCCATATATTGAATTGATAAAATTCGCACCAATTTCAAAATTGGCGCAGCTGACAGAACGCATTCTTAATTTCACTGAGAACGACGACTACTACTACTACTACTACTACTACTACTGCTACTACTACTTACTACTATTCCTATTACTATTACTACTACTACTACTACCGCTACTACTACTGCTACTACTACTACTACTAATACTACTACTGTTATGATTATTATTAGCTATCTAATTTCGTTATCTTAAAAATCAAAAATTAACTCTTTTTAAATACGATTAGAAAAATTAAGTTAATAGATTCGGGAAGTTTAATATATAACCGCAACTTTATTTCATTTTGCAGCCTCATCAATATAGAAATATATTTAATTTGACGGTGACAATAATATCTTTGTTTCCGATTGACTAATACCATGATTATAAAAATTATCATGTAGATATTATTTTTGGTACGAGTAGGGGGCTATATATGTATTTGAAATTATTTAACAGAAATTAATTTACAATAACAGGAAATCTATAACATATTCGCAGACTGTACATAAAATATACGGTCATATGGCATAACTGGAATCTCAGTGTATCATGACTGAATCTTATTTATTTATTTTATTTATGTACTTTCATATGACTTCATCTCTGAACCCGATTCGCATTAAATTTATTTGTCTTAATAATAATTCATTTTGTGGAATTTCCTAATAGCTAATGATATACACCTAATATTATTCCACCTGATAATTTTTCAGCATTATATTGCAAAAACACACACAAACGCACACGCGCGCACCCACACACACACACATACACATAAACGTTAGAAAGTGCACCATCTCGCCACAGAAATACTTTATATTTTATAATGTCCACGTATTGAATGCATTCAGTTTACGTCTGAAAGGCTATAATGTATCTGGTGGAGGCAGATAGAACGTCGCCTGCTTTGTGTAGTTTCAACTTGAATTGTTCGCTCGTACATTATCTACACTGTAGAAGACCAACTCGCACTTTACCTTTCTGACTAGATATTTGATTAGCACTTGCACAGACATTCAGATACTAAATTACATAAACTTTCTTGGTTTGAAGTGTAAGCGTTGGAAATAGTTTTGGTGAAATTATAAGGAGTGTTAAGTTAGTGTTAAACACTAGTTGCTAAACACTTTACCCTCTGCAGTGATGTACTGATAGAAACACCATTTCCATGGCAACAATATATTCTTGTTCACCTTATAAAAGGCAACTTATATTTGTAAGTTGTTGATAAACGTGTAATTGCATTGTAATGGACGAATTAGTTTAACAATTCTACAATTATCAAATTCTAAACGAGCACTACATGTCGTCTACCATTCGCCATCGTTGACAATTGTAGAGACACTAAAATGCCTAATTTTTATAAAGCAATAGACGTTTTAAAAGTAATTTACAACGATAGTATAATTGCGGGGAATACTAAAAACAATTACTACAAGGTGATGGCTCTTCCCACATTTCTTTATGGGTCTGAGAATTGGGCTTTAACGAAAAGCCAGGCCAGTCGCATCCAAGAGGCTGAAATGAGATTTCTCAGGACTTGGCAGGATATACTCTCCATGATCATAGAAGATACACAGGTATACGGCAGGAACTGAATATTACCAGCATACTCGACAGGATTGCCCGGTAATGGCTGAATTGGTGGAAACATCTTTGCCGAATGGATGACTGCCGCATTCCCAAACAACTAACTATGGAACCAGACAGAAAATCGGGCTGGACCTTAAGCCTGAAGGTGGCAGCCCTACCATTAGTCTTACCCTGCGATATGCTAGTAACATATCCAGGGGATATATTGACTACTAAATTGTCTCAAATAAGGACTAGCCAGACAGTACTCTGGAACTATAAGCCAAGGGGACGGAGAGGTGTGGGACGTCCGAGGAAGCGCTGGAGTGACAAGCTCTAATATTCGCCTATTTGAGACCGGAACAAACCATCCTTGGTTTAAACCTTGAGGATGATGATGATGATGATGATGATGATGATGATGATGATGATGATGATGATGATGATGACGATGATGATGATGACGATGTTGATGACTAAAAAAATTACGCTGAAACAGTAGAAGTGGTTTACGAGAGGCAGTGTAAGTTTTCAGGTTGAGACGCACCTTTGGATTCTGGGAAAGCAAGAATTGGCTCCGAGCATAATTGCAAGTTTCGACGTCGTGAATGTTTGATCACACTCTCTTGACCACATTCCGTTAGTTCTTGTAATGATTTAGCAATAGTAGCAAAACCTTTACAAAACGGCTAGAAAGTTCCAAACTTCGTGTTTATTCTTCGAAACGGACCAGCCTCTCACGGTGTCTTCTTTATTGGGAACTATATTAACACCAAAAGCTGCCGAAATCAAATGGCTCAAACATTACACATGCTTATGAAATTCAGAATTTTTTTAAGCCCCAGATTGTGAATTATGGTTAGACTCCTCCATTAAGGTTATCCACATGATCTTTAAAAGCCTTTCCGACAACTATGTTACCATCAGAATGATCACAGTTGCACACCACTATATAAAAATTATTCCGATTAGCGCTTCCAAGCCTCACAGCCCATCGTCAGATCAGAATAGCCAGAAATTATGTTAAAACAATGCGCTTGAAAGCGCTAATCGGGATAATTTTTATATAGTGGTGTGCAACTGTGTTCATTCTGATTGTGATTTCAACCACTAACACAAATTTCTTCATTAAACTATGTTACCGTCTAAATAAACGTTACCAACTCAAGTTTTCCATGTCAGGTCTCGGAGAGGCAGGCCAGTTAATTTCCAAAAAATTACTGGTGCATGGCAGCGTCGAAGTGGACTGGCTTAACACCTGAAGAGAGCTTTTAGAAGGAAAATTGATTTTTCCTTGTCTTCGTGATGGGAGCCTATTTTCCAATATCAGCTCTCCAGGTCCAACGTAAAAAATCCAGATAGCGTGTCGAGCGTAAGGTCGGCGCGATGTAGTGGATAGCAACCTTTCTTTGTAACGTCGTTCAGCTTCCGGTAGTGTACGCAGAAACGTAACCCATCACACTTGCTACCAGCACTACTGGAGAAGACCAGGCACTTGACGAAGACTCACTTATTATCTCTGTCAGCGTGTTTCTATGCTAACCTAGATATTTCCTCCTGCTTAGCTAACAGAGGTCTTCGACGAGGTTGGCATAATGGTGCTGTATCCCGGTATTGATACAATGTTGTCCTTGCTGGTGTATCTATTGCACAGTGGAAGGTGACGTGCCTCCTTGCCTCAGCCTTAGGAGACTGTGCCGGCTTGGAGCATCAGTAACAGTAAGATGACACAACGGATTCTGTCCCAGGTGGCAGTTTTATCAAACTTGAGTGTGTGTTTGGTGAGCAAGTGTGTTGGTAAAATTTAAAAATTATACTATATAAAATAAGTTTCATATATTGCTCAAAAGCAACAACAAAGCCAAAATTTGAATAACACGCATAAAATTATTTGCAAAACTCAAATGACGATTGCGTCTATAATTTATTTGTCCGTATTAAAACGTTTGTATTGTAAGCTTGATAACGTAATAATGGTATAACTAGCTCCGGGAGCAGTTGTTAGTTACAACGTGAAGAAGGATCACAGCAGCAGTAGTTCAGCGAACGTAAGTCAATAGTGTGCTAAAGTAAGACTTCCAGGAAAGTAAAAGAATTTATTATGAAAACTTTGCTCCGTGATTATTATTGTCTTTATATTTTTATTTTTATTTAACATGTTTTCTTATTATAATAACTTAATATATTTATTACAAAAACAACGGGAAACACCACAGTTGAAGACTTTAAATATTTGCTTATTCTTCAGTGACACAGAAAAAGCCACTTGAAACTTTAGAAATTAAGGTTATAATTAAACTCTTATAGTGCATTAAAATATATAAAACTGACGCATCGAACGATTTTGATTTGTGAAATAATATACTTTTAAAAAGAGTATTAACAGAAAAAACTAATTTATATTAATGATAATCTGATGTATTTTATACTTACACTTATTGTTTTTTATTAATGGTACCTATAATTCAATTTTTTATTTTTTATATATTCTTTTTTATATAGCCTAAAGGTACCATATAAATTCGTTTTTATAAATAATAGTGTTTTATAATATTGTGAACACAAATGTGCTATATAACCTGACGATGGTCTGTGACCGAAATAGAACGCTTTAAGATTATAAATAATAACATTATATGGTACCTTTATGCTATATAAAAAAGAATATATAAAAATAAAAACTAATTTATATTGTCACACTCCTACAGAGGGTAATCCTTTTCGCCACATTAGTGCACAAAGAAGGGATGCGTAGGGGAGCCAACGGAAATTGCGTGGTATCAGCTGACACTGCCTGCTTGTCAGTTTGACCGTTACCGTGGCGATAACGCATTGTCGCGGTCTTTGTAGGTGAATCACGCGAAGTCGCATTGGATAATATAACTTGATTTTAAGTCAAGTTGAGAGTAAAGCAAAAGAACACACTAACTATCAAATGTTCACGATATTAATTGATGACTCGTTGAGCACTAGGTGAAACATATTAATGCAAAGGTTTTTAAAGAAATGTATGAACACTTGGTACGTTTCAAAGTTTTTATTTAACTCTGACAGCTGTAACAGTTTATTAAGCTATTGTCAAAGAGGTCAGTGAAAAACTAAACAGAGGATGTAAGGGTGGTGAATATCTGTTTGGGGCTTTTATTGGAACATGTGTGGGGTGTGAAGATGGAGGAGCTAAGGAAAAGTAAAGTGTCTGTAAAAAGTAAATATAATCTGAATGCAAAATATAAAATTAACTAAATTAAATAACAGCTTTTAATAAAGGGGATACAGAGAATTCAGTTTGTTCATTTGTTAAAATCAGAACAAATGATCCGTGAACAACCTACAGTTTGTTCACTGTTAATTTATTAGCATTTCACTGTTTGTTTACTGATCTCTTTGATAGTAGCTTGATAAGCTGAAACAGCTGTCAGAGTTAATTAAAAACTGTGAAACGTACCAAGTGTTTATATATTTTTTTAAAAACTTTGTATCGAATCTTCTATACAAAAATGAGATTAAAAGAACATTGGACAATTTCGAAAAATAGGTGCATACTAAAACGTTATGTGTATGAATTAGGTTCTATACAAAAATGAGATTAAAAGAACATTGGACAATTTCGAAAAATAGGTGCATACTAAAACGTTATGTGTATGAATTAGGTATATCAAAATTGAGTATTACGTTGAAAGTACATTTGAAGTTTCTACTACTATTTGTTGAAAAAGCAAAGCAAGTATTTAAGCTATCATATAGTGAAAAGAGTATACTGTTACGACGCGACGGTCGAAACTGATGGTCGCGTCGCATGGTACAGTGGAAAACAGAATACAGGACACCAGTTACGTCACTGATCAACAACTATAATTATCACAATTAAACAGTTTGTAATCCACAAGATAGCCTCGCATGGTACAGTGGAAAACAGAATACAAGACACCAGTTACGTCACTGATCAACAACTATAATTATCACAATTAAACAGTTTGTAATCCACAAGATAGCCTCGCATGGTACAGTGGAAAACAGAATACAAGACACCAGTTACGTCACTGATCAACAACTATAATTATCACAATTAAACAGTTTGTAATCCACAAGATAGTCTCTTACAACAAATCAAATAAACACGGTTCATACCCAATAATAATGTCAACTAATATAGTCTCGCACAATTATAAAACACAATACTTCGCCACAATACTACGGAACCGCACTACAATAAATCGCCACTAAAACTGGACTAAACTGAAGTCTTGCATTTATACCCCGCTGGGATTCCAGAATATTCCATTATAGGCGTCTACTAGAAAACACTAGAGCGTAATTGATTGCGGTCTTGAACACAGCGCGCGCGTACCGGTATGGTCTGGAAAAGTCTCGTTGCGGACGCGTGACAAGAAGGGTCACGTAATTGTCCCTCATCTCAAAGTAGCAGCAATGTGTACGCACACACACATTGTAACCGAACTCCGCTGGAATATTCGAGAAACACGTAGTAGTTCTGCAATGTCGTAACAATATGATTTCCACATATACTGAGGTAAGAGTTTGTTGCTTAGAAGCTTTTACGCTTCATTTTGTCAGTTATTCCGACCTCACCACTTACAGTTTGTACGAAGACACAAAGAAACATTTACACA
This sequence comes from Magicicada septendecula, assembly GCA_034769895.1. Taxonomy (NCBI): domain Eukaryota; kingdom Metazoa; phylum Arthropoda; class Insecta; order Hemiptera; family Cicadidae; genus Magicicada; species Magicicada septendecula. Next base: position 469,104,666 of record CM068374.1, on the reverse strand, counting down.
TCATCAGAGAAATAATAGTTCTTGATACGTGAATACGGAAAAATAAATCACAATACATAAGACAGAGATCCAAGGGAAAATTCCCCTTCATACAAGTAACTGTGTTAATGTACGTCTTGTGCATACCTTCACGTATAATCTATGTATGGTTTGCGTGACTATGAAGATATCGTGCACTAGTTTTTCTTTAATGTTTCTTACATGATATGGAATTAAATATTAATCAAACTGAGTATGTTTTTCATAGATAGATTTTGTGAATTTGTTGAAGTCATTCCTGAAGAGTCCAGAGGTTTTTGTGTGAAACTCCCTAAACGTAGAAAAGTGGGTGATTATCCTCAGTAATTTTATAAAATGTGATGACAAATCTTCTGTTTTAATATTTAAACAGTTCATTCATTTAATATTTAATTAATAATTATGATTTTATTTCCTTCTATAAGTACATTTTTCTTTAAAGTTCTGCAAGATACAACTATTTGTATCATATTCCAGTTTTTCAATATAAATGCTGACAGTATTTGTGTTTTAAGTACTAAATGCAAACATAACGGTGAATAGAAAAAAATGTAAAGAGCTCTTGTAGTGTACAGTATTAATAAGAAAATATAAATTCGTAATGAGGTGAAATATTTTTTAAATTTGATACATTATGCAGTAATAATAGCCTTGAGAACTAGAATACTGTAAATGCAGCAGTATGGAGCATGGAGGAGCGTGAAATTGGTCTCTATACTGAACAGTTAAGTTTTTAAATTAGACCTACAAGTCCATTAACAAAATTCTAAATTTTAAATCCTTTTGTTCTCACATGTTACATAAAATAACACACACACACTCACACTCATACATACATCATCTCAGCATTCGCATTCCTTGAAACACCTTAAAGTTCTATGATAGTACTGTGATTAAAATAGAGGCCCCGTGAAAGTTCTGACAAAGAGCACTTATTTTACTTGTTTTGTCATGAGCTACGAAGTAGGCTCAAATAGTAGGCTACGAAGTAGGCGTAAATGTTTTACGCCTCAAAATATATTTTGTAACATATTAACAATTAAAATTACCAAAACGAGATAGTGTATTTTTATTTAACTAATATTACGTTTGTTTAGGTGCATTATGTATTTTTTATAATATCATTGAAATGTTAATAGTTAGTTTAACGTGTTGAATATACGCATTGCACAAAAACTTTGTAGAAAACGTAAAGGCATGCTCAACGAATGATACATTCACTTACAGAAAGAATAAAAAAGAAAGGTATTCTATAATACTAACAATTTTACGGGAAAGTATACAAGATAACCGACAGAATTATACAAAACACGACATTGTGAGTGTAAGGAGTTTGTTTCTGCTGCGATCAAACAATTTGAGATTATAAACATAAATTTTCGTTCCAATTCATTCTAGTAATCGTAGTTTTTATTAATTTCTTATCATATACAATAACTATAAATAGAAGCACAATAATAGATGAAATAGAAAGGAGACATTGACTTGGTTTGGGCATGTGAAGAGACTGGAAGGTGACAGATGGCCCCGCAAAATACTGGAATGGATACCACCGGTGAGGAGGAAAAGAGGACGTCCACGGAGGAGTTGGCGAGATGACGTAGCGGAAGCAATGGTTGCAAGAAATTTAGAAGAACTTACATGCTACGATAGGTTACAATGGAAGTTGGGGACGGAGAAACGGCGACAGCTGTAAAGATCCGTCACACACACACACACACACACACACACACACACACACACACACACACACACACACACACACACACACACACACACACACACACACACACACACACACACACACACACACACACACACACACACACACACACACACACACACACACACACACACACACACACACACACACACACACACACACACACACACACACACACACACACACACACACACACAGAAGCAATGGAAAGCAATTTTAAATAAAAATGTAATACACATCTGTAGCAATATTAGATTATAACTGTTAAGTTTGGAGGTGACACGGTTTACAAATTTTGTCAGTAAAACAAAGTCGCTGGCTATCCATGGTAATTTTCAGTACATTCAACTGATTCTTGAATATTAGTATGAAAGTGCTTTATATCTACTCATGTTACAACCAGAGTATATCTCGACACTGATAAATTGGACACAGGATGTACTCACTAATAAATTGAGTAAATTTTAAGTTATATGTTGTACCGTTGTATAAAAGTTTCAACGTAACAATCCTCTTAGAGAATACTTGTGCGTTATCAAACAGAGTGTGTAGCATTAGATTTAATTCAGCTTTCGTATTTGCACCAATTATTATTTGGTGTGAACAATTGGCGTGATAAACATAATCATAGAGATGTAGCATATGTGTAATCAGGACGATATTACGTTGATATAGTTGTTAGAGAACATTGGCAAAGGAAGATTGTAATAGGAGGCAAACTATTGAAAAGCAGTTATGGAAAAGTGCTTTAAATACGATACAGTGTTGTAAGATGCTGAACCGTGGACACTAATGAGGGAAGTTGTAAAAAGATTGGAGGCACTAGACCGCAAACATATCGTGGAGAATATGATAGATAAGGTAAGAAGATAAAGTAAGGAGTAAGGAAATGGTGCGAAAGTTGGTGAGGAGAGGCAGATTTTCTATATATCTTCTTCTGATAGTTCCTATCAGTTTCGGATGTTGGATATCATACATGCTATTTTAACTTTCTGCACTGCTGTATGGAATAAGTCAGTTGCATTCGTGCCAAACCATGTTCTTAAATTTCTCAACCATGAGATTCTCGGTCGCCCAACTCCTCTCTTTCCAAGTACTTTTCCCTGTAGTATGGACTGCAAAAAGTAAAATCTCTATTCATTTGTCATGAAATGTCCCAGATACTGAAACTTTCTTATCTTCACTGTATTAATTACTTCTCTACCTTTCTTCATCTTTCTAAGAACTTCAACATTAGTTATATGTGCTGTCCATGAAATGCTCAGTATTCTACGGCAGAGCCACATTTCGAAAGATTCCAATTTCTTAGTTGTGGGTTGTGGCTTCAGTCAAAGTCCAAGATTCTACACCGTAGAAGAGGACCGAGAATACGTAGCAACGTAGAAGTCTCATCTTTGTGTTTATTGTTAAATCGTGACTTTTGAAAACTTCTCATTCTAGTGTACACTGCTCTCGCCTTTTCAATTCTGCTCTTTATTTACTGAGAGTGGTCCCATTGTTCATTGACTATAGTAACAAGATATGAAAATTTCCTTACACGTTCAACTGGCCTTTGGTTTAGATTAAGGGTGCAGTTTGTAAACTTGTTCTTAGATACAATCATTAGCTTCGTTTTATTAACAGTGATGTCTAGAACATATCTACGGCTGATTTCTGTCACTCTATTCATTAGTTGTTGCAGCCCCTCTAAGCTATCTGCGAATATGACGGTATCATCCTCATAACGTATGTTATTTATTCTCTCAAAGTTCAGAGAGATTCCCACATCACATTCATCTAAAGCTTCTCTAAAAATACCTTCCAAGTAGATGTTGAATAAACGCGGAGGTAGTATACATCTTTGTCTTACTCCACGCAGAATCTGTACCTCCTCAGTTTTGTCTTTATCTACTCTAACCACTGCAGAGAGGTTCCAACACAGTGTAGCTTTAGCCTTATCCTTAGGTCGTTTCTATCTAACCTAATATTTTTCAGGATATCCATCATTTTCTGATTTTGGAATCGGTCAAAGGCCTTCTGGTAATTGAAACATGCAAAAACATCACAGCTTACGTCTCTACATCAAGATATAAGAAGGAGAAATATGAACTGGCATAGGCTTTGCCTTGTGAATTGGATGAAGAAAGGCCGTTCGCAGAAGCCGGCTCTTGAGGCGATGGTCACTAGATTGAGGAGGCCAAAAGAAAACCAGAACCATGGTTCCTCTGGTTTTCACTCTTGAGGAAACCAGAAGGAATGCATGCAGGATGATAAACCGAATTAAGATTGGACTAGGGTGTGGAGGAATAACATGGTTAGTGCGAAACCATGAAAAAATAATGGAAATACCGTAGTCCTTATGGTACCGCACCATGGTTGAAATTATGTAAGTTCCCCACCAAATAATTTTTTGAAATATACAAAAACGTAAGTCACATTATATCTCAGATATACAAAATTGCTCACCTGCCCCAGAATAGTAACGTCAATAACAATTTTGGCTCGTATAGGATCAGTTTCGTGGAAAGCCATCACCTGTGGCTTTCAAAAGCCTTGAATGTATAAATCTATAACCGCAAATCCTTGCAGATTTGCTGAACTGAATCAACAGTAATCTTGAAACCTCTTTCCGAGTGTTAGTTAAATTATAAAGTGGGTAATTAGATAGTTTAATTAAAAAGATAAGGTGATAATGGGCACTGTAGTGGTACTCCACAATTAATCAGGCTCACAAGAGGAGTCGTCCTCGGACTTCGTGTATGAATTAAGATTTTATTTTCCACATATAGTATAACATAAAAGAAAAGAAATATATTAGTCTAAAATATTACTAAAATAGTAATTACATAAGTAAAATAGACACAGGTAGCAAAAGTGGAATAGTATATAATAAATCCTCAAAATATAAAATGTTCGTTTAACTTTGCCCCATAAGTTTGTCGGCCCAACGATACGTGTGTGGAAGCGCGCCTCTGAAGATTTGAGAAGCACTTTTCATTTTCGGTGCTGTTGTTTCTCAGATGTGACTGTGTTGTTTCTTTACACTCCTTCCACTACATCCCACATCCGTCCTGTTTCTGTCCTGAGTTATGTGTTTCCCTTTTCCGTTGTTGGAGATGTTTTTATTATTCCCGTTGTGTAGGTTCGTCGTTAGCACTGTTGCGTACGCTGTCACGTGATGTTGATGTAGGGTACGTGTGTTGCCTCCAATAACATTGTTTCCACTTTATGTTCAGTTTCCTACTACCGTATCTTATCTGTTTTTATGGCAGTCCTTATATTAATTGACATAATTGGTGTAGACATTTAAACGTTTTAAACATCACTTTTTCCTGATTTCGTCTTTTTATTACGTTTCACCACATTTTTAGGTATTTCTCAATGCTTTTTTGCTGAAACTATGAGACTTAAAATTACAATCTTCTTCTCTTGTTGCCGCTTCTTCTATCCTATGTTTTATCGTGAATAAATAAACCTGCAGGCTCCTTTCTCTCCTATATAAAATAAAAATTTGTAAAGGTTACTTTTTAATTTTGCTTTTTGTGACGATTTCATTAATTAAAAATAAAATGAATAATAAAATAGGAAATGTAAAAGCTGAGAAATTTAAATTTTAATAAATCGCACATTTAAACTAATTTTATATCACTACCATAAATCATAATAATATTTAATAAAGAGATTAAATGGTAAAAAGTAATGCGAGTGTAAAGATAAGGAAACCCTTTATTAATTTTATCCTGCATAGACATGTCCTAACCGGAATTAACCTGATTACCGACCCATAAACAAACTAATAATCCTTGTAAATTGATATTAAATAAATAAACAAGAACACAGTAGTGTACTATAATGAAGTCTGTAATAAAGAATATAGTTGGATAATTAAAAGGTCAAACTTTAATCCCTTAAATAAAAAAGAAAGGAGGAACTATTTTGTTGCGATGCGTAAACTCCGCGCAATTAACTTACCCGTCCTAACATAGTAATTCAATCAAGATGGAGCGCTCGCGTAGTAAACACACGCTTGAACCATGTCCCAAAGAACGACAATATGTTTTTTCATTTAGAGTACAGCTATAACAATGTGCAGCGAAAAGTAGTGGCAAATTAGTGTGCTAATAAGTTTAAATGTAATAAAACCAAAAGGAATAAATAACTGTGTGAGGGATGACATCTCATTTGTCTAATTTGTAAGATCTCAATGTTGTTTTAAAATAATAAGGTACGAGCTATCTAAAGTGAGAACTTTTATAAACAATAATGTGATGTGCATTTCTGCGACAAACAAGAACATTTACGGCACTTATACTACCAACGATGCTTAACTACTAGACTTCTGAGGACCGCAACGCTACTTCATTATGAACAAGTTCTCTTCTGGAACTTCAGCAGGAATGTAAATTCCACTAAAGATCAACCGTTGACGAACACCACAAGGACCAAGGACCCGGACATCGAGTAAACTTCTGGATATCACAGGTGACACGGAGACTTGTCTTCCGTGATTAATTAAAATTCTAACAAATGAATTGTTAAAGACAATTTAAATAATATATATAAAGGCTTTAATGATAATCACTGTATAACGTGTAGTATGTCTTACGATTCAAAAATATGTGTAGTAGCAAGTAATGCTTATGTATATATATAAAGCTTCACTGATACAAAAAATTTTAGATTAAGTCCATTCTTCAAATGGCCCCCAAATAGTATGATAGAATATGAATAAGTGAGCTTAACTCACAAACAAGTTTAAGGTCCCGGATCCGTGGATAATGCTAGCACATATAAATCCTTATGTTTTGCCCCCCCCTTTTTTCACAAACATTTTATAAATTGTAAACTTTTTATTAAGGAAACCTTATGAGGGAATATTTATGTAGAACTGTTGTAGTAATTGTTTAATAAAGAGATGTCATTACTTTACACAAAAATACTGAGTGAATAAATCATCAGACCCCCATGTAAAAGTTCCTTTAGTTATAACTACAGCTGGTTTAATTAATAATTAAAAGTTAATTACGAGTATGGCAGCCCGTGCAATTGATCTGAGGTAAGTATGCACAGGTTCCCGATGTTATAACGTAGGTGAGACGTTATATTTTGACTGCTTTACCTGTAATTAATTCTAACTTTTCAAATGCCAATATAATTATTGTAATAACTACTCACTTCTTACGTAAGAAAATTATTAATGCCATTTTACAATTTTTGACAAGTGGAAATGTTTCTGTACTATATTACATGAAAGTGGATCAATTATTATCCGCACTATAGTTATTTGTCTTTACGTAGCTACATGCTGGTTTTGTGTGCATCGCTACCTTGAGCAGCTTCGCAGTAAGGTTAATCAGCAGTTTGCAAGTCATTACGTCAGTCTCTTTGCTGCTGCTACTTTACATTTGCACTGAAAAAGAACAGAGCTTAGTGATCCGCTTTCTAGTGGCATTAAATATTCTCCACCTTAGAATAAAAACTAAAGAATCAAGAGCTTATATTAATTTTTACTCTTTCAGAATAAAATATTCCGATTCTGTGACCTGCTTTCTGCTTTCCTACTTCACACGACCTTGGAAAAGTTTGAAAAAAATTATGTGTCTATTCATTACTTCCTTTTCTTTATTAAACAGTTTCTGTTGTTGATGTTATTTTGTTTAATAATTCATATGTTCTCTTTCATAATGTCTCAAGTTTTTTTATAGAATGTGTGTCGTTTTTGCAATTATTCTTTTCAAATTGTATGAAAAGTGCTTTGTATAAAAAGTGCTTAAAATATTTTAACACTATGCCTCTGTCAAGAAATATTTTATATTTTTATTTTTTCTCATACGTGTTACAGCTATCTACCATTATGTTGTGTACATAATTTTCCCTGCCTTTTTATATATACTTCGTAAGTTGATATTTTCAAGTTTTCTGTTTTTCGTAGGCTCTCCAAGACACAATACGATCCCTACTTTTGGCATTAATATTGCCATATATTCTGGTGTGAAAGAATAGTTTAAACTTTTCTATCTTGTTTTCCCACGAAACTATAGGCATAGAAAGTGTCCGAAGATTGTATAATGTCTGTTATATTTTATATGAAGAAAATAATGATACCTTAATTTTTAGAAATAAACAAAAACATTTATTTTGAAAATTATAGAATTACAAACAGAATTATCACTGTTGCACACCACTATATAAAAATTATTCCGATTAGTGCTTTCAAGCTTCACAGCTCATCGTGAGATTGGAAATGAACAAACAGATGTGAAAACAAACCCTTCACCCCCACCCCACACCACCATGCTCACACACAACAAGCTATAATTCAAATGTTCCTTCCCAACCTCTGAGCCCTGTCACCCCCATCTGGACAGTTACATATTTTTCTAGCAAATTCCTTGTGTTTGAGTGTTGTGTGTGTGTGTGTGTGTGTGTGTGTGTGTGGTTTAAAAGGAATGTACACACACAACACACAAACACAAGGAATTTGCTAGAAAAATATGTAACTGTCCAGATGGGGGTGACAGGGCTCAGAGGTTGGGAAGGGACATTTGAATTATAGCTTGTTGTGTGTGAGCATGGTGGGGTGGGGTGGGGGTGAAGGGTTTGTTTTCACATCTGTTTGTTCATTTCCGATCTGACGATGAGCTGTGAAGCTTGAAAGCGCTAATCGGAATAATTTGTATATAGTGGTGTGCAACAGTGATAATTCTGTTTGCGATTTTAACCACTAACACAACTTTCTTCATTAACAATTATAGAATTGTTTCTTTCAAACTAAGTCTTAATTATACATAAATATATACAGAAATTTGTTTAATTATTTTTTGTTTAAATTGTTTATAATTAATTCTGCTCATAGTTTGCTTACATACATTATTTTTCAAGTTAACAATTTTCCGCATGCGTTTGCTTTCCCAGTCTTATCTATTTTCCACAGAATTCATAAGGTTAAATTGCTCACTGGCCTTATTTAACAAGCCAATTTTTAAAATCATTTGTAACATCAATACGTTTGATAAATGTGTAAAACTGTTGGAAGGTTATGTAAATACAATCCATTTGATGATTAAAACCGTATGTCGTGATTTATCGAACTTTATTAAAAAATAAATTACATAGTAAATAAAAACTTTTCGTTTAATCTCACTAATTCTAATTACAGCATGGAGTCAATGAACTTGAAAACTGCTAACTACGAAAGGGTGAAAATAAAATGGTTTTAATAAAATAACTGGAATTGAAAAATGTATATTTACCTACCCTAAGTACTTATTACGTAAATTATTGACTGTGTCACCAAATATACTCGTGAAGTAATAATTGTGAATTGATATGTGCGTGCAAATAGCCATTATTTTATATACATAACAAAATATTTATGAGAGCTGTTTTGTTACTTTTAAAGCAGCAAAGTGAAATTATTAATGCTGTATCTTTATTCAAACAAAAGTAATAGATTGGTACGGCTGATCGTCGTATGGTACAGTGGAAAACAAAATACAAGTCACCAATTAAGTTACTAATCACCAGCTTTAATTATCACAATTAAACAGTGTGTAATTAACAAGGTAGTCTCTTACAACAAATCAAATAAAAATTGTTGACACGCAATAAAAATGTTAACCGAAATAAAACACAATTGTATTACAGTTGTCTCGCACAATTATAAAACACGTAATACTTTGCCACAATACTACAAACCGCACTGTGTAATCACTGTGTAATCGCCCGACAATAACTAACTTGACGGTCGCTGAATGGCTGTATTTATACCCCCCCCCCTATAACATCTTAACTTGTGTTATAACGTAGGGAACCCGCATTAATTGGTTCTGCCAATTATACAGGCTGCCTTCGTTGTGACAAGCTGAAAATTAATCACAACACCAAAACAATTAATATAAAAGGATTCTGGGAAGGGGAGACTGTTGATTTATGCACTCAGTTTAGTCGGTACTACAGATGACATCTCTTTATTACATAATGAGATTAATTGCTCTATTTAAAGTTCTCAACATATATGGTTCAACAGCTTACAGTTTACAAGATGATTATATATTTTATTCTTTCACAAGGGCCCTCAAAATAAGATGTACATCAATTGAATTTATTCCACGGATCCGGGATTGAATATACTATGTTAATAATGGTCACCTCCCCATATACAATCTTGAAAATTGTGCCATTTGAAGAATGGACTTTATTAATCTTTTTAAAACAATAAAGCTTTCAGTTTAAACTTTTACTCTTTTACTACAAACAGTTTTATTAGATTACAGACTACATGTTACATATAGTGTCTGTCTTTTAAAGTCTTAGAGTGGTGAGTTAAATTGTCTTTTGTTGGTTATAATTTTAGTATCTCATAACCATGGAAGACAAGCCTCCATGTCACCTGTGTTTTCTGTAGTTGATGCAGATTTGGCTCTTCGGTCCTCGGTGTGTTTCCTGAAGGTCTGTCGTTACCTTAGTATCCGGTGACGGTGAAGTTCCTGACATATGTTAAATCATTCTGGGTGTGGTACTCTCTTCTTAGATGACTGTAGTAATTCTTGTTGTTAGAATAAATAAAGCGAAAGTTTGTTTCACTGTTATTCACTTCACATGATTATTTATTAGTTGAATTTCACCTCATGGTTCTGGTACTGTATTAATTACATTCTTTCACAATTAAGAATAGATAGAGATGTCATCGGCGCACAATTTAGTTATTTAAATATTCTTTAGTGAACAATCACATATTTGTATCCGCGTCGCGAACCAACGCTGTGCGCTGCTTACGGCGTGAGCGCTCCATTGCAAGTGGGTAAAAATAGTTAAGGGTGAGAGTAGCAATCTCGCGACATTTACTATTCAGCATAAAAGTAGTTCCATGTTCCTTCTTTATTTAAAGGATTAAAATATGACTAATTAATTAAGCAGAGATATTCTTAGTTACAGACGTTATTAAAGTACATTACAGTGGTCTAGTTTAATTATTTAAATAAGGTCAAATTTACAAGTATATTTATTTTGTTTAGGGGTCGGAAATCAAGTCAATTCTGGTTAGCGCATGTCTATGCAGGATTAGTTAACAAGGTTTACCCTTTCTGTACAATTGTATTCCTTTTTATTTTATTATTAGACTTTTTATTAAATATTATTATTATTTAATGATAGCAATAAGATTTAGTTTAAATGTGCGATTTTATTAAAAATTTAAAATTTCTCAGCCTCCACATTACCTATTTATTAATTATCATATTTTTTATTAATGAAATCGTCACACCCCCCAACACTGATTGCCAGAATAATCTGTCACTTTGTTAAACAAACAGGCGCTCTCGAGAATCCACTAGAATCTGTGCTTGAACACACTGCGCTGACCGGTATGGTCCCGTATAGACTCGATATTTGACGCGTAATTGTCTTTCACCGTAAAGTAGCAGCATTAGGTACACACACACACATTACAGCTGGAATATTCTAGATACTTATAGAACGTTCCGTATTACGTAATAATTTTTCCTCATTACGTAACAATATGTATTTTTCTTTAAAACGTAGAAAGCTCTTGATAAGGTATAATAGTGTGGAAAATTGGGAAAGTTAAACATTAACAGTTAATGTTACTGTTTTAGCAATCGATTATTGTGTTTAGTACAGTAGGAGGAGCAAAGCGAGTTTTCCGTTTGTCATCCGATGGCTGTCTACGTTGGGAATGTCTTATGATTATTTTTGAATGCAACAATTTACTTTTGTAAACCGGAGAATGCGTATCCGTACTTCAACCCCCCCCCCCGCCTATTCATATACTTTTGACTGGTCTCTCCAAACAGGAGGAAGGGAGACAATAATGTACAATTTGAATAGTCCATTTGGGACACCAAATTGAAAACAATTATAACTAGCATCTAAAGATATAGTTCAGTTTGAAAAATGTTATATTTTTGGGACAACATTTCCCCAAAAATGGATCAAACATTTGTGAAGACTTTACAAAATTCATGTAGGGTATCAGAATAAAACAAATTTGAATCAAAAACCGAGTGTAACATTTATTCAGTTTTAACGTTACAAGCGCTGCAAAATTAAGTAAATATTTTGAAAAAAGTTTGAAAGTCTATGTAAGGAATTGGAATACGAGAATTTTGTGCAAAATACTCGGTATGTTTACCATTTTTAAGAATCTTATTTACCAACACCGCTTAAAAATTTTTGACCACCTTTAAACCCTTGTAGCCTATTTGCAAAATAATACAAATTGCTAGATGTTACATTTATTTCTGTAAAGTGTAATTTTAACATAAGCATCCCACGCTAACAATCAAATAGTCAGCGGGATCTAGCAGATCTGAGGCAAACGTCTCTGAAGTTTTTGAATATATTGGATAATAGTAAAACATATTAAATATTATAGAGATCAGAATAGTAGCTTAAAATCTGCTGTTTCAGTAGTCTTCCGACTTTCTGATAGAAGTTTCAGGCTTTCTTTTATATCCCCGCCGTTTAAGTTAGCATAGAAGTCTTATGTTTTTAGCTTTAAAAAATACCGGTCTACTTTATCTACTCAATGCTGTTGATAAACGCATAGAGAAAGATACCTTTGCTTCTTAGTATCTTAAATATCTCTTCATTGTTGCCTTTATGTATTAACTAATTTAAACAAAATAGTGTTCTCGTGTATAAAGTTGTTATGCGTCTATATTCCTCTCTTTTAAATTATTTAGGTACTTTCTCAGTAGACAATGCCATAAACGTGAAGGTCTCTACGAAAGTAATCTTTATAAACTTTGTTTCTTTTCCGTTTTTGTCAAGCTCAAACCTGTCACGGAATTAACCATACAGTGATGTGCTCCTCATCAGTATTCGCTTTATGTCTACCTTCCTGTAATTCTTTGCTGATTCTTTAATGTACAAATGAGAGTCGAAACCACTCATGTTATTGCAGAATACGGGAATATTCCGAGGGAGCTGTAGACTGTAATTGATTGTATTAGTTTGGAATGTAACAAAATGGATTGTTTGGGATTCCTACACACAGCTAACAAATCTGTCACCAGTCATATGGCCAGTCGTGAACACACTAGCAGTTACAATCAATAATACCTATTTGCATATTCCTTACGACTTTTAACATGATAATGTTTTCAGGCTGGGGTGTCATTCCACAAAAATGTAACGTCATCGAAAAATGTAACGTTTCCACACTTTCGATTCCCCACAGTCTAGATATTTGATATGTAAACGCATCAAGACAGAAATAATCGCTGCCGACATTGAGTTTAGCAAACGTTTTAGTGAGAGTAAATTTAATTTTACATGCTCTGTTTGTGATCGTCTGTGGTTTGGAAATTATTTACGTAATCCACCAAACGTAATCCACATTATACTTTTCAAAAGCCTAAAAACATTATCATGCTTCGATGTTTCGGTTTCGTCGAAATTCTTTTTCTTTTATTCGTAGCCGGTACATTTTCTACCATTCTGTAAGAAACAATTTTTGCTATAATTAACTAGTGAATAACATGGCATAAAACATGATTAAATAAATACAGTCAAGAAATGAAACAGAATTAGGCCTAACCAGACTAATAACATCAATGTGATATATAGATCAAAATATTCATACTTTACTTAGTTTCAAATATTATATTTTAATGTTTAATATTTATTTTTTTCAGTAGAATTAATTAAGAAAAGACCTGAAGTCATACAGGGTTTTGCAGATAATAAAGGAATACAGGCAGAATTGGAAGTTTTATGTAGAAGGCACGGTAGATGCGCGTATTACTAAACAAGCGTTTGAATATAAGCCAGTGGGGAAGAAAGATCTTGGAAGACCTTGGAAAAATTGAAAAAATGGCCAGAGACTCTGTGAAGTCGGAACAGGCTACATCCCAAGCCATGCAGTGAAGAAGAAGGAGAAGAAGAAGAAGAAGAAGAAGAAGGAGAAGAAGAAGAAAAAGAAGAAGAAGAAGAAGAAGAAGAAGAAGAAGAAGAAGAAGAAGAAGAAGAAGAAGAAGAAGAAGAAGAAGAAGAAGAAGAAGAAGAAGAAGAAGAAGAAGAATTCTGCACCTCAGACAAAGTAGGCTGCCACTTTGAACCATAGGCATAAAAGGAAGGATGGCTATCACTACGTTTCATCCCGGATCGCAATATGTTCTCTGGTAGTTTTTTCACTAGCTGTGTTGACCAGGAGACTGGAAAACACAGTTTGATGTTATGGTACTGCCCAAAATGAAATCATGGACATCTATTGTTGTCATATCAAGTTGTCTGTTAGCGGCTGTTGAATTTTTAATTAGATCCTATCTTTAATAAAGTATCAAACTTTTTAACATCAATGCCATGACGAAGTGGGGTTATGGAAGTTACACATTTGACTAGGCCTGAAAACCGTATAAACCACTAGGGTGTTATAGGTAAAATCTACTTGGGCATATTTATTATAAACACTTAAGTAGACTGCCTGTGAAATGTGGATGGAAATGTAGCTACAGTGTAAGGAGATGTATGTTACAGAAACGGCATACAAGTGCGTTGACATTTTATATACAAACCACCAATCACCGAGTCATTAATTACCATAATTACCATAGTCATTACCAAAACCCTCCTACAGAAAAATTCTCAATACTGTACAGTTTAATTTTACTGGGTTTGAAAATTGACCTTGAGGTTGATTTTCAAGGTGACTAGTCATTAACAAAAACAGTCCTTACCATGTAACACTCTACGGATTAGGAAAATACCAATAAGAAACATGCTATTAAAATACAGATGGGTATTACAGGTCCATTCACGTGCGATGCGAAAAGTATAGCCAAGTGTTCATTGCTCATAACACCAACACCGCTTCTTTACCATTATTCAAAAAAATACAAGACATTTTTAACAGAATATGTTCAAACATTTTATAGGGTAATTAGCAGCGAAGGTATCGAAAGCACAATTTTATCGCATTATTGAATAGAACGGTAATGAATTACCGATGATGATGATGATGATGATGATGATGAACGGTATTAGGTAAAGTAAGTGAGAAGTCGTGTAGCGAAAGCCAAACGAGAGAGGGGAAGTTAGAAGGCTAATCCTGTGAAGTTGTTTAATACATCCCTCAACGTAAGAAAAGAGGAAGATTATAAACGCTTATCTTGTGACCGTCTTATAGCGGTCTGCTCGTGATTCACATCACAAACCTGCTTACAGAATATAGTACTACACATTTAACCACAAATTTTTTATATTTTATATGTGCATATATTTATATACTTATATATTTTGTGGCACTTTTCACGAGCGCGGGATCGATAATACTTATTTATTACAAAGACTATCAATATTTGTTAACGTAAAACATAAACCTGTGTACACAGCGAATACACAGAAAGGAATAAATATTACTAAACATAACCCACTTTCTCATAGCATCTACTCGACAAAGTCTAAACTACAACACGTGCTTCCATCAGTTATCAGTTTAGTCAGAAAATATGCTTTATTAAAGGGTGTATTGTGTGTTGTGACGATTTCATTAATAAAAAAATATGTTAATTAATTAAGTTGATAATGTATAAGCTGAGAAATTTTAAATTCTTAATAAAATCTCACATTGTAAACTAAATCTCATTGCAATCATTAAATAATAATAATATTTAATATAAAGTCTAATAATAAAATAAAAGGGAATGCAATTGTACAGAAAGGGTAAAGCTTATTAATTAATCCTGCATAAACAGGTACTGACCAGAATTAACTTGTTTTCTGACCCCTAAATAAACTAAGTATTATTGTAAATTTGTTATTATTTAAATAATTAAATAAGACCACTGTTACGTACTTTGATAACTTCTGTAACTAACAATATCTCTAGTTAATAATTTAATCAAACTTTAGTCCTTTAATTAAATTAGAAACACGGAACTACTTTTATGTTGCATAGTAATTGTCTTGAGATTACTACTCTCCCCCTTAACTATTTCTGCCACTTGCAATGGAGCGCTCACGCCGTAAGCAGCGTAAAGCGTTGTTTCGCTACGTATATATTTAAAAATGTGAAAGGCTTGATTCAATGAGTATTTAAATAAGTAAATTTGTGCGGTGATGACATCTCTCTCTCTCTATTATAAAATAACGAACTATGTAATTTATACAGTATTACAAACAAGAAGGTGATATTCAACTAATCTATAATCATGTGAAGTGTATAACAGTGAAACAAACTTTCTATTTATGTATTCTAACTACAAGAATTACTAAGAGTTACTACAGTCGCCTGAGATGAGTGTACCACACCCGGAATGATTTGACATACTTCGAGAACTTCACCATCACAGTATGATAAGGTAACGACAGACCTTCAGGAAACACCCGGCGGACCGAAGAACCAATTCTGCAGCAACTTCAGGAAACACACAGGTGACATGGAGGCTTGTCTTCCATGGTTAAGAGTTACAAAAATTATAACCCACAAAAGACAATTTAACTTATCATATTAAAGACTTTAAAACTTCTGTTTTAAATGTAATAACATTAAAGACTTTAAAAGACAGACACTATATGTAACATGTAGTCTAAAATCTAATAACACTGGTTATAGCAAAAGAGTAAAAGTTTAAACTAAAAGTTTTGTTGTTTTAAAAGATTAATAAAAACCATTCTTCAAATGGTTAAATTTTCAATATTGTATATGGCAAGGTGACCATTATTCATTTAATATATTCAATCCCGGATCCGTGGAATAAATAAAATAGATGTACATCATATTTTGAGGGCCCTTTGTAAAGGAGTAATATCTATATATAATCATATAGTAAACTATATTGTTTGAGAACTTTCAATAGAGAACTTAATCACCAAATGTAATAAAGAGATGTCATCTGAGTACGAGTAAACTGAGTGCATAAATCAACAGTTTTCCCTTCCTAATATCCTGCTATAAGAATTGTTTTATTTGTTGTGATTATTTTCAGCTCGTCACAACTAAGGCAGCCTGTATAATTGGCAGATCCAATTATAGCGGGTTCCCTAAGTTATAACACAAGAGAAGATGTTATAGTGTGTGTGTGGTGTTTTAGGGAGGTGTTTATTGTTTCTTTATATTCTTTATAAAAAGGTTTCAAGAATGTTGAGCAATTTCAGAACTAAATCTTTTAATATTTAATAAATTCTCTAAGTAGATCAAAGTTTTGAAAACATTAAAATTTTCTATTAAAATCAGAATATGATTGTAGTTTATATCTAGAACAACGCTTTTTCTACAATAACACAAACACCATATTTTGACGGTATAAATTTTGACAAGAATACTAACTTCTATTAAGCATTAAAAAAAATTCTACATCAATAAAACCTCAATCTCTAGAAAACAACAATTTGAATTTATTTTGATAACTTGAACTTTGCTCTGTTCTTTAGTATATGTTAAAAACATTGGGTGTAATATTTAAACTTTACATGGCAAAATTGTATTTACTTTCAGTTTTGTCACTGAATAAATAATTCAGTTTAGTTTTAACACCGAGAACAGTAAACGTGAAGTCAGAATGTGATTACGTTTCTAGTAGATTATAAAAATTTTTTGCGTACACATTAGTGATTTAAGAAGACCATTGTACTTTACCTCGGTGAGGATTTCACCAATTTGTTATGCATGGTTCTTACGAAAAAATTACAAATAGCTACAAAAAAATCAGATACCTTAATGAGTTTATACGATGGTCATTCAATAAGTAACGAGACAAATTGCTCTAGCTCAAAAACTACTTGATAAATCAATACGATACTTTCAGGAGTACAAGTTGGCATCCTTGTAATGACTTCTAATCAGCTGTTTAATAAAATTTCTTAAAAATAACCTTTAATTTACTCAGTCAACAATGGCGGTTCCTCTAGATAATTGCACCGCGGAAGAACAACGTTCAGTAATTAGATTTTTAGTCGCAGAAGGTGTCAAACCTTTTGAAATTGATAAAATATCTTAAAAGTGTACGGAAATCATTGTGTGCACCGTTCGAACTTTTACAAATGGGTAGAACAGTTTAAAAGTGGTCGTGCAAATGTCAGCGATGAGCAGCGGCGTGAACCGGTCGAAGTTTAAAACTCCCTCGCTTGAAACCCGCATTGACGCGCTTATTCGGGCTAACAGGCGTATAACTGTTGAAATGATTGCTCAAGCAGTCTCAGTAAGTATTGGCACTACGCGGGAAAAAATTCGGTTCCAATGAAGATGTCAAACTTCATGTGCAAACCTGGCTCCGTCAGCAACCCACAGAATCTTATGCCAAGGGCATCCGGCAGTAAGAAAAACAATGGGATAAGTGTATTACAGTTGGGGGGGGGGATTATGTTGTAAAGTAACCATCACTTTGTATTGATTCAATAAACGAATTTTAAGCTAGAGCAATTTGTCTCGTTACTTATTTAATGACCCTCGTATTCAGTAGCGGATTTAAAGGTATGCGGAGTATGCGATCGCATAGGGCCCCGCTATAAAGGGAGGTCCCTTTATAACTGGATTTTTTAATGAATAAATCTGTAAAAAATTGTATGTTACTATTTTTTATATATGACAAACGTGAAAGAAGAATAAATTATATCGATTCCATGAGGCCATGACAACATGTAACATGTAGGGTAGAGACCACAGTCGTCGCCACCTCTGTAGTTATCGCCACCTGTGGGCATTTCGTTAATTAAACAAATATCGAATAGTGTTAGAAACTCGAAAGTGGTTCTTTGATACAACAGCTAACATGGCTGGCCAATACACTGGCTTGCAAGCGAGGATAAAGGAACATAGACCTACAGCTATTTATGTTCCGTGCTCCAGCCATTCGCTAAATTTAGTCGGGAACAGTGCTGCAGAATGTTGTCAAGGTGCAATACAGTATTTTGATTTTGTTCAGAAGCTCTACACATTTCTTTCAGGATCAGCACACAGATGGCAAGTCCTTACGCAGCTTCTAGAAAGTAAAAGTGAGGGTATTAAGAAACGAAAAACAGTTAAAAAAAATGTGTGATACTCGATGGTCCGCTCGAGCGGACGCAGTTGTTGCTTTAAAAGAGAGTTACAGTGACATAAAGAATGCTCTTCTTAAAATTTCTGAAGATTCGGGTGAAAAACCAGCTACGAGACATGAAGCAAAATCACTAGCAAATCACTTTGAAAAATACGATAATGCAGTTTTAACCATTTTTTGGAATCGCTTGCTGCAACGAATTAATGGAGTAAGCAAATCTCTGCAAGCCGAACATGGAACTGTAGTGTCAGCTATAAAACAATTAAGTGCTCTCACACCATTTATTGTTAAGGTGAGAAACGACTTTAAAAATGTAGAAAAACAGGCTTTACTTTTAACTGACGGAGTAGTCAATGAAGATGAAGAAATCAACAAAAAACGAGTCTCAAAAAGAAAATCATTTTTTGATGAAGACACCAGCAATGACACAGTGTTGGAAGGCTCTCAGAAGTTTATTGTTGAAACTTATAACAGTATATGCGACCAGCTTGTTGTCCAACTTCAGAGGAGATCAGAAGCCTTAAAAAACATATTTGATTTATTTAAATTTATCGTACCTGACTCTGATGAATACAGTGATACTGACCCAGCATCTAGCGATATTAAGAAACTAATTGAAATGTACTCTGATTATATAGACACAAACTATTTTGAAGACGAACTTCGTCACTTTTTGTATTTAGTTAAAGTAGATGATAAGTCAAAGTCAAAGTGTGATATGAAGGCAAAGAAACAACAGGAAGAAAAAAACGAAAGAAACACCAAGAAAAAGTCCTTATCAAGTGATAGTAAGGAAGAAGAAGAGACTGAAATTAAACCAAAATGGTTTAAATCACCTGTAGATTTATACAGAATTATAAATAATGGTTTAAGTGCAACGTTTCCTAATGTCAAAACTATTCTACAGATCTTCATGACACTTCCGATTTCAAATGCGTCAGGAGAACGTTCCTTCAGTGCTTTGAAAAGAATAAAAACATTTTTTAGACCATCTTTAAGCCAAGAACACTTAAGTATCTTAGCAATTTTATATATAGAAAATGAGGCTTTGAAAGAAATAAATTATGACAAATTGATAGACAATTTTGTAAGAAATAAAGCTAGAAAATAGTTCATTTAACTTAGGGTAAAAATCAAATAAAACATACTTGTTTAAAATTGTTAAAGTTTGAGATTTGTGTTTTAGAATAAACAATTTAATAATTCAGTAAACTGTGTGTCTAAAGCCTTGTGTATTATTTCAATCTATTACTTCGATTTAAATTAAGTGCCTTAGATCCTTTTTTTACAATCTTTAATTATTTTTGTAGTTTCTTATATATAGGCCAAGAAAATACTTTTATTTTTCTACAGTTCTTATTTTCACGGACTGTAAACAAAACTGAACAATTGTACTGTAAATTTGTTGTGACATATTTAGTTTTTCGTTTTTGACTAGGGGGCCCCCAAAATGCTCAGCGCACAGGGCCCCTCACAATGTAAATCCGCCTCTGCTCGTATTATTGCATTGTAGTGGGAAGGCACCTGTGAGTCACATTATCTTTGCAACAGACAAAATAAACAGAAGGTTTGAGAAAAACACTACAATAAGTTAGTATGGATAGAAGAAAAAGACAGGAGACAGGGAAGCACAGGATACGTGTTTTTCGAATCAGGAAAATGAAAGAAGGCTCCTATTAAGCGTATAAATGTAGGAAACGTGGTCACCTTGTAGCCGATTGTTGGCAGACAAAAAATCGGAAAGAAAGGAATGAATGCACCAACTGAAAGCGTAAAGCCCTGAACAGCATGCAGTGTCTACTAAGGAGGTAGGAGGTAAGAGGGAACTTGATTGATAACGTCTTTGTTGAAGGTAAATCAGTTGCATTTCCAGTAGACACCGGAGATACAGTGTCCACTGTCCGCCCTTTATAGTCAGATGTCTTCTGACCCGAGTATACCTATTCCTTAACGTTGCGCACTCCAACTGTAAGTTTGCGCCTCGGTCTCCTGTAGTTAAGCACCAAAGGCTTGTCGTAGACAGTGTCTGTGATGTGATGCTTGACGCGGAGATTGCCAATGTCTGTAGGTTTGTAATGGATTTAAAAGAGAGTGTCCTGATGTGTGACCAACAAAATTAGGTTTTGCATGCTTCTATTGTTAGGGACAGTCAATAATCGATTAAGCAGGTGGCACAGGCCAATGAAAGAATCTACAGGTGCGGACAATAGGAACTCTTGCTGTCGAAAAAAAGGATAAGAACAGGATGATGAAGTACGAATTTGTAGGATGAAAGAAGTAGTTACTCAACAACCAACAATTGTCACTGCATAGAGGTCCATACTTGTTCCTGAGTTAAAGACAGCGTCCGCAGAATACACCGTTAGAAAGAAGAAATTGGCCATAATTAGACAAATTGTTGAAGAGGTCAGAAAATGCGTGCAAAAAAGGAACGGCTAGCAATTAGGAAAATAGTTATAATGGGATTAGAAATGTTTTCTGAAGAGGATACGCAGGATATTAGAAGATAAGTGAGTATAAAAACGGAAAGGAGTAGATGTGTGTGGGAGTGACAGAGAAAGTACTCTGAAAGTAGAAAGAGAACTTTCATGAATCATACTGAAGGTAAAAAACACAAGAGGAGAAACAGGCTTAAACAGGAGGCAGGAAATTTCATGGCGTGTGCGTCATTCGGTTTGTGGTGATGCGTACTAGATCGGCAAAGACGTAGTATGGAAACTTGCGGAGTTCCTAGGTGCCTTGAACTTGATATTTATTTCATACGCATCATCCACACGACATTAGATTCATCTCGCTTGTTCAGAGGGATATTAATACAGAGTTTGAAAGGAGACAGCCAGACAGTACTTAGACTGCAATTCTGTGCGCGCTGAGTGTTAAGTGGTAATTTCCGTTACTGTTTGCGGACATCTGCAATTGGTGACTTACATTAGTTTGATACCGCTAAATAGATGACATTTATTGTGCGTTACATCAGTGTGTGTTGATAATCTTCAACTTGAATAATTTGTTGAAAACGTGTATTTACAATTTTTAAATTTAAACTGTAACAAAAATTTTAATTCCGGTTTTCCTGTTAAATTAATTTATTTCCACTCTTCAAATGCCACGATCTTTGCAACCGACATGACATGTTTAAGTTTTTCAAACACTTTTAGGAGGTAACGTATTGTTAGTTGACCAGAAGTTTAACAGGCTGTTACGTGATTGTAAAATCATTCTAGAATTAGCTATTACGTGGGCACTTGTGTGCCTGCGTGTGTTACAATAGTGTTGTACTTTCTCACGGTTCATTTGTTGTAATTTGCTTTTAGCAATTTTTCCGACACATTAATATTAATATCACACAAAGCGTGTAACCTATCTATCCAAACTCAAACACTCAAACAGTGCGTTTACCTACGTGTATGCCTATGTATCTTTTTTAACATCAGAATTTTAAGAAAATTGTACAAGTTTTTTATAAATTTTGCCTTCATGGCTGGATGACACTCTTGTCTTACACGAATTTTTAAAAAAGTAACATGTACTTGTAAAAAATCGACACACGGTTCTACTTCTAGAAGATTAAAAATAAACCACAAATGTAGGTCTATTCTTGCGTGCGACAGTATTCCTTTAATATAATTATGTTTCAACTAGAACTGCATTTCGTATAGCACAACAGCCATTGTTATTGTAAATGCTGACACAAGTTATAGTCAAGAAACACAAATATTTTTTATCAACATTTATAAACGATTGTCTACGATTACATAAGATTAGCAATGGCACACTACTCTGTTATTAATCCTTAAACCTTTATTACCCAACTGACATCCATAATATATCTTAACGTCTGTTTGAAATTTCCTGATTTAAAAAGTATATTTTTGTTGAATTTTCAACGCCAGTTTGACTGCTAACGCCTACATATTGTTAAGACGCTCTCACGGATTCTCATATTATACAGTGGAAAAAAAAATAACAGACGCCAATGATGAAGTCACTATTTTTCTAACATTAATTAGTCAGAAACAATAATTTGAAATCAACATAGGTACTCTCCTACAATGATTCAAGTTAAATTTGTCCTCAAGCAATAATAATGTCACCTTATTACAGTACCACACTGTAATTACACTATAATCACTTTTCACTAATCCCCAACAATCATTTGATTCGCAATAAATAAATCGCTATCTATAATTGACTGCTGATGCTTATATAAATCCCGCAGAGGTTTCACAATAATTTTCCATTCTCCTAGCGGCGTGCCGACATAATTTGAGTAGTTACAAGAGATCGAGCAGTCTGGATACTACGTCAAGGCACAATCTTGACACAAGCGTTGCACGCGATGAGCGAGTTGAAAAATGTGTGGCGCTCTCGAATTTTCACCTAATTCTCGTAGCAATATGAAATACACTGACTACAATCCGTATATACATCACATGTTATGTAATAAGACTAGAAGAACAGTTAAGCATCAAATTCTTTTCTTAAGCAATTGTAAAAGTATATTTTTTACTTAAACATATTCACGATATTAACTGATAACTCGTTGGGCACTGGGTGAAACATATTAATACAAAGGTTTTCAAAATATATAAACAATTGGTAGTTTCACAGTTTTTATTTAACTCTGACAGCTGTGAAATATTTGTTTATTCTTTATTGATTTTTTCATTATTAGTAAACAATAAAGAAAAATCAAACACATTAGAGAAATTGTAGTTTATAAAATACACTGTGCAGAATGCGACGCTATTTATGTTGGACAATGTGGCCGTGCTCTGAAACATCGCATTCCTGAACATATGAAGGTGATTTTAACTAATACATCTAATACAGATTTTGCAGATCATTGCTTACATCACAATCACTTCACAGATACAAAAAACATAACACTACTGCACAACATAGGAAAAGGTAAAAAAATCAATTGTTAGAAATTCTATAAATTAGAAAAGCGATAAAAAGTAACAAAGATTTAACAAATGAACAAACTCTGTGTATCCCCTTTATTAAAAGTTGTTATTTAGTTTAGTTAATTTTTATATTTTGCCTTCAGATTATATTTAGTTTTTACAGACACTTGATCTGCTCTTAGCTTCTCCAACCCCCCTCCATCATCACATCCTACACATGTCCCCATACACTCCCTAAACATATGTTTACCACCCTTCTATTCTTTGTATTGTTTAGTTGTTTACTGATCTGTTTGACAATAGCTTAATAAGCTGAAACAGCTGTCGGAGTTAAATGAAAACTGTGAGACGTACCAAATGTTTATATATTTTTAAAAACCTTTGTACTCAACATGTTGACTGCAACTAATGATATCAGTACATGAAAAATAGTGTTAACATATTCATTCTATTCAGATATATTGTTAGAAGGTATTTATAGTCAAGTTTATATTACATTGTTGATTTACCAGAATCCTTTACTGCACTAATTCATTCCTTACTTATTAGTGTATGTCAAGTTGCAGGAAAAAAGTCTTGTAACTAGATTTCTAAATAGTTTTATGTAAAATCTTCAAGGCATCTCGTGATATCTAACTTTGCTATATTTGGTTATCTATTAACCTCAACTCAACCAATCTGGATCGTGTAAGGTATTCAGACATCAGACAACCCAGACGCCATACTTCTCATTCCATAGAGCCTTGTGTGGGTCCAGTACAGATTGAAGAGGTGACCGTACTTTACGCTTATGTAGCCTAGATTATGTTTGACAGACGGTAGGGTATCTTTCGTACTACGATTCCTTGAATTGTCCGACATGCTGTCCGTAAAACATATGTTTACAACAGATAATCATGCCTCAGAGTCTGTTCTCGTATGTGTTTACTTCATATTATCCTGTTAAATGTTCAACGTGAACACAGGAAAATAAATAAAACAAATAGGCGTATTGTAATCTTCCTAGTAATACAGAAAATATATATTTAATTAAGAAAGTTGTGTTAGTGGGTATAATCACAAACAGAATAATCACTGTTGCACACCACTATAGGAAAATTATTCCGATTTGCGTTTTTCAAGCTTCTCAGCTCATCATCAGATCGGAAATAACAGTGAAAATTCTGATTGAGAAAATCTATGCTTGGATATTAACAAAGGTTCTTCCTCTCTCCTATGTCAGGAGCCCATTGGCTAGTTGGCAGCAGCTCGCCATTCTGCACGCTTCTCTTCTTTTCTTTTTAACTCACAATATGATGTGCAGTTCATATTGGCCATAAGCTGTTTCATGTAGTCTAAACGCGGTCGTCCTCTGTGATTCTTCCCTTCAATTTTTCCTTCTATTATTCTCTTAACCAACCTATTGTGTCGTAGTATGTGCTCTATAAACTTAGCTCTTCTGCCTTTTAAATTTCGTAGAAAGCTCTTCTCCTCCTGAGCTCTTCTAAAAACATCCTAAATCATTCCCCCTCCAGCGTATCTTGAATATTCTTCCGTAGCACTAGGTCTCAAATACTTGTAGCCTTTTCTTGTCACTTTCTCCAATCGTCCAAGATTCACTCCCGTATAGGGCAACACTCCACACGTATGTCTTTACTTACCTTACTATAACAAAGGTTATATATCACATAATGTTTTGCTACGTACGTTTTCATTTTACTAAAGTCTTTACTTACTTGTGCTGACACAAAATTTGTATGATTTGTTACTTGTCTAGCATCGAAGAGAATTCTGGTAACAAAATCAGTTTTACTCTGACCACAACCACGGTAAAAAAAAATTATGAAATATGAATAACTACTAATGAATAAATACTTTAATTAGAAGAGAGACAGTACTACAGATAAATGTAACATTGGCAACTCCAGGAAATATTAGAAGTACCTCTCCTTTTTCTAATGATTAAACATATTAGACATATCTGATAGTACGTTATGACAACTATTGGGTTACTGGAAAAAATGACAGAAGTCCAAATCTAAAAACAGTCTTTTATATAACAAATATAATTTCATTTTACACAGAGATACATAATTTCTGTTAAAATCACATCACCAGGAAATTATACAAGTTAATCAGTACATTTCAAACAATGTTAAAAAATAAAATTACATTTAACATTATTTACCTATTTATTGATAGAATAAAATCTCCATGGACTCGTCCAACTAGATAACACGGTACAAATCATTTTCCTCTTGTAAAATAAATTTCTTAGGGCAGGAAAATTTACATCACTGCTTTTCAGAATTTCATGGTAAAACTTTTAATCTTATTTTAACTTAAAAAACAATTTACGTAGACCTTTTACACCACATACTTTACTGATAAAACATTTTATTTACTTGTATTTATACATTGATTATTGTTACAATAAGAGTTATGTTTTATATTTTATATACACATGTTATGTTACATGAATCACATAAGTAATCACATACAATGCGAACGTAACTATTTACAGTATATATACAAAAATGTTAGTAATAGAATTAAAAATATCAAGCTCTTTACGTGTGTAAACAGTTTACAAGTTAGTTTCTCTACATGAAAGGATATACATGTGTTGTATTAGAAGGAGCGCGCGCGCGTGTATGTTTATAGTATGTTTTCTGGAATGTTAATCATAAGATTTTTAAAAACATTCAAAAATGTCTTTGTCAATCTGTGCTTCAGAGGGTCAAAAACATACTAAGTTGCTTGGATTAGGTGGTTATTTAGACACCTACACCACCCAGTGGGTGACTGATTTTACTGTTAGGCTAATTTGTGTGTGTGTGTGTGTGGGGGGGGTGACAGAGACGGTATGGAGGTGTACGTAGTAAGTATTGTAAAATGTATTGTAATGTAGTAAGTATTTATTTATTGAATGTTAGGATAAAATGTTCCACATAGAAAAAATTATTTACTGACATATTTCTTACTGTTTTGCTACTACTGCGGATGGGACTGTTTTAAACGACATTAAATAGACAATGTTTGATGAAGTAGAAATATTAAAACCGTTTTTTCAACCTTTGGTAACCTGTTTTACTTCCTGTGCCCGATGACTCTGTCTGAACTTGCATTCGGAGCCTATGGACACAGGTTTTACAGACTACAAGCTGCTAGTAGGATAATAGGAGTTAGTTTTATTGAGAAAGGGAGACTAAACTCTAAAGTTAACTACTGTCAACACCGTAGCCTTAATCTAAGGCTAATTAGCGACCCTTAATCTATTATATAATATTTAAGTTTTCTATTAGCGGTGGTTAATTTGGCCTGGTTGCTTAAAACACAGTCATGCGGGTATATCACATGATTTTCATTATATTAAATGTAATCACACAATGGACACACAGATCGCGTTCAGCGAGCTGTCATTGCACTTTGTTCATCACAACGGAGCGTAGGCTCGTTACGTCAATTGTCTAAACTAATACTGGTTTACGTTTACTGCGATGATGATGGTGACATCGTTTTGTGCCGACCGCCTTCGACACGTACTCTCTCTGCTATAGCTGCGGTCCGTTCCCGATGGCTGTCGAATTGTTGTTGTTAGTTGTCGCCTTGCTGATGCTGTGCGACGAGTCGTAATTGTTGGCTGTGTATTCTGGTGGAACTGCCAGCGTTTGAGTCGAACGGCTCACTTGAAGTGCTGCGGCAGAGTTTTTCTTGTTCGCCAAGGAATTCTCCTCTTTTGTTTCCATCTCCATTGTTTTAGAAGCCACTGAAATAGTATCGTAAATGCAACATTTATTTAACAATTCTTTTTTTCTAAGTCTCAATTATTTTGTGTAAAGTAAAGTGTGCATTGTATTAAGGTGCTTATTAAAATATTTTAACGAACTTTAGAAATGTTAACCAACTACTGTATTGAAACTAGCGGTTGCCTGCAAGTTTCTAGTTGCGCTAATATTTTGATTAATGATATCATTAACATCATAATAGGTGTGCCACATTTCATAATATATTTAAATATGCAATTCAATTGCTTGTATACAATTGAGTTTAAATTTTCAAAATTTTGTGCCGTTTATAACTCGTTAAAATTTCTGTATATTTATATAATTAATTCAAATACTTTTTGCTACAGTCTATTTCGTGATGCATATATATATATATATATATATATATATATATATACTATATTAATATTTATTAAATATTTAAATTCGTAGTGACCGTTAATCAATGAAATTTTCCGGTTTGTGAGGATCGGTCAAAAAATATAACGCAAATTTTAATGTATTTGTGTCGACGTTTCGACAATGTTTATTGTCATCATCTGGACAATATTGTTGCTGACGCCAAACACACAACGCCAAACAACAAAGTTGTGTGTTTGGCGACAGCAACAATTGTCCTGATTATGACCATAAAGATTTGTAAAAAAGTAAACAATTTTTTTATATTTAATATATAGAAAACTTTACCTCAAGATGTTTTTATTTGCCTAACTATATATAATTAAATATATTGAAACAGATTTCACATTTTAGAATTTGGGTATTAGACTCTTTAATCAAGACGTTTAAGTCTGCCACATTTGTTTATCAAGTGATTCAAATAAGCGGCGGTTACATGACTTGATTAGTAGCCGGTATTGAGTGTCTGCTATGACTATTTTAGCTAAAGACATTCAAAGGTCAGTAAACCACTTTCTCTTTGTTCTTTAGTGATAGAGAAACAGCACAGCATGTAAACGAACATTAGACTGACCACCATGCAATCAAGGAACAGTTGTTCAAGGAGCTGCCATACAGAGTGCAGCAGTTGTCACATCACTGGAGTCGTGTCAAACATTGCACATTAATACTTAATAGCCAGTGGTGATTGCAGAGCGAATACACAGCGATCACAAGATCATAGGCGTTTATGAACGATAAAATATTAAATGACAACCACTGCTTTTTTAACGTTACATGAAACCGAAGTATTAGAATTTATATTGAAACTATTTTCTTCTAGACTGTTTGGCCGTAGTCCAACCAGCCCAGCAGAAATTTCAGCCCGCCCTTCGCCGGCCATCTTCAGTGCTACAAATCGAGATAAAAAACATTAACAGAGTGTCAGTGTTAGCGACTACAGTACTGTGGTCAAGGTTAGCGTAAAGGGTACCTATACTTATAAGTTTTCCAAGTCCACGAAGATGTTCGGACACCACCAGCCAATCGAGAAGAAGGTAGCACACTAGCACTGAAGATGGCCGTCAACGGCTCGGCTGAAACGTTTACTGGAATGAACAACTTTGGACCATGGCCAAACAGCCCGGAAGAAAACAGTTTTAGTAACATTAACTCCAGCTGTGTAAGCCTCCGACAAACTTTATTAGAACTTTTGTAAAAAAGGATTTACGTACAGCGAATATGACACCTCTACAATAACAATGTTATAATTACTAATTTGTAAATATAATAGAATAAGCGATGGAATCCAATTAAAAATGTACCTCAGAGGGTGCCACTACTTACTCGTGATGTCCGTTGAGCTCTGTCTGTTGAAAGATTTCTGAGGTATAGTTGTTGGTGCAGCGGATACCGCTGACCTTGCTGACATTGCGTTCTTTGCCGCAACATTCTGTCTGGCATTTGGCATCATACTCTGCCGTATGTTGCTTTCCGGTCGTATGAGAATTATGTACAGCTGGAACACAATAATGCCGTGAGTGAGTTTTGGGACACAGATATGTACATCACGTAGACGTCTCAAACGAATTACACACAGATTCATACCACCACAACTTATAATGGTACAGTAGAACGATTAAAAATTGTGTATTCTTAGCAACTAGAGATTGTAGGATTACATCATAAACGTCTACACAAAATTATACTGTGCCAGTGCAAGTTTCAGATTAAAAATCGGTAAACTGACAATTCACATTGTAATGTTAAGTGATCATTACAGAACAAAATAATAAATTTATAAAGCAACCTCGCGTACTGATTAAAGGACAAAACTTTAACGCTTAAAAAAAATTTTGCATAGTTTTGTAACTCGGGAAACGGGATAAACAAAATTAGAAAATAATAAATGAACAAACGCGAAAAAACAACTTAATATTATATTATATATATTCCAAGGCTGTTTTGGGCACTACAAGTATTATAATAGATATTGACGATACAAGTGGGATAACAGCATTATTAATATACGCGTGTGAAAGTTTGGACGACGAGTGCGTAGCACGAGTCGTCTAATCACACAAGTATATTAATAATGCGTTATCACTCGTGGGTCGTACAATATTTTATCTACACCCGCTGAAAAATAAAAAAATGTGAGAATCAGAAAATTTAAGCTATCTACGTAGCAGTTGAAATACTGCTACTTCGTCACTGTTGGCTGACTCGGGAGCAGATCTCTTAACTGTAAAACGCCATGGTGGCTGGCGTTCTAATACTGTTGCCGAGGGATATATTGAAACTTCTGTCGAAAATAAGAAGAAAATAGCTTCACACATCTTAGGCATTGCTGATATCGACAATAAGTGTAAGAAGATATCAACTACTTCTGACGATCAAACATTTAACTTGGTGACGAAAATGTTCCAATCTTCTTCTACAGCAGGAATTTACTTAAATAACTCTAAAGACTGTGTTATTAATATCTACAGTAAGTATATAACATGTTTAGATTGTAATATTATGTTGTATTTTGTGTTATGTTTCAATCAATTTTAAAATATAAACGAGTGGGATAACAAAACCAGTGCGATAATGAACTTGTTATCCCACTCAAAATAAGTGGGATAACACGCTATTACGTTATGGGTGTAGATAAATAAATTTATAAATATTTGAGGCACGATTCATAAAAATCTTAGAAATAAAACAAGACACAGCACAAGGATTAAATTTTATAAGAAAATTGCAATACCCACATTGACATATGCGAGTGAGGCGTGGGTCATGACATAAAAGGAATGTGGCAACATTCAGAGTGCTGAAATGCAGTTCCTTCGAAGTACTTTTAACTATATATTGCAAGATAGAGTAAGGAATGAGGATATCAGAGCAGAAATCGAAGTAAAGGGCATAAATGAAATTATTTCAATTTACAGAAGACAATGGTGGGATCATCTGCAAAAGATGACAGAGGATCGATTACCGAAAGCAGCACCGACTATAAAGCCAGTGGCAGAAGAGACGTGGGTCGTCCCAGGATGAGATGGGTGCCGGAACAGGTTTATATAACCTAATCCTTAAAAAAAGGAAGAAGAAGGAGAAAATAAATATGTGTGTTTCACATATTTATTAACACGTTACTAACACAAATATGTATTAGTATAACAACGAATAAGTAAATGAGATGTATAATATATTATAATACTAGCAAGACGTACAACATTGCGCTGCATAATTGCAATCAAACTTCTATGACCAATCTATGTGAATAACATCGTTGCAAATGAAAACAGAATTAATTCAGAGCAGCGTTCTAAAAATTTACCGCCATTTATTAACACAATTTAATTAATTTATAAACGTTGTTCATATGACACTTTCACTATACTGCAACGCAACAATTTTTTTTTGCCATACTACAACGTGTTTCGGAACGATATAGCGTTTCAAGGAAAGCGTATACTGTGTTTATGGCATGTAATTATATATGTAAAAGTTACCCTCGTGAGATACTGTGCACATGTTGTACCTGGATCTTGTCTGAGGTACGTAAATATTATTTTACTGATGTCTTTGCTTCGGCATATTTGGTTATTTCTTATTTACATGTTGTATTTCCTAATGTTTTCCACTTTTCTTTTGAGAACCGGTAGATCGGTTTTCTGTTTACCTTCGAAATATTAATTTAATTTTGAAAGCCGTCTAAAAGGTTTTACAAATGTTATCGTTCTTACTTGTATAGGCTAGTTTAGGTTACAAAAATGTGTTTGTATTATTATTTTTGTTGTGTATATTATTGCATATAGTTATATGCAAGAATATAACTCGCAATCTTGAAAGAGTTGCGTTTTAAATAAACAGAACTTTGTTTCTAATCACGTTTGGAGGAAGTAGCCCGACAGTCCTAAGATAAGACTGAGAAGTGTCATGGTATATATCTAGTTTGTGATATGCTTAGGTACCTTTGGTGAAAACAGACAGGCAACAGTGACACTCGCTGACAGACTGATTGTCACTGACATGCTGGTGATGCGCAGTGGCATGTGATTGCCTGTTCCAAAGTAAAGCGGTACAAACGCCAGCCAGATAACGCATGTAGTGTACATTGTGAAACCTGTAAACAATTTAAACTCTTAGTTACCTCAAACATTATTTGTAATACACAGTCATATATATATAACTCTGTCGTAATTCACAGAAGACAGATCTAATATGGACGGATTATGGTTCAGTCAATATATACATTAGAACAACGTTGCTTAACCTATGGGTCGCGTGGAGTCCCGTGTTTCTTAACCCACTACTGGGTCCCCAGAGGACACTGGTTGGTCGTAAAGTCGGGCTCGAAAATTTATTTTCTGTGTCTTAAAAACCTACTACATTTATTATTAAATAGAATTAAGCGTGTAAACCTAGTTTAAATATGAAAGAGGACTTCAAGTATTTGATGTTAGCAAAAATACGAGGGCGATTTGAAAAGTTCGCGGCCTAGCATAGAAGCGAATGTGTGGCGTTTCTGTTTTTTACCGCTTCGTGGCGCCACGTTCGCCCCACGAACAGCAGTGAAGTGTCAAGACACTACCCCGTCACTTGTTTCCTTGAGGAAGTCCGATTTTTCTAGGTCCTCAAAATAATCGTTTACTGCCGCTTTCAGCTCGTCATCTGAGGAAAATTGACGTTTTTGAGGTTTGGGAGTAGATGAAAGGCAGATGGAGCTAAATCTGGCGAATAAGGCGGATGGTGCAACAGATCGTACTTCAAATCGGCGATTTTTACCATACACACAACGCGTATGTGAGGGCGTGCATTATCCTGATGGAAAATGATCTTATCCTTTGTTACATCTGGAACTTTTTCTCAAATTTGTACATTTACTTGGCCCAAAAGGTTAGCGTAATTCTCTCCGTTCATCGTTTGACCCTTTTCAATGCAATCTAGTAAAAATATCATCCCAGAAAAATGGATCCATACACTTGCCAGCAGACAAAATTGATTTTACCGATTTTGGAGGCGGCGTATCACTGTCGGATTATTCTTAAAACGATCCAAACATATCTGAGAAGCTTGCATTCGCATGCGGTTTTTGGTCACTTGTCAACAAACGCGGCACACATCTTGCAGATAACTTTTTCATACCTAATTCTTCGGTAAGAATGTGATGTACCCTTTCAGCTGAGATTTCCACAGGCTTATCAATTTTAGACACTTCCAATCGGCGATCTTACAAAACAATATCGTGCACTTTATTGATCATTTTTGGTGTAGTGGCACTTTTCGGAGGCCAGTACGCGGGTCATCTTCCAAACTTGCACGACCACGTAGCTCATTTTTTCACTGTAGTAAATGAAGGTCCAGCATCACCAAACATATTCTTCATCTCATGCGTTAAACCTTTTTTAACAAAAAATTTGTTGTTCAGTTTTCTCCAGTTTCAGCGTTCCTGTAAGATAACCATATTTATACAGCTGTTTCTCCGCAACAATGACTTGACCCGACTTGACGCTTCACAACTGTTCGTGGGGCGAACGTGGCGCCACGATGCGGTAAAAAACAGAAACGCCACGTATTCGTTTATATGGTAGGCCGCGAACTTTTGAAATCGCCCTCGTATGATTATAAACTGGGTGCACACCCCTACAAGTAATTCTGCCGGAAACCATGTGATTTTAAATTATTATGGCCAACATGTAATATAATACTATTCGAGGTAGGTTCTGGATTTAAAAAGGTTGAAAACGACTGAACTAGAGTACACTTAAGAAGAAATACTTTAGTAATTGAAAAGAAACATTTAAAAATATCAATCATAAATTACAGATACATTCTTAAGAAATATATAGAATATAGTGTAAGCTTATAAAAAGAGTACATAGTGGTGAGATACTAAGTTACTACACATTTGGAGCGCTAATAATGATTAGTTTTAAACTATTATTAATTCTGAAATTCTAGCTTTAATAAAATGTAAATTTAGATAATTTTATTTTAAACATAAAATTAACTTTACTTTATGAAACATTTATTTTAAACTGCATATTCCTTGAGAAACTCTACTAATTTGACCTAGTTTGTCCTAGTAGCCCTGAATTACTGAACTTTTGGGATTGTACGATAAATTATTAATACTCCCTTCTGAAATGAATGTTTATTTTATTTTGAAAGTAGCAGTAAAACGATGAGTTTATTTAGAAGCGTTAAGTAAGTTTATTAATATAATTATAATATATTATGGTCCCTCTATTTATCCTTCCGATTATAGAGGTATTCAACCACCGACGTGCTACGTGGTTACCTATCCAGGTAAATCATGCATGTGCCACTTCATATTGTTACGACAAGCCTATCGAACAACCCAGAACATTCTCCACTCCCCCGTTCAGTGTGGCAGTTGTTGCGTCATTCAAGTAGCTGGTTCTAGTGAGTTCCAGGTACACTTGAGATACGCATTAAGCCGCCGGCGTGCAGTAAGGAGGGATAGCTGTACTGCGCCTTAGCGCGGCGTATATAAAGTCATAGCAGCCGGGTTGTCAGGCAGTTCCGTGAGCGATTTTCGCTAGTGCGGATTGAGTGTTTGTCGAAGTGATGTAGTATTGTGTTAATAATTGTGTGAAACTCTATTAAGAGACATTGTTATTGCGTGTGAACAAATCTAACTGGAAATATTGTACGAGTTAATTATAAACTGTTTAATTGCGGTAATTAAAGCTGATGATTAGTGATTTAATTGGTGTCTTGTATTTTGTTTTCCATTGTACCATACGACGACCAAGTAGACCGTCGTAACAATATTTTAAGTGTAGCCATGATGCAATTATAATTATAAACATGAGTTTACCACCCGGTAAGTAAAATTAACATTATAATCGATAGAAGGACTAAAGTTAATATATTTAATTAGAAATATGTAAGGTAATTATGTGCCAGCCTCTTTCAGTGAGTGACAGATGAGTATTGTAGTGCAATGGAAATCAACCAAATTTACATCACAACACTAACGTTTTACAACCTGTTTCAAAATGACATAGAGCTTTTAGCAGACCAAAGTTTTTCTCGTTACCTATGTGTTTTGATTCGTTAAACGCTTCTGGTATATTTCTTGTGAGGACTGCATACACTGTGCACACCACAATCAGTACGATCGGATATCCGAAGCCGATCATATACGAGGCATCGACGTACGAAGAGCATACCAGCAGGTTGTCGTCTCGCGTTGGGTAGTGATGGATAGCTTTCGGCGGAGACACTAACATCCATATCCCATTTATTATCAGCTGGAAAAATAAAAAAAAACTTCTACAGTTGTGTATGTGCAGTTTGTTCTTGCAACTCATATTTCTCAAAATGTTATGAGAAATCTCTACTGTTGCAGCAAATAAATTTTTTAAATTTGTCGTCCATGACGTGTCCATTGACTAATACTAATTATACGTATAACGCTTCAGACTCGAAACACAAGTTTTTTACTGGTAAAAATGTAAAAGTTTTACCTAACAACTTTTACCAATAAAAACCTTGTGTTCCGAGTCTGAAGCGTTATACTTATTGCAGAATTTGTTAAATATTACAGGATGATATTAACTTACGTATTTTTACAATGTAAGTATATTATTAACATTACAAATTAAGGCAATATTTATTAACACATCTCATATTATATTGTATTCTAGACAACCAAAAAGTTCTGTTGTCAAAAGCACTACTTAATATTTTCAAAACAAAACACGACTTCCAATCAATAGAAACTAAACAATATCATTATATAATAAAAATGTTAAAGGATTGACGTCAGATTATCTAAGTTGGCAAGGGTCACCTTCAAATATGCATCATTAGTGTTCTTATGACTGTCGTAAAACAGTATTGTAAGATTTGAGAAAATATTGCAATTCTTTCTTACCTGAACAAAGACTAAACCACTGCATATTATCAGTTGTGATTTCGGCGTAATGAAACTCGGCCTTTTGGCAGTTCTCTTACTGGCGTTGAAAATTCTTGAGATCCGGTTGGTCTTGGTGAGTAACGCTGCGTAGACCACAGTAAAACAGAAACCGGCGCCAAACCTGTTGAAAAGCAAACTTACGTTAGTTTCGCAACCCACACATAGCAATTAATATTACATAGATTGTTAGTCAAGGAATCTAATCAACTAGACAAAGAATATATTATGAAAATGGCTTACAAAAACTGTACATGAAATAACCTCATGTTAGTTGTTCAAAGGGCAATAAAGAATAATCAACAAATAATCATCCACTTTACTCAAGAATTAGTAGCATACATTTACATTGCCCTAAAAATTCTAATTTAACTACAACAGGAATCACTGAAAAAATAAAATGAACCAACAATAAGGACTTACTTTTATATTAGTTCTATTCAATAATCATGTAAATAAAAGGAATATAATGTACACACCACCTGTCTTTAAATGCAAGTAACAAAAAAAAATTTAACTCAATAATTTAATCTCGTCTATTTACAAAAGAGGAGTTTTTAAATATTCATATGGGCTCTATAATTAAATCATATATTTTAGTGCATATGGTAACAAAAATAATATTAATTATTAGAACGGCATTAAAAGCCTAGAACCAATTCATTGCTATGGCAAGGAAATTCGAAGCAAAAATTCCACAGATGTGTTGTATATCTAAGTAAAAGTATTCTTCCGTAATGCGGAATAAGTGTTACGTAATACGGAACGTTCTACAAGTTTTGTCGAATGTTCCAGTGGAATCCGGCTGTAATGTGTGTGCGTACGTGATTCTCAACGCGTTAAGTAGACTGTGTCAGAAGCCGCGCGCACTGTGTCAAGGCCGCAATGAATTACGCTCTAATGTTTTCCTTTGTTGTTAATGCGTAGTATATGGAATGTACTGGAACCTCAGCGGGGTATAAATACAAGAACTCAGAGACGCTCAGTTAGTTATTTGTCGGGCGATTACTCTGTGACTCTAAGTGACGAGTTACACAGTGCGGTTTGAAGTAGTGTGGTAAAGTATTATGTGTTTTATATTTGTGCGATACTTTATTAGTGAACATTTTTATTGATTGTGAACAATTTCTATTTGATTTGTTGTAAGAGACGATCTTGTCAATTACAAACTGTTTAATTGCGATAATTAAAGCTGGCGATTAGTGAATTAATTGGTGTCTTGTACTTTGTTTTCCACTATACCATATGACGATCAGTAGACCGTCGTAACTGTGGTGTCAGAAGTGGAATAGAACGGTTAACAATGGAAACAGAGGACACTTCGTAGAACAGTGGTGTTAGTGGTAGTTATAAAGATAAAATGGATGCCAATCAGATGATGGAAGTTTTCAAGCCCTTCTATTACAATCAGAAAGACGACAAGACGATAAAGCGGAAGCGAGACAGAAAACCCTCCTGCTGGAAGCAGAGGAACGACGCCGACAGGAGGCTGAAGAAGCAGAAAGACGACAAAAAGAAGATCGAAGACAAGAAAGGGAAGAAACAGAGGAACGACGTAAGCAATAGGCATAGGAACGTAAACGTAAAGCAGGTGACATCAAAGCGTTAATTCAAGAGCAAAAGCAGATGCAAGAACATACTACCGCAGAATTGGGTCTCCTACATGGTGACGTAGATGAATTACGAGGTGAGCTTAATACATTTTACATTTTTTCCAGTCTCCAGATCGCTATTATGATTAACTTAAGAATTTTTTACCTTGTATAATCCACTATGCGATCTCAGTTTTTTACATACAACATGTTTCAGGGACTAAATCCCCATCTTCAGGTACAGTAAACAATTTTTTATTATTCCCCTAATACATAGGGGTCGTCGAAATGATTAAAATGTTTATACATAAAAACACACGCACAAAAATCACTGAATAAATTAACATATAACACAAACACATGAACACGTTAAAAGTGACTCAGTGCACCGGTCGACCTCCGATCGTCAACTAGCCCGTGTTCGTGCTTCATTGCTTATCATCAACGCGGTATCATATAATTTATTGGATTTATATATTATTGAGCTTAATAATTAGATTACCAGAATATCTGACGTAGAAGAATCCATGTCAAATAAAGTAGCTAAAGTCAAAAAATCTGTCTTGACTGTAGAAGAAGCTATCTCAACAAAAATATCTGCAGTAGAAAACTCAATGGCAAACAGAAGAGAACAAATTAAAATTGAAATTGAGCACTTCATAAAGATACAACGAAAAAAATTTTCTGTACAGACTTTACCAGTCATAAAGACAGAAAAAGACACAGAAAGTAAGTCAATAGAGAAAGTAAGTTTGCCTGCAGCGGGGACAGTTCATGCCGAAGCTCCAACCTTTGACGGAAGCAGTCACTGGGCAACGTACCTCCGTTAATAAAAAGGTGCTGCATGCGCAAGTAATTGGACAGAGAAAGACAAATCAGTTTCACTCGATGACATGTTGATGTTGTTGTTATTACTATTACATATTGTAATAATCCAGATTTGAACCATCGTTTTTGAGCAACTCTAACCACAACGTTTCGACCTCTGAAAGTCAGAGATCACCCTCAGGTGTAAATAACTTTTTACATCATACCTAGCAATGGAAAAAGAACATCGTCACATCCCACAAAAAAAAATATTATTAAGTATTAGAAACAAACATTTTTTTGCACTTAACAAAAACGTCTTACAAAAAGTTTAAGGAAAGAAACGAAGGCAACTACGACAAATGCCTCCTTTTTATACACTTCCCAATCGGGGGGGGGGGCCAAACTGTGTTGACCAATCACCACCACCTTCACGTGAAGAAGGTCTGTCGCAACATTCACACTTTGCTCCTTTCCAAGTATTCTGGAATATTCACAGTCATATTGTGGAAGACATATTGTGTCAAAGTGTTTACTCGCGTGACTATTACAATTATTTTCAAACCGAAATAAATGATGATACCATAATATCTCTTTTCAACAAATTATTTCTTCCAGGTAATCTCTATATTGTCCCATAATACCTTGTGTTGCAATTAGCATACACGTTTTGCTAATCTGACGCATTAAATTTACCTAGTCCCACATTTTTTTAAGTTTTCGTCCAACGAATTTCTAGAGACCTTCCAGTTTCTCCCGAGTACCACTTCCCTCAGTCACACGGGAGAGTGTATACAACGTTTTAAAATTCCAATTTGGTTTTCTTGGGCTTAGTTTTACACAAACGTTTGCCTATGATTGTAAGGTAATGAAAAGGGTCCAGAATCCGCGTCTTTTAGTAATCATCTTAACCCTTTCTGAGGGAGTTACAATATACGAGACGTAGTCTACTCGTACTGTACCTTACAATAGTTTAGAAATATTTTTTCAATATGTAATAGCAATAATTCCTTTTGTTTAATCCACTTTACACTTTGGAACTATATACGTCCTTTACTAAAGACCACACAACATATGAAACGTACGATGTACATCACACAGTTCTCACCTTTGAATACCGCAGACAAGATCAGTTGGGCGCAGAACCAGTATAAAGGTAATCAGGTAGCACATGAGTATGCCGACCAGCAACACATAGCTGAGTTCACGGCCAGCCGCCTTCACCACGGGCGTCTCGTTGTAGCGCACAAACACTCCGGCCACAAACAGCGTCACTATGATGCCGGTTGCCGAGAACGACATGGCGCCAATTGCCCAGGCACTCTCCACGCGGAGGAACACTTCCGGTAGGTCTAGGCAATTCTGCTTAGTCGCGTCCGGCACTGTTCCTTCCGGGCACATTATGCACAGCGTTTCATCGTCACGATGGCGTATCTGTGCACAAAAGGCAGGTGAAATTAATTTACAATATTGGCTTGATGACTCGTTGGGCACTTGGTGAAACATACTAATACAAAGGGTTTAAAAAATATATAAACACTTGGTAAGTTTCACAGTTTTTTTATTCTGACAGCTGTTTCAACTTCTTAAGCCATTGTCAATGAGATCAGTGAAAAGCTAAACAGAGGATGTAAGGGTGGTGAATATCTGTTTAGGGCGTGTATTGGAACATGTGTGGGGTGTGAAGATGGAGGAGCTAAGGAAAAGTCAAGTGTCTGTAAAAACTAAATATAATCTGAATGCAAAATATAAAATTAACTAAACTAAATAACAGCTTTTAACAAACGGGATACACAGAATTCAGATTGTTTATTTGTTAAATTTTTGATTGCTTTTCTAATTTCTAGAATTTCTAACAAATTGATTTTTTTACCTTTTTGTATGTTGTGCAGTAGTGTTATGTTTTTGTGTATCCATATAGTGATTGTGTTGTAAGCAATGATCTCCAAAACCTGTATTGGTTAAAATCGCCTTCTTATGTTCAGAAATGAGATGTTTCAGAGCACGGCCACATTGTCCATTTTAAAAATTAATTTAGGTGGTTTCTTATTGTAATATCGTAAGTGATAAATTCTATTATTCATGAACTGGTAAAACGTTGTTAGGATATAGATGGCATATTGTACACACATCGTCTCGTTTCCTTATGAGAGACGACTAACATTGATTGACAGATTCTAATATTCATCCTTAACAAGTAATTTCAAATTTTAGAAAATTTACAAGAAATTTTAAATCGTTTAAATTACAAATTGTTGTTATAGAGAATTGGCTAATATACAATATCTTACTCTTTAATCTTTATACATGACAAATTACTATCAGAACCAAATGTGTGGACATAAACGGTTTAATTTCTAGCCGATGACAAACCTAGAAGTATATTTCTGTTACAATGAAGAGGTAAACACTGGAGGTTATTTTGTAAACTGTAAAAATTTGAATATATACGATCTGTAGATATATAAATTCACCTTAATTTTGCTTGAAATTTTTATTACATTTAAATGTTGGTTTCTATTATTTTGAGCTGCTCATTTAACAACTACAATCTTTTTTTGTTCACTGCTAAATATTTCATAAGAAACGGGTGCCTACGTTTCATCACAAATGACGAAATCTGGAAGTATATTTCTGTTACAATAAAGAGGCAAATATTAAAGGTAAATTTGTAAACAGTTAAAATTATGCTACGTGTGATCTGTGGGTGTACCATCATCATCATCATCATCATCATCATCATCATCATCACCATCTTCACGGATTAAACCAAGGATGGTTTGTTCCGGTCTCAAATAGCCAACCATTACAGCTGGACACTCCAGCGCTTCCTCGGACGTCCCACACCTCTCCGTCCTCTCGGCTTAGAGTTCCATAGTTGTTTGGGGATGCGACAGTCATCCATTCGGCAAAGATGTTCCCACTAATTCAGCCGACAGTAGGCGATCCTGTCGAGTATACTCATAATATTCAGTTCCTGCCGTATATCTGTGTTTTGGTTATATCATTTCACCTTAATTTTGCTTACAATATTTATTACATTTAGATTTTTGTTTTTATTATTTAGAATTGCTCATTTATCAGCTACAATCCTTTGCTGTTCATGGCGAAATATTTCATAGTGTGCCTGCATATTAGGACAAATAAAGCAGATGATACCAACGTCGTTACATAATAAGTAGATATAGTTTATTTAAGATATACGATGATTAATTAAAAGCAATGCATTTATTTTTACTGAAATGTACATACAAATAAGCAGGAAATAGTATAAACAAGTACAAATAATCAATACCTGATACTGAGAACAATTGAAGCAGTGCCAACAGCAACTTTCGCCTTCCACGTACGTCTTGGCCTGGCCCAGTTCACAAGGCAGGCTGCACACTGACTCTGGCGGTGTCGGATGTCCTAGCTTAAATTGGATTTCTGTGAAGGAAAAACTTTTTAACGGACCGTACAAACTTGTATCTAATTTTACTTGGATACATTTATTTACATTTACATCTATTTAATACATTTATTTGTTTTTACAAGTTAGAACAAATTTCAGGAGTTATTGCTGCAAGAGACTCTGGGTTAAAACGTTTAATTATATCACGATATTAATTGATGACTCGTTGGGCACTTGGTGAAACATATTAATATAAAGGTTTTGTAAAATATATAAAAACACTTGGTAAGTTTCACAAATTTACCAATAATAATTTGTGAAACTTACCAAGTGTTTTTATATATTTTACAAAACCTTTGTTTAATTATATATTGCAATGAGACAAACATTCACACTGTGTAAAAGTTTGTTTCAGATATACGTGTTTCATCAGAGACTTTTAGAGTGAATCGGCTTTCCAGAGGTCATGTTGACAAAAACCGTTATCGTAAGGTCTTTTTAAGATTTACTATCTTAAAAAGATTATTATATAGGACGAATTTATTTCAAATACACGTGGAATAATAATGCAAACATATATACGAATTTTGTTGTTGTTTGTAACACAATTGTGTGTACAGTAATGGGCAAAATCAATCAATCAGAATTGTAGAAGCATAAAGGTTAGCGTTATCGCTTGTCTGAAGAACATGGTATGTGCGCCACCAAAATTAATTTGTGTTACGCTAAAAAAAGTATATGTTGAATTATGTTGAATAGTACAAGGTGTAAAATTGATGAGACCTGACAATTAGTATTACTGTATTTGGGTAATAAAAATATTAGTTTAATTGTATCAGTGTTAGAAGAAGTTTCTTATCGAAACATCATCTGTGGTATAATTTGAATTATTATTCTTGGATTTCGTTGTCCATGACGTGTCCGTTACTTAACTAAATATCACTATAATATTGACGACTCGGAACATTAAGTTTTTTATAAGTAAAAACGTAAAGTTTTACCTTACAGCCTAAACCGGCTTTCAACTATAGAAGGCTTCATCAGAATGCTATCAAAACGCATGCCCAAAGCACAAAACAAATTCGATCTACCCGGTGTATATAAACTAAATTGTTCAAATTGCAGTAAATTCTACATAGGCCAGATAGGACGTAGCTTCAAACAGAGATACATTGAACACACAAAAGCACTCCACACCACTACAGAATCTACCTTCGCAAACCACCTCATTGAAGCAAACCACACATATAAAAACATCGACAATAACATGAACATACTACACGTACACACAAAAGGCCGAAAACTAGACACTATAGAACAATTAGAAATATACAAACACACAAAAACAAATAAAAACGACATCCTAAACGAACAGACACAATTCAAATCGCACGCATTATTCGAACACATCTCACCACACACACACAGCTTCAATCTTTCGAAACACTATCTCCTCGCCAACAACAAGACGAGCAGCGCTACTAACGACAGCCTCTGATAAAGCCTTCTATAGGTGAAAGCCGGTTTAGGCTGTAAGGTAAAACTTTAGGTTTTTACTTATAAAAAACTTAGTGTTCCGAGTCGTCAATATTATAGTGATATTTTGAATTATTATTTTACCATGTGACAAAGATTTTGTTGTAAGGAAATATTAATTCCTTTCAAAGGTTGCTTAAAGTCGTATAGGTTACAAAATATACCTTGAGTAGTTACAATAAACATTTATATTTCCAGATATTGTCTGACTATACACTGAAAATTATTCTTATATTTTACCTGGCATGTTTAGATGAAGCTCGCCTTCCACGTACTCACCAACTCGTACCCACTGGAAGTTTCCTGGTGTGATCTGTTTGAAGTGAATAATATTGTATCTTGCTGGGCCATCGCCGTTGGTGTCAAAATGAAACTTATCGCCAGAAAGACCTGAAGAGGAAGAGTGTTTACTTCGATCTTTAAAACATATGCTACGCGTATATTAACGTGCAATAAATTTAATAAGCTGTTGCTGGGAATTTTCAAAAAGAAGATAAAGAGATTGGGTCACAATTTATGCTTTTGCCTTAACCTTAAAATTTTGAAAACCGTTGCTCCCTATAAACTATTTTGAAAGCAACTAATTAAGGCATTTTAAATTAAGCAGATAAGTAATCACTTAATCGGTTTTATATGAGTACCAAAACGTAATAAACACGTTTGCCAATATTGCCAATAAAGTGTCAACATGAGACAAATTTTATGACAGTATAAAAGTATGTCAAAATACATTCACTAAAACAGAAATATTGTCACGCTTTACTTTTTTTTGATAGGCCATCTAAGGACCACATGCCAATTTTAATTCTTTATTCTTTGTTCTTTTCTTTTTCTTCAATATTCTTACATCTTTTCACTGTGTCTCTTCTTCTTATTTTCAGTTCACATTGAACCTACGTTTCTCTGTCCTACCCTGGACTCCTTCCATTTTTAACACTTTTGCCCGAAAAACTTCTCTTTCAATTGCGTCTTCTGAATTTATATTATTTTTTTCTAAATCCTTTTGGACTTCTTTAATCCAATTAGATGTTGACTTCTTCCCCCAAAGATATTTGAAGATCTGTTTTGATAACCTATTGTCGTTCATTCTACGCTATACTTTATGTTTTTAACAATTTATTATGTTTTACTCTAGTTTCATATTTACAAATACTTCATCGAAAATAAAATTGTTAATTGTATCATATTGCTTATGTGTTAATATTAAACAATAAACATAAATAATTTTAACGCATGTAGTTTCTTTTATAGAAATTGTGGAGTATCCAGACTGCAATAGATGGAAGCTCTAATGAACGAAAGCAATTTTTGCGCAGAGAAGAATTTAATACACAAAACACACAAAGAGTCTTACGTGGAACGAGCGTGTGAAAAAAATTCCTGTCTATCACTGACTTAAAATCTTTTCACATTGGGTTCCACGTAACAGAAGTAAAAATATTATACCCAGGAGATTGTGGACAAAGGATACATATTAGGAGGTGGGAAAAATACGAGAATGGATGACAAAGATTTACAGCGAGCAAAATACGAGAGACAGCAGTAGCTGTACATATATTGGAATATGGAGTGATTGAGACTTTCAGCGGAAACTAGGAGTTACTCATAGAATAAAATGTAATCCACAAAAAATTGTCCTCTGAAGTATTGAAGTACCGGTACATATCATTTTTCTCATCAACATTATACTAAACGT
The DNA here is from genome assembly GCA_034769895.1 of Magicicada septendecula. Classification (NCBI taxonomy): domain Eukaryota; kingdom Metazoa; phylum Arthropoda; class Insecta; order Hemiptera; family Cicadidae; genus Magicicada; species Magicicada septendecula. The sequence continues at coordinate 469,059,927 of CM068374.1, read as the reverse complement.
CAGATAAGAAGTTAGGTCGCGCTAATGTTTGTTCGCTTGCTTTTGTGTACTGTCCTTGCATTAAGCATTGTGGTCATAAATTCTAACTTATCAAATTCTATATTATAAACCCATTACTAAGGTTTTACATCTTAAATTATGAATAAAATTGGAACAGAAAACAGTGTTTAAACTTTATGCCACTTTATACTTTCACAGACACTGAAACAATGTTCTGATCTATAGATGTTTATAAAACTGAATTGTGAGACATTACCGACTTGCGCAAAAGGGAGGATCTTCGCCCCCCCTAACCTTTTGTTCTCAGTCGCCGTTTACACTACTCACGTAACTGTCTTGAGTTTTCCACTATTAATACTTGTAGACTGTGTTAATTTTCAGTGCACTGCAGTGTCATCAAAATCATCATCATATTCACCTTTAAGGATTAAACCAAGGATGGTTTTTTCAGGTCTCAAATAGGCAAAGATTAGAGCTGGTCACTCCAGCGCTTCCTCGGACGTCACTCACCTCTCCGTCCCCTCGGCTTATAGTTTCATAGTTGTTTGGGGATGCGGCAGTCATTCATTCGGCAAAGATGTTCCTACCAATTCAGCCGATACTGGGCGATCCTGTCGAGTATACTCACAATATACAGTTCCTGCCGTATATATGTGTTTCTTCTATGATTATGGAGAGTATACCCTGCCACGTGCCTGAGAAATCTCATTTCGGCCGCTTGGATGCGACTGGCCTGGCGTTTCGTTAAAGTCCAATTCTCAGACCCATAATGAGCTGTGGGTAGAGCCATCACCTTGTAGAATTTTAGGCGTGTCCCTTTACTTGGTGACTTAAGGGTTCGCCTAATGGTCCCGCACATAAAGTTGAACTTATGCAACTCATTCACAACGTCTTTGCGAGCTGCATGTATTTGGGGTATTACCATGCGTTATTTAAATTTTTTAAGTTTGTTTCAATAGTTACTAATAAATCAATCCATTTATGTTATTGTGTATTACATGCTTAATAGAATTGTAATAGATATTGTTGGACGTCATTTACTAAGCGACGTGAATTAACATTCTAGTCTTGATAAATGCATGTTTAAAATTAATCTCGAACATAGACGTAGAGAATCACAGAGCACGTACAGTATGTGTAGGGAGGCGAGCGTGGCAAGACGACAATTATAAATTTCATCACGCTGCTGACCCCACCAGCTGTGCCGTAACTCAAACATACAGTACAGCTAAAAGCAGATATAACGCACAATAACACCCACATTGCTGCAGCTGTATTTACATTAACTGCTTTTACCAAAGCATGCGACTCATCGCCCCAGCTGCTTCCCACTTTATAGTTATTGCTGTTGTAACTTTCATTAACGATTGCCGCAATGGAAACAAAATTTTCTTGCTTAGTACTTTAAACTATTAATTGTGTTTGAAAATTTTGTGTCGCATATTGATCGTCCTGACTTTCTTCTTATACATTTTAGGTCTACACATTGCACATTAATGTATTATTACTCACCTAACAATTGTGTATTACTCATGGGCACACAATTGTTAGGTGAGTAATAAGGTGAGAAGACACGCAACCGTACAAAGTTGTCTGCACGTAGAACTAAGAAAGGGCAAACATAAAGTGAATTGCTAAGAACACGTGATAATACTGGATGTAAACCAAGAATGTACTTATGCAAATAATGCGTCGTTATCACGGTGAGTGGTAATCTTTATAGTGCGAGTCGTTCACTGGAACGTTGGCGAAGGGAAACGGTGGCTTACGACGGTTGCAACAACGACACTATACCCAGAGGAACACATCACGTATGGCTTGTTGTGTGTGTTTGTGTATGTGTCTGTCTCTATGTGTTTGTAGTGTCTACATATTTAAAAGAAATAATTTTATAAAATATTGGTTGCGTTCGCACAGACAAAGAGAACTGTCAATTTTTACACCAACTTTGTCACTGCTTATTGATACACTGCTAAATACTTCTTCGTTCTTGACGAGGCCTTTCATTTAAGACCTGAAGGTGGTGGAGACACCGTAAGGCCTCGGTCAAGAACGAAGTATTTAGCAGTGTGGCAACAAGTAGTGACAAAATTGGGTCGTTTGAGACCGGAAGATGGTAAAGACCCCGAAAGGCTTCGTCAAGTACGAAATATTCAGCAGTGTGACAATAAGTAGTGACAAAGTTGGTGTTAAGATGGCTGCAAATAAAACTAACAAAACTGGAAATGTCAATCTTTACACTTTCAGTTCTACTCAGTCAAATTGATTACCTTTAAAATTGACCTTGTGCAAGTACTTGAGCAGTTCGGGACCCTTGGTTGGCTTCATTTCATCGCAAAGTCCAGGCCGTCCGTGACAAAGGTCTCTGTGCATGTCTCGCAGAGCCACGGCGAACGCCATCACGGCATCGCTGACAAACTGCAGTTGGTTCTCAAAAGCCGTGTTGTCTCTAGTGAGACGCTCCTTCTTAGTGCACATTCGCGTGTACTTCTGATTGTGCGGTGTCCGCGAACTGTTGGGATATCGACACTGGAAGTGGTCTTCCCAGAACTCTGGAAGCAATCAGAAGAAGAAAAACATAATAGTATTGTGATATTATTGGCTAATTGGTTAACTTCGACTAAGCGTGTAGAGTGCCTTGATAAACAGAAACTGAAACAGTGATAGACTCTTAGTATTTAGGTTTAAAATACGGACCTGAGCCTACTAGTATAATTTTATAAAAGTCACATTTCAGGTTACAGGAAAAGTCTGTTGCATTGTTCAGGCATCTTTCTTTCCTGTGTTGTGCACTGTGTGCAGTTGCGTGTGTTTGTTTTGTTTAATTGGATTAGAGTACTTACCTTATTCACTTAACAACTGCATTCTACTGGCTGAGTTATTTTCTTTTCATTTAGTTATACATATAGCTGTTATTATCTCATGTGATTGCCATTCTCATCTGACTCTTTCTTACTGGAATAGTAGGTCCGTGTTTATGAAATTTGTATTTTAAAGATTAGAATCATTAAATAAAAAGGGTTGACGTTAAAAGTATGTGATTTCCATAAAATGATACAACTGCTTTTACTTTATATCTTAAACAATTTTAAGAAGAGACAGATAAAATCTTATGAAGTAATAAGGTGTGTTATTTCTTATGCTATAAGAGGTTATAAGTTCTAACTTAGAATTTGCTTTACGTTTAAAAAACAAGATAAATTAAGACCTTAAAAAGAATGTTTGAGTTAATGTCATCAAAAAGAAAAGAAAAAATTATGAGTCACTTTTGTTCTCATTCAAGAGTTCTCCCCGATACATTACTCGATATGCACTGGGATGTTCAAATTTCAATACTTTTTGTAGAGGTAGATTTATCTGTTTTCATCTCCTCCTTTCGTGGCAACGACTTGGGTTATATAATACGCATGCGTCAGCTGAAAGATAACTCAGCTCCCGCGGGATCTCTTTCCCTCACCACAGATGAAGAACGTCATGGGATAGCCGAAACGTCTGATTTTATTTTTATTGTAAATTTGTTAAGACCTTTATATAGTTTATTTCACAGTGTTGTTATCATGAACCAGCTTTTTGATAACAACCATAAATTTAAAAATGCTAGACGACTGCCCAACAGCCCTGCATTTGTTTTCAAGTTTATGTCACTACATATTTCTCAAACGTAACATATATCCAAACTATAACATCCTCCTAAACATACAAAGTTTTTTGATAACGAGACTTGGGTTACGATAAGGTTACGTATACAGATCAGCAACAGGTACCGACAAGTTTGTGACGGTCACCACATACCAAGTTACTATGTCCAAAGTAACTGACTACTAATCTTTTTATAGCGCCGTGAAATGCTTGTACTGTCTATTTTCTTGTGTGTCTATTACTTGTTTTGTCAAATAAAACGTCTATGTGTACTGTGTTTAGTCGAGTTACAGGTACTGTAGCGTAATTTACATTGCCTTAAAGTTAATAAATCATTTTCTTATTAAATTGAATGCATATTTTTACTCACAATTATTCTGTTTTTAATTACGAGATGTTCTAAATTTTGTAGCGTCTATTCTCATGTAAAGTTAATGTCTCTCTTATCAGGATTTTTGGTATCAGAGCCAATTACACACCGAATGACTCCCGTTAAAGTGACTGACACACTGTACGTTTTAATAAATATTAACTGTATAGCTGCATGATCATTATAAATAAGTTTTAGTGAGTTCTGAAAACGGTTAAGTACATAGCGATCGTTGAAAATATGGTATGCAGGCACTACATACCCGCTTATCCATATTGCACATTGAACCAAATTCACATATGAATAGGCCCATGTCAGAAACATTCTACGGAAAATATAAATCAAAATATCATGTATGTAGACAATCGTTCAATGTGCAGACTAATATTTTCAACTCGATAGTAGACATGTTCCTCACATGTGACTTGAACTGTTCCTGTTTTTCCCCAACTACAACTTGCGCGACATTTTCAAGTCTGATTATATGAGTTATAACAATATACTAATCACAAAGTTGTTTTCAAACAATGACACAAGATTAGTAAGTAAATGACACAATGCTATTCCGTTTAGTAAAAACTATATCATAGCAAAACACCACTAATTGTTGACCTATTTTATGTCCGTATATTGGTTCAGTTTGTTGGCCTGTAATTTACCATTTGTCTTCACTATTAATAGTGTAGGTTAACTTTGTTGATTACCGCAATAAACATCTCTCAGTAGGTATAAAACGCAATATGTATCTTTCCTTCCAAAAGGATTAATTCGTTTGAACATGTAACAGATTGTAAAAGCATTCTTTATTATTACATAAATATTTTACAAGTAACTTTGCGTTATTACAGTTTCGTTATACAGCTCATACTGTTTTACTTTATTATTTTATTTCGTATTCGTCTACACTACAACATTTTTCAGATCTTAAAACAGCAACTCCTTCAACTGTAGATATTGTTCATAACTTTTACAGTTTAGCAAACTAATTTACTAAATAAACAGTCTTTACAAACATTCAGCACTCTTTGGTTTCGTAACGACCATGACCACCTCTGGTATCTCTGCCTTAATAACAAAAACAAGGAGAATTATTTCGTTCAAAAATTGTTCATTATTGCTGTCTTGTAACGAAAAAGTCTTTCCCGCAATGTGGAAAGTCTACATTAACTACGGTTGCTTTTCATTATATTTTGTCGCCACACTTTTTTCATTCGTTACAAAAACTGATGACATTAACAAATCACCAGCAAATCTTATGTCCACCAACGAAATTTCACCTCTTCTGCGTGTAACATCGGTAATATGGGTACTGTTTATGCTAATTTTAATTGAAATTGGTTCGGGGGGGGGGGTGAGTGTGTTATTCACATCTTCGAATTTTAATGTGAAGCTGTAAAGTGTTAGAAAGTTCAGAATTGCTCCTAGCCTAAGTGCTACACTTAGGCCCATTTTAGACTTTCCGTAACTAGTGTTTCATACTTTTACAATTAAAAAAAAAAAATTAGAGACTTATAGAGGGTGTCCCATAAAGTACGCAAGATTTAATAATTTTGTAAAAACTTTCATTTATTGAAAAATATCAGATGTTTTAATGTTAATAAAAAGTACCCTTACTGCGGTTAAATGTGGAACATAATATCAGACAAATGTCCCCCGCGACTCTGCTGGCACACTGTTGTCCGTTGATCGAAATTTTCGATGACCTTCTTGCACAATTCCGGCTCAATCTCACCAATAACTCGTTGAATCTGTTCCTTGAGTTGAAAAATTGTTCGTGGATTGCGGACATAAGCGCGTGATTTCACATATCCCCAAAGGAAGGAGTCGCATGGTGTTAAATCACAAGATCTCGGTGGCCAGTTCTGATCGCCGTTGCGTGAAATAAGACGTGCAGGAAACTTTTCAGATAACAAAGCAATTGTTTCGCGGGCAGTATGACTAGTTGCGCCGTCCTGCTGAAACCACATAATATGAAACCATATGATATGATAAGATATAAGATATTATCTTCGAATTCCATACCTTCCAGTTGACGCCACAAAAACTCCATTATCGTGTTCCGGTAACGTTCGCCAGTCACTGTTACTGCATCTCCAGCCTCATTCTCAAAGAAATACGGCCCAATTACGCCACCAGCCCAAAACCCGCACCAAACAGTTGCTCTTTGTGTATGCAAAGGCTTCTCGTGAATGATACGAGGGTTCTCTGTACCCCAAAGCCGACTATTTTGTTTATTTACGTACCCGTTGAGGTGGAAGTGTGCCTCATCGCTAAAGATGATTTTGTGGGAAAAATCACCGACCGTTTCATATTTTACCCAATATCCAACTGACGAATTCTCGGCGCTTCAAATGGTCACACGGTTTGAGTTCTTGTGTTAGTTGGATTTTGTAGGCATTCAGATGAAGATCGTTTTTTAGAATTCGCTGCATTGTGCTTCTTGGAATGGCCAGTTGTTGTGATCGACGGCGAATTGTTTTCCCTGGACTCACATCGACACTATCTCTCACTACCGCGACGTTTTCAATAGAACGGGTAGCGCGAGGACGTCCAGACGATTTAACGTCTAATAACGAAGCTGTTTCTTCGAATTTCTTAATCAATCTCTGCACAGTTGACAGATTAGGTGCTTTTCGTCGTCCAAAAATTCCACGCAATTTACGAACGGTTTCCGTATAACATTCACCGTTCTTATAATGTGTTTTCACAATAACAACGCGCTGTTCTTTCGTGTAACGCTCCGTGACGACTAATGGCGAGTAAACGGCAACAACAATACAACAGTTGCAGTGCTACCAACCTAACAAGACGACAGTGGTGCGTAATTCAAATATTGCGTACATTATGGGACACACATTTATAATTGGGTTTCATTCCTTTAGTATTCCGTACACATCAAAATTTGCTTTTCCTGTAATATTTTATTCAGTCAAGGTCTTACACTAAAGTTTCTGAATAATCGTTTTTTCAGATCGACTGTATTCACAGTAATGTGACTCCATTAATTGTAAGCGTTTTATTTGAAATATTTTTTTAATTCTTTGTATCTCCAAAATTTAATCCATGTATTTTTAAACGTTTTAACACGATTTCCAACAACATTGTGAATAGCTTTGACCCCTCGTATTTCATTACCTATACTGTTGTTTTTGTTTAAAATACTAATTTCATTGGTTCTAACTTTGGCAGAAATATGGGAATATGTCTTCTACAATTCTCTATTATGGTTCTTCGTAGTCTTATTTTAGGCTCTATCTAAAGATGTATCTTAGTGAACATGGTATGTATGTGCTTTCCTTACCACTGACACCTTTTCGTAGTTATTGTTAAATGTTAGTTTTGGTAATCTATTATTTACATAACATCTCAAATCTTTTTTATGATTTTCTTATTATTATCGTTTTGACTTAGATTTGTTTAGGGACAGAAACAGTTGATACCAAATACGTACAGGAAGTGGAAAATTTAGGAAAATGTACGAGGAGAGCGGTAAAATTCTCATGACGTTGCTGTCTTCGTGGAGTAACAAATACGAAAGGAATCTCCGTAAAACAAGCACCCCACCCCCCCAAAAAAAAAAAAAAACAACGCAGCGAAGCACCCTCACTCAATACACGCACGTGTTACACAAGGCAAGTAGGCAGTAAAACAGAATCCCTACACTCCATTTACTTTTTCTCACTACAATAAAGGTTTCATACATTAGACGCTAGTCTACGGTACATGACAGGGCAATTTCATTCTACACTGTAAACGAAATGAGACCCTCCAAGTTAACGAGCCACTGGCTCAATGACACATAGTCACACACACCGAAACAAGTTTGTTGGCTTGAGCCACGCAAACTCGGGTACAACTTCACGTCAAGGAATCTGGCAGTTGTCAGTAAATGTCATGTTGTTGTGACGACTTTATTACTTTACGCGTTTGCGCAGTAAGAAAGTGATCTTCTTCTGATAGCTCCTATCCGTTTCGGATGTTGGATATCATACAGACTATTTTAACCTTCTGTACTGCTGCACGGAATAAGTCAGTTGTATTCATGCCAAACCAGGTCCTTAAATATCTCGGCCATGAGATTCTCGGTAGCCCGACTCCACTCTTTCCAAGTACTTTTCCCTGCAGTATGGACTGCAATAAGTAAAACCTCTGTTCATTTCTCATGAGATGCTCCAAATACTGAAGCTTTCTTATCTTTACTGTGTTAATAATTTCCCTTTATTTCTTCATCTTTCTAAGAAATTCAACATAAATTATGTGTACTGTCCTTTAAATGCTCAGAATTCTACGGTAAAGACAAATTTCAAAACATTCCAATTTTTTAGTTGTGACTTCAGTCAAAATCCAAGATTCTACACCGTAGAAGAGAACCGAGAATGCGTACCAGCGTAGATGTCTCGTCTTAGTGTTTATTGTTAAATCGTGACTTTTGAATAAACTGGTCATTTTAGTGTACACTTATTTTGCCTTTTCAATTCTGCTCTTTATTTCTTGAGAGTGGTCCCATTGTTCATTGACTATAGTACCAAGATATGTAAATTGGCTTACACGTTCAACCGCCCTTTGGTTTATATTAAGGGTGCAGTTTGTGAACTTGTTCTTAGATATAATCATTATCTTCGTTTAATTAACATTGATGTCTAGACCATATCGACGGCTGCTTTCTGTCACTCTATTCATTAGTTGTTTCAGCCCCTCTTAGCTGTCTGCGAATATGACGGTATCATCGGCATAACGTATGTTATTTATTCTTTCACCGTTCGGAGAGATTCCCACATCACATTCATCTGAAGCGTTTCTAAAAGTACCTTCAAAGTAAATGTTGAATGAACGCGGAGATAGTATACATCCTTGTCTTACTTCACGCAGAATTTTTTTCTCTTCAGTTTTCCCTTTATCTACTCTAACCACTGCAGATTGGTTCCAACACAGTATAATTATTATCCTTAGGTCTTTTCCATTTAATCCAATATTTGTCAGGGTATCCATCATTTTTGATGTTGGACTCGGCCAAAGACATTCTGGTAATTTATGAAACATGCAAAAACATCACAGTTTACATCTATACATTGAAGAAAGTGATAGCAACTCTTACTTACTGATTGTCTATGCACGCTGAGCTAAACTTTAAGCACGTTGTTAATCGTCTGTGTTAACACTGTAAAAATAAAAGTAATTATTTTATCTGTACTATACGCGTTTCTATATTTGATTTCATAGTTCGCTTTGTACCAACTGGAGAAAACGGGGAGTTGTGTTTATGCGACGACTACAGTTTTCAACTTCTAGAAACTTGTGAACTCAATATAAATGGTACTTTATGTTAGAAATCCAGGTATCCTCTACATTCACTTTAATCCTCTTACCATTATCTGGGGACCAGTAAGCTATAAAAAAGGTTCAAATTGATTAATACAGAACGTTAAACTGGTAGTGACTGTCTATACAAGAATACTATGTTCTATGCTCAAGTATCATCGGATGTTGTAATAACTGGAAGAAATCTCGTTTTGTGTGGTGCTCATTCGTCATATGTTCCGTCGGTTCGATTCAAGTTCCATTCAATCCAACACTGTCTAACACTGTCTGTTGTGTTGACGCAATACAATAGTCTAGAAAAGAGAAGCGTACATCAGGTCGTAACAACGCAACATCTGCACGAGAACACACCTAAATGACCTCGTTCCAGGTTGACCTAAATTGCAGAGAGATTCTTCCTCACAGCAGTGTAGGGTGAGCTGTACGGTGCAGCAGGAGGCACGGTCTTGAAGAAAGATGCTGATTATAAGAAAAAAGTAGAGAATACATGTTTATCTCCTCCTTTGCTCATCTTTTATACAGTCTTCCTTCAATAATGCCAAAACGGATCCTTTATTGTTATTATCTATATTGTTACGACGGTCAAGTTGATCGTCGTATGCTGCAGTGGAAACAAAACATAAAACACCAATTAAGTCACTAATCACCAGCTTTAATTATCCCAATTAAACAGTTAGTAGTCAACAAGATAGTTTATTACACCAAATCAAATAAAAATTGTTCACACCCAATAAAAATTTCAACTAATATAAAACACAATTTTATTACAATTGTCCCGCACAATTATAAAACACATAACAGTTCGCCAAAATACGTCGAACCGCACTGTGTAAATCACCCGACAATAACTGAACTAAGCACCGCTAAAGCCTTGTATTTATACCCCTCTCAGATTCCAGCACATTCCGTAATACGTGTCTACTAGAAAACACTAGAATGTAATTGATTGCGGCCTTGAACACAGCTCGCGCGCACCGGTGTGGTCTGGAAAATTCTCGTTGCTGACGCGTGACAAGTGTCATGTAATTGTCATTCACCACAAAGTAGCAGCAATATGTACGCACGCGCGTGCGCGCACACACAATACAGCCGGGCTCCGCTAAAATAGCCGATAAACACGTAGCGTGTTCTATTAACGTCGTAACAACATGTTCACATTGTAGTAGGTTACTTCCTCCTGTTGCTCAAGACTACTACCTAACTTGGCGTTACTCCTTGTGATTGTAAAATTGTGAAAAAATTGCAAAATCAATTTCGGGTATCAGGTTAAAAGAAATTTTTAGAAATATCTCAGTAAGTGTCCATTTTCAAAATTTTTTAAATTCTGGGACGACAGGAGCCCCAACAATGTCTGTAAGACTATTGAAAAAATTCCAAAAACTGAAGTAAAATGTCAAATCAAAAGGAATGTTACTCATAAACTGAATATACGAGTACAATTCATGAAATTTCAAAATGTTAGGTCACCGGTGCCCAAAAAGGATTACAAAGTTGAAAAAATTCAAAAACTGTACCCAGGTGTCATACTAAAGGGAATTTGAATCCAAATCGGCATGTAGCCTTTACTACGAAAATTATTTAACTTTAGAGCATCACAGATCATCAAGATTGAAACTAAAATTTTAAAAGAATATTAAAAGTTTATATAGGAATATAGAAATGAAATATTTAATGCAAAATATGAACTCAATATTTTTAATAAATTAATTAATATCTTGCAATATTTTTTGTAAGTTTTTTACGTCCTTCTAAAGCCTGCAAGCTGTGTGCAAAATAAATTTCCATAATGTTATAAGTTATGTATATTTCAAAAAGTATTAGATATTAGACACAGATATAAAAACATTCATAAACTTAAAAAGCTGTGAATAAATTATTTGCTATTAAACATTATGGCAATAAATTTCACTAAAAACTATGCAGTTCCGTGTTTATTGTATGATTGCACTTCAATTGTTAATTTAGTAAACAAAACCTAGAGTAAAGAGGTTTCCATAATATTTATAACAACTAGAAAGGGATTTAATTTTTACTTTTATTTCAGAATACAACACTGCAAAACGGCCTGAAATCTCGGGAGTCGGAATTTTATGCAGAGGGTTTGAAAAAGGTTGCTTCACGATTTCAAGAGTGTTTGGAAAAAACGATGACTAACTAGAAAAGTAATGTAAGTTTGTATGTATTTAAAAAACACTGGAAATTTTATTTTCTCGTTTATTCTCGTTTTTTAACAAATGGGTCCTTACTTTTGAAATATTTAACCGAATTATTTAATAGATCATTATGAAAATATAGCCTTATTGCAAGGTTGTAATGAAAACTTCTTATTTTGTATTCCACGTTTATTGTTTAGAAATACTAGAGGAATAAATAGAAAAAACTAATTAATAATACTGCCAAAAAATAAAACAATTTTGGCCGGCAAGTGCTGATAAAAGAAATGATTTCTTTTTGTTAGTTGTGTCACAATTAACAATTAACACTGCACACCAGCTAAACACTGTTTACAGACGTAGTATCGTTTTAGGCAAAGATAAGTACGCAGGTCTGTCTATTTGCAATGTAGCAAAAAAGAACAGAATACAGGGTTGCCTACTATTTAATTGTGATTTTTGACCTCTGTGATGACTACCATTTTCCCAACACTATTCAAACATTACTCTAACCACGAAAATTTGTAACTAACACACGCCGCACGCCACACGCCACTGTAATCAGTAGGTTTTTTATTTTTAGTTTCCATGTATACAATATTGCACATAAGTAACACTACATTGATATTTCGTGTATGAATATGAAAAAATGTACAGGCATTGCACAACTTCAATGCACAAAGAAGGGGATTGAAAATGCTTCAATAAATCTAAAAAATATATATATTTATTATTTTCTTCATTTACCAATGTACAGATTATATGTTAAATGTACTCGCATTCATAAGCGAAGTTATATATGTGTACTACGTTACTGACAACAAAGAAGTAGTTTCTATGGAAACTCACCGGTTCCCATTTTCGATCACGCACCAGTGATCACGCGCAAATGTGCAACACGTCCTTATAAACATTTTCAATGTTAAAAATGTAAGTTGTTCGTCTTTCCTGTGACGATCTTTTATTATCACTTTTGTGTAAATTGAGCTCTTTTCCGACTACAAAACTAACCGCCACACATTTATTTTTCTTATGGTTGCATACAACTACATTTGTAGGCCTATGTAGTAAGTCAGATTGAGTGCAAATTACGAGGAAAAATAAGAAAGTAAAGGAACATTTTCTTTCCCTTATGACGCATAACATCAGAGTTTAAGTTCATTGGAAATAATGTTTCATTATTAACTGTGTGTTCTTTTGCTTAAAATTCAATATAAATAACAGATCCATTAGATAACCATGCCAAGGAAGAATCGGGAGCAGCGATATGTTTTTAAAACAACGGCAAACCAAATTGGATAAAGAATGTTTACTTTAAAGGTAAAATTAAAAGTAACCAGTGAAAATTATTGTGAGCTACTCAGAACAGAAAGTCAAATTCAGGAATCAAGGGCAATTTCCTAAATGTATGATGTTGCTTCTGTTCGAAGCTCGTCTTCATACAGACAACAAAGCAAGCTTCTGACCTACAAAATTTAGTTCTGAGCTACTGAACTATTTACCATGGGGTCCTGAACTAATTAAAAATTGTTTTCGTCTACTGAAAGAAGTCATGTTTCTTCAGATGAAGAGGTTAGTAGAAACGGTACGAAATTGGCTGCATACAAGACTAAAATTTTATTGCAGAAAGTAATTTATTCAAAACGTCTTCAAAAGATAGATAAATTCCATAACAGTAGAATGGATAGTGTAAAAAAATAATTGAGGTGTTATTTATTTATGTGCAAGTAAAAATAATGATTATTTTTCATTTCAGTAATATTACGTTAATAATAAATTTCCCTTTAATGACTTACGCGTTACATAACGTTGAAAAACGATTTTTTGCTAATCATTCCTCACTAGGGACACGGAAAATATAGCAACAAAAAGGGACGTTTTAGAGAACGGTTAGGTACTCAAAAATGTAGTTGACTGAATACAGCTAACAGTCGAGACCATAGTTTACCTTGTTTTCTAAAACTCTAGTCTTAGTTAATATAGTAACTATTAGTTTATGCAATACACATTAAAGACTGTTTCTGCTTAAAGAGCTAACTTTTATTGCAACTTGTATTTGAGTTCTCAGCAGCAACTTTAAAATTTAAATGCTCTATGAATCTAAATTAGCAACTAGAAATAACTAGGGTTGCAATTTCGAAAAGATGCCAAGATTTCATTTAAAGAGATTCAAACTTTAATAAATCAGTATTTAAAACTTACCGACAAACCAAGGGTTCCTTTTGTTGTTTTCAACTGTTAGATTGAGAAAATATTCATCGAACCCTTTAACAGGATTGGCTTGCGGTTGCACAGAAAGAGTGCCCTCCACTTCCGGTTCGCTGCCTTCAAACACCAGCGACCTTGCGCTCCAGCCATCTGAACCAATCCAAGAGAAGCTACCGGTCGCGTTACATCTTCTTACTGCCCGCATCAAACCCGCTACCTCTTGATCCGAACCAAATATTATAGCTCCTGTAACAAATAAATATTATGGGCTAGAATAATTGATATTGTAACGTAACAAATCTAAGGTCCCCTACGTTACATAAAGATTTATAATTATCAATATAAAAAACGCTAATTGTCCGTTATAATAAAGGTCAGAAAAGTAAACCTTCATTAAATAAATAAATCAATAATACCAAGTAAGGTTACAAGGTAATAGAAAAATAGAAATGTTTATAAATAGTGGTCAGTGAAAAGTGTAAGCGATAAACATAGTGTCAAATAATGTGAAAATACTATAGGCCTAGACAGTTTAGATTAATTAACTGAGAGTAGACTAGTTAATTGGTATTTAATATTTTATAATAATGTGCATGTTATTATGTTTAATCATGTTGTTTTGTTATCATGGTATTTTTGTTGTCTTTTGTATGTAGCAGGTGTGAAGTAATTGCTTTAAGAAAGTATCAATTAATTGATGTTAATTTCATTTATGTTAAACTTTATAAGAGTAAATATTTGGGTACTTACTTTAAATAAATAATAGAGATATTGTTAGATTATATTTGTAAACTTGGCCAGGAAGGCAATAATTGTTGATAAGATGCCAAAAGGTTATTGTAATTATATTACAAACGGATGAAGGTTTCAATACTAAAATAAATAATAATAAATTGAAATCAGGATGAAATAAAATTGGAATGATTGGCCATAAGCCAGTGACACATTGTACAGTAGGTCAGGTCAGAAAAGTTAAATAACTAAAAAATGTAAAAACATTCAATGTAATATAATAAATTAAAAGAAAGCAGTAGTATTAATTAATAAAAGGATAAGTGACTTAAAATACAAAAAAATCATATAACATGTAATAAAACAAATAGGCCTAAAATTAGTATTTTGTAAACAAAAGATATTACTTGTTGGACTAGGAAAATCAAGAAGAAAATATAGCAAAATATATACAGTTTAATAACACAGATTATGTGAAGGTTTTATCTGATGTAATGTAACTTTAGTAAGGGAGTATTTTATTAAGTAAGTGCAAGAACATTTTTTCTAATTACGGCTCTAGGATAAGAAATATTATCCAATAACAGAACGAAGACTGGTTGTCATGGACGACAAAATGCGAGATATTTTGTTGATTCAACAGTCAATTGTTATATATGAACGAGGACAGTTCAGTTGCCATAAATCGAGAAAAACCAAGAAAACCTAATGAATAAATTTATTGTCAATCAAAATTAATAAATATTAACTAACTAAAAAGAGAGTTGATCGACTTCCGAGGCTATCAATCAGAGAATATAATTTTACCTACCAATAAAATTAAACAAAATTTCTAAAGAATAAAATTACTAATCAGCTACAGTCAAATGAGTAATAATGAAAATGAATTGTAAATAAATGAAGACAACCCAAGACCTGGAGAAGTCAAAGTAATTAAATACTTTAAAAACGAACAGAAAGAAAATTAAAGTTACGTCCTGAACCTCACTTTTTACAACTGAGCGAAGACTTAATACTACACAAATTCCATTGGGACCCGTAACCACCAGAAACGCAAATATTAGCGAATATCAAGAACTGAAACTTCCACTACGTCCTGGGACACCAACACCAAACTTTTATTGAGAAGCTGGAGGCTGATATATTCCAGACATTCGTCATCATTCTGCTCCCAGTCACCGTTCAGTGAAACGCGGCCATAACGAGTAACTTTGTCAACGTATGGTAAAAAACCAGCTCATGTTTAAACTTTATTTAATAAGATTTTATGATTAAATTGTAATACCTTGTAACCTTAAGTTGCATTTTCTGACCTTACTAATAGTCACAAGAACTCCATGTACCCTGAGATTAAGAAAAAATTAATAATATAATTAAACTTAAAAAACATCTAAACCCGAATTCAGTAACTAATCGACTCAGTCCCGTGTGATCGATGTGTTGTATCTGTGCCATGAGAAAACATCTGTTTTGAAAAGAATATAAAAAATAATAAAGAATCTTTCCTGAAGCTGATGAGTAATTATTATTTGTTAACGATTTAGTATATTTTAAGGAACTTATAGTGTATAAAGGGAGAAACGAGAGGAACAATAGGCTCAAACAACTTAACCTATAATAACCAGCCGACAACACACCACAGCGGTAGCTTGCGTACATCTGTTGAATCACGAGAGAAGAGAAACTAATTCGCGGCAGCCGCTCTCCGCTCTCACGCTTGGTGCAGCTAGGCCTGAGCAGTAATAACATAAACATACAGTGTTCTAACTCATATTGTACACTATTCGGTCAGGACGGATTTAATTAATATAATTTGTTAGAGATAAGAACCTATTATACTTCTTATTAAATTTTTTTAAATTAACACTTACAGCAGATTTCTGTTCACTAACAGAAAAAACATATCATAAGTTACTTTTATTACAAATTGACAATTTCAACAACAAGATAAAGATAAATAAGAGAAGAAAGATTTATATTACAAATTGGCGAACCCAACAGTGGGGCTTAACGTTGGTATAAGAATTGGTAATTAGATTACAAATTGACGCCGACAACGTTGGGGCTTTTAAACATTCTCAAATTTAATTTGTAAAAGTGGTAAAAATAGATTACAATATTTATAAGCTAATAACCCAAGTAGTATTCGAAATAGTTCTTGTTTTTGGAAAATTGGTCACACAAACACATATACGAGTTTTTTAATTATATACAATAGTTTTCTTTTCCACAAGAAAACGTTTTATTATTTATTTACATTATTTTCACACTTTTCTTTCCTTACTGTCATCTTCGGAATTAAGTGCAGAAAGAAGTAATAATTAAATTTAAAATCAATTGATTAATAACAGTTGTTGTAAATTTATGAAATTTACGTAAGTTATGCTATGTATACAATGTGGTAGTTATAAACTCATATCGATTTATCAAATTAATAATTTTATAAATACCGGTATTATTATTTTTGGTGTTATTTTGGATTTGGGCGTCTATTAATTTATTATCTATTTTTTTCCGTATCGGCCATCTAGGGACCACATGCCAATATCAATTCTTTACTCTTTGTTCATTCCTTTTTTTCCAATATTCTTTCATCTTCTCACTTTGTCTCTTCTTCCTGTCTTCAGTCCACTTTGAACCTGGGTTTTTCTCTCTTCTACCCTGGACTCCCTCCATTTTTAACACTTTTTCCCGAAAAACTTCTCCTTCAATTGCTTCTTCTGCGTGTATGTTGATTTTTTTTTTCTAAATCGTTTTGGACTTCTTTAATCCAACTTGATGTTGACTTCTACCCCCACAGATATTTGAAGATTTGCTTTGTCAACCTATTGTCGTCCATTCTATATAAATGTCCAAAAAATAATAGTCTTCTTTTTCTCATTGTTTCTGTTATACTTTCTATACTTTGATATATTTCATCATTACTTCTTAATTTCCAACCTTCTGAAGTTTTTCGTGTTCCTAATATTTTCCTAATAATTCGTCTTTCCAATATTTCTAGTTTGTCTAAATTATAAAATTCACTGCTAGACATTCACTTCCATATAGGCATTCTGGCTTCACTACTGTACCGTAATGGCTTATTTTTGCATTTTTAGATATGCACTTTTTATTGTAAATATCTTCAGTTATACCATATGCCCTTTCCATCTTATGACTCCTTTCTTCTATAGCAGATTTTTCCAAGCCATTCTCTTGAATTATGTCTCCTAGATACTTAAATTTTCGAACCCTTTCTGTTCGACCAGTATCTGTTACCAGGAATTCTGGCGCGTTTTTAATGTTTGTGAGAAGTTTTTCTTTGCAGAAACTCTTAAGCCTGTTCTATTGGCTATGTCCTCTAAAAAATTAACTTGTGTTACTGCAGATGTCACATGTTCAGAAATTATACCAAAGGCATCTGCGAATGTCAAACGGCTTATTTCAATACGTTTATTCCTTCTTCCCAATATGATTGGTGATATTTTGCATTCCTTTCATTTTTCATTCCAAATTCTCACTACTTTCTCCAGGACACAGTTAAAAAGGTCCCAGGGCGCAAGACGGGGAGGTGGATTTGACTTACCCCCTTATTATCAATTTAGTTTTTATATATTTCTACATTTTCCCGAAGTTTCCTTTTACGTAGAATATATTAAAGTCAGAGCATACAATGTTAATAAATAGAACTGAATGTCAAGGCCTGTTAGTTTTTGTAGCAGAATTCGTATTCCAGTAATACTCGTTTTTCAGCTTTTGAACATATAACTGAAAAAGCAACCAACTCGAAGTTAGAAGGGATGTTACATACATTTCTCCCGTGTTGTTTTTGTTTTGTAAAAAATTCGCTTGTAGTGAAGCTTTAGATGTTTCTGAATAACATAAAAGAATATTGGTTTTACTTGCAATAGTAAATGTGGATGAGAGACAAAATCGTCTGTAGGAATGCAGTATACTGTACATAACCAAACGATGCAGAGGGTATTCATGAAAAGTAATACAACAATAGATTGAAATCAACGAATCACATGATAGTGGAAACGATGTTTTTCCAATAAAGTGCAGACATTATTCTCTGATTAAAATTCAGATTGAGTGTATCGCTTACAGCATAATTGTATGACGCACTTCTGTTTTGCCAAATTATACCACTTCCTCACTAATTTTTGTATCTCTTACCGATAAATTAATATATTTGGTTCAGTTTACTCGGGCAGTAACCGGGACATCTGTAGTAATTATGAAATAATGGTTTGCATTGGATTCCTGGGGAAAGTGGGTTAAATGGCAAATCAATTAAATCAATGCGCCTAACTCTCTTTATTTGGTTAAATAATTCATTTTTGCTTGTTATCATAGCCAATGAAATACAGAAAATTCCTACTTATTAAGTTTCATTTAGAAAGTATGTTGTCTGTTTTGAGGAATAAGATTATATTTTATGAGTGGTGAAGAAAAGTATGCCGTTCGTATAAACTAAGTAGAGTATACTTAAAAACTTTCAGCGCCATGTGTATCAAATTGATGCGCACTTGTGTTTCACCAGTCGCCTATGTGTATTAATTTGATCACGCATGTTTCACACACTGTGCGTAACATTTATTAACAGTTGTTATTGATATACATGCATATATTCCAATCGTTCAGGCTTGGATTCAGGTAAAACGCCTTGCATAAGGTGATACAAAAAGTTTTAACTTATATTATCCCATTTCAATTCTTTTTCAAACAGTTTCAGCAAAAAGTAAAATAAATTGGTCCACTGATAAAACTATTCCTGAAAGTGGCTGGTTCAATAAATAGTTAACAAAATTTGACCTGGCGCTAAAAGTGTTAAAAGTAATTTGTGTAAAGTTTAGTTAAGTCCAACAGGGGTTGTATAAATTTGCGAATAACTTTAAAATCATATGCACACCTAGTAACTTTACTAGGAGAGTTACAAACTTTCTCTGTGTTTAAAGCTACGAAGCTGAGTTTTCTTAGGCAGAAACGCTACGACTTATACTTTTCTGTATGTGACATCAGAATAGGTTTATTGGTTTTTTGTTATTCAAAATGACACTACAATAACAACTACAGTAACTCTGCTTACCTCTGGCCCTGGGTTTGGTCTGTAGTCGCAACACTATATTGTCGTACACCGCCTCTTCAGCTACTCCGGAGTCTTTCACCAGTTTCTCCTTGACGGCAATACAGATGTTAGATTTAGCAAGAAGATATTCCAGCTCTTCAAATGCCTAGATAAACAAGAAACAATCATTTCAAAAGGAAGTTTTACTTGGAATTCTAAACACGAAATTACACATACACGCTTGATCGTTTAAATAACACGCGTAGGGTACATAATGCAAATCAAGTGCTATCGACATATTTCAACAAATCTTTTGATAGAGTGATCAGACCAAAGTTATGGGAGATACTTGAAAATAATTGTATACCACAACATCTAGTTCAGGCCTTAAATAGTTTATATAGACACACCGCGATAATAAAGTTTACCACAACACCTAGTTCAGGCCTTTAAGATTTTATATAAACACACCGCGATAATAAATGTATACCACAGCACCTAGTTCAGGCCTTTAAGAGTTTATATAGACACACCGCGATAATAAATGTATACCACAACACCTAGTTCAGGCCTTTAACAGTTTATATAGACACACCGCGATAATAAATGTATACCACAACACCTAGTTCAGGCCTTAAAGGGTTTATATAGACACACCGCGATAATAAATGTATACCACAACACCTAGTTCAGGCCTTTAACAGTTTATATAGACACACCGCGATAATAAATGTATACCACAACACCTAGTTCAGGCCTTAAAGGGTTTATATAGACACACCGCGATAATAAATGTATACCACAACACCTAGTTCAGGCCTTTAAGAGTTTATATAGACACACCGCGATAATCATAGATGACGGAGAAGTCAACTATCCCGATTGAAACCAACCAAAGCGTAAGAAAAGGTTGTTGATCTGTGACCATTACTTTTTATCCTTTATCTAGATGATCTCCTCAAAAACTGGAAAGGACAATCCCCTGATGGTACTAAAATCTACGGAAATAAAAGCTTGAGAATCATTCTCTTCGCGGATGACCAAGCTACATTCGCCACTTCAAAAGACGATCTCCAGTAAGCAATATACAGTTTACATAAAATAGGAAAAGAATATAACTGTAACGTATCTGAATTAAGCACAAAAGTAATGGCCTGTATGTATAGGAGATGAACCGGTTTGAACCAAAATATGCATAGACAACACATGCATACAACAAGTGAGACATTTCAACTATCTTATGGAAATAAAGTGGCGAATTTCACAAGAATGTGTGGAACGATTTAGAGAACGTTGGAATATAAATGTAGAAAAGAAACACAAATAAAATTTTATAAAATAATGGCAATACCTACACTACTGTATAGTTCTGAAACTTGAGTCATAAAGAAAAAAGAAAAACAGAAGACACAAACGGCAGAAATGAAATTTCTGAGATCAGTTAAAAGGTGTAATAGACAAAATCATAGGAGAAATGAAGAGATAAAGAGTGATTTAGATATTTTTGCAGTCAACGAAAGGATTAAAGAATACAGAAGAAAATGGATTTAACACATGAATAGAATGGAAGAAAGTAGAATACCAAAGATGCCGAATGACTACAACACTAGAGGCAGAAGAAAAGTTGGTACACCTAAGGAAAGTAGACTGTGGAATAAGGACAGGCAGCTGAAGCCTAAAATTGTTAAGAAGATGATGAGGACGATTCAATTGACAGTAACTTTAATGTAAGCCTAAAATTCTAGCTGTTGTTGAGTCCATGAACTGTATTTAACAATTAGGGCTGGTGCTACTGTTGCAAAGCTGCATAACATCAATTCTGATTATTTAAGTTACTAAATCAAAGATAGAAAATGAAATGATAAAGGCGTCATTAATTTAAATGGAAACCATATTCATATCTAAGCGACGATGATTGTTCACAATTCGAATTTCTCACTTTGATGGTGTTGTAATCTGCAAATGTAACGGCAGATGACAGAGCTCATTGAATAAACACATGAAAGTACGACGTTAATCTTCGCAAATCCTCAATGCATTATCTGTGTGAGTTACTTTATTGCAAATGATTTTCAACATTACCACTTATAGTGCTGTATTGTTTCCTTAGATTCGTCATTAAACGCGTTCACAGTACAAATGACTTTATTTTTAAGCTGTTCCCGTTGTAACATTTTGCCTAAGGTGTACATAAAAAATAAGTATGCTATCTCCTGTTTAGAGTTAATACTGTAGATTTAGAATTGTTTAGTGTAAATGTGTTCACGTTTTACTAAACTCAATGCGGCTGCTGTTTCGTGCTTTTATCGTAAAAATCATTTTCGATATTTTTTTACATAAGACAAGGGAGAAATACTTCAAGGAAAAGATGAAGGCAATGAGTTCGGTCTTAAAAATAATTGAGATAAAAAAAACAATTTTACAAACATTTTACTCAAAAATCTAAAAGAGATTAATAAAAATACTGAGAAATTCAATCGCTGTTTATTACAGTTAATTAATGAAAAACTTATTTTATTTTGTTTTCTACGCTTATTGTTTGAAGGGGAGTATCGTTGGACAACATCAAACGATATCAGTCACATTGACATAATAATAATGAAACTTCGTGCGTCAATTGTCCCTAAAAATTGTACTTTATAACTTGTTACTTTTGGTTCAGTTAACGCAGCCAACCAATTACGTGTTCAACCAATTATGTACCGTGCGTAATATAGCTTCTCACCAACGAAAATCACACTGGCGAGCCTACTGTTTAAATATAAAAGAAATTACTAAGTATATAGACGTGTTACTGTATAAATGCATTAATTTACCTCACTATCTCCTTACGAACTAAGCAAACCACACCAATCAACCAACACTTTAAATATCGAAAATTAGAATTATTAGATCTCACTGACGGATAATGTAAAAAAATGAAAATAATATAAATTGAAACCTAACATTAATTTTGTTGAAACCTACTTTTTCTATTAGAACCTGGAGTTTTACGACAACATTTTTAGTGAAGGCGCTTTTCAAATGTTAGATTATTGGATACTTCGTTTGATATAACATACCCAGCTAATAATTTCCGGCTTTCAACTTATTATTGGATATTTAGTTTGATATAACATATCCAGCTAATAATTTCCGGATTCCACCTTATTATTGGATATTTAGTTTGATATAACATATCCAGCTAATAATTTCCGCCTTCCTCTTTATATATTTAAGATCTTTCGCAACAATTAAAAAAATTGGAAATCACCAAAACCAAAATACCACTAACTTCACTGACAATCACTTTGTAACTTACACACACAGGTTCTATAAATAGTGACCATCACCACTGGATGTTTGTAGAATTCATTCCTCCTCTTCCTATGGCGCTACAGCCAAAGTCGGGCCCTGGCCTCCAGCAATCTCCGCCTCCACTCTACTCTATCCATTGCAGCCCTCCTCCAGTTTCTTATCCCCATGTCCCTCGCGTCCTCTGCAACGCCACCTTCCCACTTCTTCCTCGGTCTGCCTCTAGGTCTCGTTCCCTCCCATGTACCCAGCAGAGCCCTTTTGGGGTTCCTGCCATCGTCCATTCTCATAACATATCCGGCCCAACGCAATCTTTGCATTCTTATAAACTTTGATACTGGTATCTCTTTATATATTTGATACAGTTCATTGTTGTATCTCAGTCTCCATGAGCCATTTTCTTGTATTGGGCCTATAATGCATCTGAGGATTTTCCTTTCAAAGGTGTCTACTAATGTCGGCTGTTTTCTGTGTAATTGTCCATGCCTCGCACCCGTAGAATAACACCGGTTTGATGACAGTCCTATTTATTTTCATTTTTGTTACCCTGTGCACATCCCCAGACCTAAATGATGGCACAAACGCGAAGCATGCCTTGTTAACCATGGTGGTCCGTCTAGAATTCATTACTCATAGAAAAACTATGCTATGTACTATGAATCGTCAATGGAAAGCACATTGTCATTTCCGCATTAGTGACGCCTACCAGCTGGTCCTACTTGGTACCCAGGAAGAGTAAATCAGTGCCCGATTTCACTAAAGTTACACTTCTAATTTACTGCATGCAAAACAAACGTTAATGTTCTTGACTTACTCAAAAAAGGAAACAGCGTGAAGCTGCAAAAATATATACAAGTGATATAAATAAAGAAATAGAGGACGCGAAATTTCCTATATTGACGATGCAGCACAAGACAATGAAAAACTGAGGTTGTTTATTGAAGTGGGTATTCATAATCATCATCATCATCATCATCCTCAAGGTTTAAACAAAGAATGTTTGTTCCGGTCTTAAATAGGAAAAGATTAGAGCTGGTCACTCCAGCGTTTCCTCGGACGTCCCACACCTCTCCGTCCCCTCGGCTTATAGTTCCAGAGTTGTTTGGGGATGCGGCAGTCGTCCATTCGGCAAAGATGTTCCCACCAATTCAGTCGATACTGGGCGACCCTGTCGAGTATACTCATAATATTCATTTCCTGCTGTATATCTGTGTTTCTTCTATGATCATGGAGAGTATACCCTGCCACGTACCTGAGAAATCTCATTTCCTCCGCTTGGATGCGACTGGTCTAGCCTTTCGTTAAAGTCCAATTCTCAGACCCATAAAGAAGTGTGGGAAGAGCCATCACCTTGTAGAATTTTAGGCGTGTTCCTTTACTTGCTGACTTAAGGGTTCGCCTAATGGTCCCGCACATAAGGGTGAACTTATGCAACTTATACAACCACGTCGTTGCTTGCATTATAAGACACACTGTACCCCAGGTTAAACTGCAAACTTGCACTAGCCCAGGTTAAACTTGCACTGTAGCAAAACTGCTAACTTGTTCCAGGACAGTACCATCTATAACAATTTTTGCCCGAACGGGATCAGTTCCACAAAAATCCATCACATTGGTTTGAATTGTAGATATCTGCCATCCAGAGACTTTGCAGGTTCCATTTAACAAATGTATCCCCATCTCCAATCTGTTTTCAGAGTCCGACAGTATAGCCTGATCGTCCGATAAGAAGTGGGTATTTGTTAAACTTAATTCTTACACAAAGTCAACACAATTAAAATAAGTAGTTGACGACTAAACCAAATATAGATAATCAACAGAAGCGTATACCGGTACTATACAGTCTTTGCTAGTATCCGCTCTTCAGATCCAGAGTTGAAAAAGCTTTGGCCACTGAGGTCGTTGATCGTCTCCTAGATCAATGACAGTGGTCAGTCTACGCCTCGGTCTGGGCTTTCAGTCTCCGAAAGTCTAGGCAGAACCGTTGTGTAGTCTTCTTCTTCTTTAAAATCACAACCGGAGGGGTGTATAGTAAGGTGGTTTTTTAGATTATCCGCTGGCGCAACATCTCTTCTTTTCGGTCCTGGATGATTTGCTTTTTTGCGTCCCAGTATGGAAACATGATTAGGCGGAATGGTGGGTTACGTTTCTTCAGACGGATCTCGTGTTTAGCCACAACTGATGTTCAGATTTTCTGAGTGTGAATCAAAGCGCGCGCGCGCGCGTGTGTGTGTGAGAGAGATAGCGACAGAGAAAAATAGAGAGAGTGATATAGATACAGAGAGGGAGGAGAGTGTGATAGAATCTTATAATAGTCAAAACACAGAACGATAATATATATGTAGTTGACAATGATTAGCTGGCCTTGTAATGTGGACATTTTAATTGAAGATGAACAAAAGTTGGGTATTATGCGTAAAAGACCCAATTATTTTAGATACTTCAAAGATTTTTTAACTCGATTGACTGTGGCCTAATAGAGTATTATGACTAGCTTTATTCTGCATCATGCAAATTAATTTAGATATCTTAAATATATATTTCCCTGTTTTTTGACTTTTATCTTGTGAGTTTAAACATATTGTCTTTCAGCTTCTAGAAGATAACCATTAAATACTTGAAATGAGGGTTAAAGCATATTTTATCCATTATTTTAAAGTAAGGAGTTGATGCCATTACCTTTATGCCATAATTTGATTCTTCGTACACAATGGATACGTAACTCCATCCTAAGCGTAACACAATTTCCACCATGGCCTTAACTTGGTGGTGATCTGACGGTATGGTGCGTGAAAAATATTCGAATCTCTGCTTGTTGCTCAGCTCAGGGCTTGTTGACATAAAAGAGACCTGCAATCAGAAATCAAAACTTGTAATAAGTTAGGATATTAGTTATATTGCAGAAACTATAGTCTGAAAATATTTGTAACGAACTACTTTTTTATTAGACAAGGTTACACGATTCGTAAGTGTATATCAGGGTGATATATTGATAGTTACGTTTTCTATAGCAGTAAATGTTGTGCAAAAGCGCGCGTGAGTGCGTGTGAGTTAGTTTATCCGAGTAATTTCACTCTCATGTAGCTTTTTAATGTACAAAAGTATGTTTGTGCTTACAATCATCAAGTTAAATCTATTTTGTAGTTAAAGGTTACATATTTTCATAACAATACGATTCATGATTTGTGGCGACTTAACATTCGTGTTACGAGTCACTACACACAATTCACAATAACTGTTTTCGTGAATCGTTTTACCTCAGCTTACTAATTACTAAACTGGGCGCTTGACCTGAAACGTATTTCTCTATTTCGTACAGTTTCTACCCAATTGTTTACTTTACATTGCTTCAGAATTACTACTGTACAGACGATAATACGCTAAACAAATTTTTTTTTAAATTATTCGATTAACACATCGATAAAGCTACAAAAATATGGAATTGCAATTAAAACTAAAGGTTTCCAGCTTTTTTTCTATAGCCATCTAAGAACCACATCCCCATTTCAAATCTATATTCTTTGTTTTTTCTTTTTCTCCAATATTCTTTCATATTTTCACTGTGTCTCTTCTTCCTGTTTTTAGTCCACTTTGAACCTGCGTTTTTCTTTCTTCTACCCTGACCTCTTTCCATTTTTAACACTTCTGCCCAAAAAAATTCTCTTTCAATTGCTCATTCTGGGTTTATATTATTTTTTATAAATCCTTTTGGACTTCTTTAATCCAACTTGATGTTGACTTCTTCCCCCACAGATACCTGAAGATTTGCTTTGCCAACCTATTATTGTCCATTCTATATAAATGTCCAAGAAATAATAGTCTTATTTTTCTCATTGTTTCTGTTATATATTTCATCATTACTTCTTAACTTCCAACCTTCTAAAGTTTCTTGTGGGCCTAATATTTTCCTCATAATTCGTCTTTCCAATATTTCTAGTTTGTTTAAATTATAATTCAGTGTTAGAAATTCACTGCACCATTCTGCAGCATTTTATTTTTATGATTATTTGATTGTCACAATAAAAGAAAGATAGGCAAGTCGGGTTAAGAGGAATAATGAGAAAAATATGATTACGTTTTCCACTTATATTATACTTACCGGATTACGTTTTCCACTTATCGGAATGAGTGTCCGATCGGTCCGACTCGAGTGCGCACTCATGTAACGCGGTTATGTGCAGAATTGTTTTCAATACTTGCAATTTTAATATTTAACGACCTCACTTTGAGTGATTTTTTATTTCTGAAGACGAAACATATGTTTCGAAACGCGTAAACCAATCGAACGCAACACGAAATCATACGACGGATAAAATACGGTAAATATTATACAGATTTTTTCACTTATATTACATTAGAATAATTAATTAAGACGCGGTATTGGAATTAAGACTTCTCCAGTTTTGACAGAAGGACATAAGAAAAGTTAAAAAGTTTGTCATTCTGTTATCTCAAGAAAGTAAACACTGGCTGTGACAATACAGTCGTAGTAGTGCTGTGTTTACTCAAAGTTCAGACGTCTTACTGTACAAACACGCGGGATTTGTTTGCGTTAGACAGTTTCGCAGACTGTTCAACAAATGGTTAATGTTATTTTTACGTTACGTGTATATGGTGCTTTAATATTATATTGTTACGAGAAGCCTACCGAACAATCCAGAACATTCTCTACTCCCCCCGTCCGGTGTGGCAGCTGTTGCGTCATTCACGTACGTGGTTCTAGTGAATTCCAGTGTTTGAGATAAGCATTAAGCTGCCGGCGTGCAGTAAGGAGGGAAAGCTGTACTGGACCTCAGCGCGGCGTATATAAAGCCATAGCAGCCGGGTAGTCAGTTGAGTTACGTGAACGATTTTTGCTAGTGCGGATTGAGTGTTTGTCGAAAGCACGTGACGATGGAACGTGACGTTCCGCAGTACGTAATACTGCCTCCCATGTCAAGCGTCACGTACGCATTACTACTGCGGGAATAGCCGAGAAAGGAGTAGAACAATGTTCTCCAATGTACCAGAGCGTTCAGTGATGGAGTAACACTTTTTGCGCAGTACGTAACAATATGAAGCTTTACTTTGCTTTGGTTAGCAAATTGTTTTTGGTAGAAACCATATTAGTTATGCTAAATTATTAATACTGTATGTGTAAGAAATATGTAGCCTATTATTTGAAACATTAACGATACTTAAACTTTATGAACTTTGAGTAATATGTTTAGAGTTATTAGTCCATTGGAGTATTATTATACGTAGTTTTGTGTGTATGTGTGCGTGTGTTGTCAGTAGAGATAGACGTTTATTAATGAAAGAAATAATTAGAGTACTTTTGAGGTTAACCCCGACTTTACAAACTTGATATTTTTTATAATCATCATCATCATCATTTTCTCGGATTAAACCAATGGATGCTTTGTTCCGGTCTCAAATAGGCGAATATTAGAGCTGGTCACTCCATCGCTTCCTCGGATGTCCCACACCTCTCCGTTTCCTCGGCTTATAGTTCCAGAGTTGTTTGGGGATGCGGCAGTCATCCATTCGGCAAAGATGTTCCCACCAATTCAGCCGATACTGGGCAATCCTTTCGAATATACTCATAATATTCAGTTCCTGCCGTATATCTGTGTTTCTTCTATGATCGTGAAGAGTATACCCTGCCACGTGCCTGAGAAATCTAATTTCAGCCGCTTGGATGCGACTGGCCTGGCCTTTCGTTAAAGTCAAAATATTTTCTAACATTTTTAAAATCCCTTTGATTGGAAGACATGTTCCCGACAAATGAACGCCATGTGTACGATATTCGCAAACAACTTGGCCATTTTACTCTTTGTAACACTGCTTACTTAAAATTAATACAGAAAATAATTTCCCTGTCACGTAAATTTTCAATGTAGTAAATTACATTAGAAATAGTAATTTAGATAATAAGTTATAATTTAATAGTAGTTTTTAGAGACAAGTCAAATATTTCTAAACTATACGGTGCGGTGTTAGATAGTTGTGTATAGTTGCATACAATTAACATGAGGTAATTACTAACAGATTTCTTAGTAGTAAAATAGTTGTAGCGTGAAATAATAAGTAACTATTAACAAAAATATATTTTCTACACCAAGAAAGTAGGTCTTGATAGGCATGTTGCCGTATTTTAGTTTGCATCGACAAAATTTTGTTTTAATTCGTGTTTAACACAAGATCACTACAACTAACAATAAGTTGATTTGCACGATTTTCATAGGTAATGTAGGTGGTCAGCAATTAACCTTACCCTTTTAATTTTCACAACTTCCGAGCTATTCAGTGGGGATGACTTCTGAAATATAGCCAGGCTGTAAATATTGTTTACTACGACTATCATTTTTTTATTTGAGATTGAAAAAAAACTGTGATTTAAAAAGGTTTTCCTGGAGGACAGATTTCAACCAGAATTTTTATAGACCTATAATTACAAACACACGACAATTCCAGGCGTGTAGTCATAAAAGTTAACCTAGATATCCAAATATGACAGTGTAAAAGTTTACGTAGAATGAACTTATTGTTTTTCGTCTCAAATTGTTTATGTTATAAATTCCAAATCATGTCAGTACAAAATATGTAGTCTAGGAAAGAGTATGAAATAATATTTACGTTTTACAGTAAATTCTTATAAACGAAATATGTTATTAAAGCCAGCGTAAATATACATGTATAAGAGCGCGTATAATACCGTTACGAAGGTATAACTGATCGTCGTATGGTACAGTGGAAAAGAAAATATAAGACACCAATTATGTCACTAATCGCCAGCTTTAATTATCACAATTAAACAGTTGGTAATCAACAAGATAGTCTCTTACAACAATACAAATAAAAATTGTTCGCACGGAATAAAATGTCAACTAATATAAAACACAATTGTACTACAATTGTCCAGAACGATTATAAAACACATAACACTTCGCCACGATAATTACTTTTCACTAATAACCACTTGAACGCACAGTGTAATCGCCCGACAATAACTAACTTGACCGTCGCTGAATGGCTGTATTTATACCCGGCTGATTTCCAGAATAATCTGTCACTTTGGATGACTTGTTAAACAAAAGGCGCTCTCGAGAATCCAGTAGAAACAGTGTCCTTGAACACACTGCGCCGACCGGTATGGTCTGGTATAGACCCGATAGTTGACGCGTAATTGTCTTTCACCGCAAAGTACTAGCATTATGTACACACACACATACATTACAGCTGGAATATTCGAGAAACTTGTAGAACGTTCCGTATTACTAACATTTTTCCGCATTACGTAAGAATATATAACGTATAATAGGAAACACAATACGAAATAAATGCTATGTCACATTTTAACAAAATACTTGTTCAACTATTTTAAGAGTATAGTGGAGTTGTAACGTGATTGCTTATAAAATGTTATTTATTACAATCGTTTTATAAACAGGTATAGCCTGGATGAGATTGGCTATAATAGTGCAGTCGCATATCTGAAATACCATCATCACACAGAGGACGGCATGTGTGTGTGTGTGTGTGTGTGTGTGTGTGTGTGTGAGAGAGAGAGAGAGAGAGAGAGAGAGAGAGAGAGAGAGAGAGAGAGAGAGAGAGAGAGAGAGAGAGTTCATATCGCATTTCTTCATGCCTGCACGCCTAGCGTATTCACGCCAATACTACAGACTTCCAACAGCTGAATTGTTTTATATTAGAATTGTGTACTCAGTATGATACGGACGAGATATCAGTAGGAGGAAGTAAAGCTGTAGTGCTTTCCCAGTGAAGTTATTTCCACCAGTAGTGGTAGATTTAAGTACTTCCAAACACCGTAACAGTTCCGCTTCTGCACTTTATTGGGTGTGTAGCGGAGATAGATTGTGACCTCAATAACGCAGCGATTTTCGCGTCGGTGTGTTTTGAGTTTATTGCTACTTCATTCTATTTTCCCTTAAAACTAAGTATTAAGGAATATAGAAAAAGGACTATATTTGAAATTATCTTTTATGTTGTGTAGTTACTCACCCTTATGGTCAAATACGTGTGGAAATAATGCTCGATATGAATGAACTCTTAGTATTTTTGAGAGACGTGTAAAACTTTGTCAATTTGTCGTACGTAAAACTTGCGTAAACTTGATTGTCATTACTTCAACTTCCGTATAAGTATAGTAGGCCTACTTACCAGTTACGTATTTATGCATCCTCAACCCATAATCACATGACGCTTTGTAAAACGTTACTATTAGAAAACTTTCAGGTTACATGCAGCTAAAAATGGATCATGGTTTTAAGAAGACTTTAAAATGATTACATGTTGCATGACTAATGAGTCTCGTGCCCATACAGAAAGAAGTAAAATATTTATGTTACTATCAGTTGTTTCTCGCTCATGATAAGAAATTGTGTTATAAAATCCCACTCATTACGTTAGTCGGTAAGGTATGCTATCAGCCTTAAGTTTCAAATTTCACATAAGCAAAATGTATAGACCCCAGTGGCGTAAGTACGGCGGGAGGTTCGGAGAATCAATACACATCAGACTGTCAAAAAAAAATGTCAACAAATTTTATAACCACATGAGAAGGCCTATTTCTAAGTAAATTTTGGGTGTTCAAATAAGGCTTATAAATAATTAAATAATCTTAATAATAAAAAGGATTTAAAGTGGGGTAAGTCCAGTTCACGTCCACATCGTGCCCCCTGGGATATTCTGTAGCCACACTGTAACTACAGAAAAAGAAGACTATTATTTTTTGGACATTTATATAAAATGGACGACAATAGGTTAACTAAGCAGATCTTCAAATATCTGTGAGGGAAGAAGTCAATTCAACATCAAGTTGGATTAAAGAAATCCAAAAGGATTTAGAGAAAAGTAATGTACACGCAGAAGAAGCAAATGAAAGAGAATTTTTTCGTGCAAAAGTGTTAAAGGTGGAAGGAGTCCAGGGTAGGAGAGAGAAAAACACAGGTTCAAAGTGGTGTGAAGACAGGAAGAAGAGACACAGTGAACAGATGAAAGAATAGTGGAGAAAAAGAAAAGAACAAAGAATAAAAAAATTGAAATTGGCATGTGGTCCTTAGATGGCCGATACAAACAAAAGAAAAATGGATTTAAAGTGTGTGTAAATTAATAAAATGAATGGAAATGGAACCTTCAAGTTTTCTCACAGTCTTTGCGTTATCATGAGGAAATAGGGACAGCCTTGCTCTATCCAGAGTGTATCGTTGACGAGAGAGTAAAGTAGAGACCGAGTGAATCGGGTTACAGCACAACGAGAGTGATGCAGTATACAAATCATAATTTTTGCATACAAAACTTGTAAGTTTTTAAGAAGGAAAAAAGGACTGTAATATGCTTAAGCGTTTTCATGTTGTAAAGGAAATATTTTGGAAATAACGGCCACGCTAACAGATTATTGTTATACACTACCTAAGCTATTTCTTTCATTATTAGATAATTAGCCATAATAATATGACTTTATTTGTACCATTAAGTCACTTCAGAACTAGTTTATACAATAAACATTGAAACTTTTATATCATACCCTTTGCGGAATCAAAGTAATAACCGAAGGAAATGTTCATCATTATCTTATCTTAATTAAAAATTCAGATACAGAAATCAAAAGTGGTATATATTTTGGCTTCAATACTTTTCTATTTTTTTATTTTTACCTTTATTTCATTACTTTCTTTTACTTTGCTTACAGAATATGATATAATGTGACCTAAACAACTGTATGTCAGTGGAGGGTATAAGATATTTCTAAACTGCGTTTTTGATAACATGGAAAACTGCAATTAAATTTTAAAATAACAGTACCCTTTGTTATGGACTATAGTCGCCCGTATTAAAAATACAAATTTAATTTTTATATTTATTATTCATTACAAACACTCTTGTGTGCATGAAGCAGCAAACACGGAAATACTGTGAACGTGGACATAAGACACAAACCATTCACATAACCATTTACACGCTGTATATGTTGACGACCGAACTGTCTTTTGTTTTACATTAATTTTAGAACGTATTGCATGTACTTGTGTTTTTATAGTTTGAGTAATAACTGAACCCCCTGTAGGTTTAAACTGAAAGTATCAATAGTTAAGAAAAAATATGCTAAAGAATGTCGTACTTTTGTACGTAACCAAATGTTACTCTGTGCAATGTTGTGACGATGTAATTGATAATAAAATATTTAATAATAAAAAAAATTGAAAAAGCAATTAGGTATTTTTAAATCGCACAATTAAACCTAATACCCCTGTACTAACCCAGAATAAGTATGAGATTTAAATGGCCAAATCTAACTAAACAAGTAAAAAAATCGTATTGTAAAAAGCTAATAATATCACAGTTAACCCTTTAGTAAATCATCATGCGTTGACCTGTTTAATTCCGGACACAACGTGCTTAGCGAACCGTCTGTAACTTAGAAATGTCTGAAAATCGTAATGTAAGTAATTAATAATTTGAAGGCACGACTAGTAGTTAA
This sequence comes from Magicicada septendecula, assembly GCA_034769895.1. Classification (NCBI taxonomy): domain Eukaryota; kingdom Metazoa; phylum Arthropoda; class Insecta; order Hemiptera; family Cicadidae; genus Magicicada; species Magicicada septendecula. Next base: position 469,026,679 of record CM068374.1, on the reverse strand, counting down.
AATAATTCCTGTAAATTAAATAAGTATAAATAATTTGTTTCATCTTGTTATAATAATGTATATTTAAATAAAAGTAGGAACTATATTATCGCGGAGTACTCGCTCCGCTTCGTTGTAATGTACCAGTCGTGTCAAGTTAAGAGTTACTATGCCGCCGTCAGACAGTACACACCTCCGAGCGAGAGCTCTTCAGAAATATGTTAATTAAATTTAAATATAACGGTTAGCTACCACTACAAAACGTGGAGAGCTAGTATTTTTTTAAATATATAAGATGTAGAAAAGTTTGTTTAAGAAATGTAATAATTTAAAGAAAATTAACAACACGTAAAGAAGGTGACATCTCTACTTAAGATGTAAACTCTCGTTCAACTCTACTTGTGAATATGTGACCTGCACAAACTGCACATATGGACATCTACAACCAATACGACGCTGACCAGGACCGACGTGGATCAACCCAACTTTAACCAGCATAACTTCAATCTCCTCACTGATACAGCTGTAAAATATTCGCCAGAGACACGACCCAGAGGACTACGCCGACTACCAGAATTCCGAAGAGTCACACTCCAGGGCGAGGACAGCAAAGCTTATTTTAAAGGTGACGCGATAGCTCGGCTATCGAGAATTAATTACATTTGAGACATAACTTTATAGATGAAAGAGACTTTTCAAAGACTATAATTTTCTTTAAGCAATAAATGAAACCAAAGAAATGTAAACTGTAGTATTAAAAATCATACGTTGTAACGTTAATATGGAAATGTTAATTATAATCCCTTTAGTAAATAACACCATTCTTCAAATGGTTAATGTAATCATGCAAGCTCCAAGCTCCTAGAGGAGCATAGTATAACTCAGACGTCTTTACAATATTTAAAGTAAACCCGGATCCGAGGTAAAATTACATGATCAATATGATCCCTTGTTATACAGAAAACCCTTTTGAATTTTTTAGTATAAATAATTATGTTATGGGATCTTTTCAAATAATTTGTTAATAAAGAGATGTCATCTTATTACACATTGAAGTGAGTGCATAAATCAATGAAATACCTTCCCCTTGTGTCCTAATAAATAGCGTAAATACTATTGTTATTTGTGTTGAGTTTAATTTCAGTTCGTTACAACGTAGGCAGCCTGTATAATTGGCGAGTGTCAATTATGATGGGTTCCCTGGATTTGTAACGTAGCCCACAACGTTACAATGTGTACGATGCTCAGTTGAAAAGTTCGCGGAGCGACATCTATAGCTCATTGGTAGCAATAAAATTTTTCGTGTGCTGCAAGACGCATATTTCGCGTGTTAGTTTCCTGTCTATATCTGTCAATTTATTCACTTTTTACCAGATGTTTGAAATTTTCTTGTCACGCGTGTTTTTACAATGCACAGAATCAAACAAAGTGTTGTGATGAATTCTCTGATAAAAACGTCTTAGCGCCAATAGAAAATCAAAACAAAATTGTAAATGTGTTTGGAGATGCTGCGCCTTCAGAAACAACGGTAAGTGGAGCCTCAAGTCGTACAAGCACTAACGACTAACCCAGTAGTGGACGTCCAAAAAGTGCAACAAAAATGCCATATCGATAAAATTTCATAAAGTATTGGAAGACCGCCGATTGGAGCAGTGGATGACGTTGCTGAAAACATAGGCATCTTACATGAGCGTGTGTATCGTAGTTTAAATCAAGAACTTGGTGTAAAAAAGCGTTGTGCAAGATTTCTGCCGCATCTGGAGTTGTTGCATTTTTGGGGCGTCCAGTGCGCGGGGGGCCTCAATGCTCGTACGACCACGTTTAAACTCAAGTACCTACTTAGAAACCGTTGGTTTTGAGGTCGTATCATCTCATGACACATTTACAATTTCGTTTTGAATTTCCGTTGACGCTAAACAATTTTTAACAAAGAATCACATCTCAATGTTTGATTTTGTCCGTTTTTCAAAACCCGCACGACACGTCAATTTTAAACAGCTTTTAAACAATAAAAAAAAAGGATAGATAGATTTTGTAATTAACAGGAGTTTACATAAAATAGAAATCTTGCAGCACACGAAACATTTTAGTTTTACCGCTAAGCTACAGATGTCGCTTCGCAAACTTTTCAACTAACCCTCGTATTCCAATAATCTGTGCACATCAAATTTTTAAAATATTTGCTTAAGTGTTTTAGATCCTTTTATAAAATATTGTATATCTCTGTTATTTGCTATTAAAATTATTGCACTGTTTAAAATAATTCATAAACCCGTAGTCCCGTCGTTATGTGACGTAAATATTTGCTTATGTTTAAACTGCACATAAGCAAGCCATTCAGTAGGATTTGTATTAACTGCCATTACCAGTTTCATATAAGATTTGGTTTAAACCGTTTTATGATTATCCAATGCGAGATGTAAGGTTTATAGAAGATAGAATCACTCAGTTTAATCTGAATTGGCTCTAACATATATTTCACCAAGAATTGTTTTATCCTTAAGTTTATATTACTTAAGTCAGCAAGTAAAGGAACACGGCTAAAATTCTACAAAGTGAGGGCTCTTCCCACACTTTTGTATAGGTCTGACAACTGGACTTTAACGAAAGGCCAGGCCAGTCGCATCCAAGCGGCTAAAATGAGATTCCTCAGGCACGTGACAGGGTATACTCTCCATGATCATAGAAGAAACACAGATATACGGCAGGAACTGAATATTATGAGTATACTCGACAGGATCGCCCAGTATTGGGTGAATTGGTGGGGACATCTTTGCCGAATGGATGACTGCCGCATCCCCAAACAACTCTGGAACTATAAGCCGAGGGGATTGAGAGGTGTGGGACGTCCGAGGAAGCTCTGGGGTGACAAGCTGTAATCTTTGCTTATTTGAGACCGGAACAAACCATACTTGGTTTAATCCTTGTAGACGATGATGATGATGATGGTTGTTTTATCCTATACAATATTTATGCTACATGAAGTAAATTGTACGAATTAACTTCATAATGTTATAAAGCTACAACGTACAGCCTGATTAGCTTTGACAAATGTTCACGTATTTTCAGATGATATGCTGCATTCTGATGCTTTACATATTTGTAAACTTTTATTAAAGATCTTGTAAAATCTTTAATCTTTAATAAAGTTTTAAATCAGACCAATGTTACATTCTGATTTTTGATATTTTGTCCATATTTTTGCATATAGTGTAACGGTTTATTTGCCGATTATAAACCTAGGATCTTTGCTTACCACAAAATACTTATGTTAAGAAAATGTACAAAATCTTCCACAACTTATCAGGTACTTATATTTATTAAGTCTTTTATTTTTCCATTTCAATATTTTATATCAGAAGTTTTTAAAAATAGAAATTCATTATAGAAACTTTTACTACAATATTTTTTAATATATGAGTTATTGAACTAATTACTCAAGACAGATAATGTTGTGGTAATTCATTACCACTACGAAATTCGTTATCACTACAGTACAAAAAGACAATAGTTAAATAAGTAGACGTTTGAGTTAATAAATTCTAGCAATTAATCAAGAATAAGGACATATTGATTAAGTGAGTTTCCCACATTTATCTTTAACATTACTCATAAATTAATTTTATCCAGTTTAAAAAGTATTTCTCCTTATAAAAATATTTACGGAACAATATGGTTTTGAAAATAATTAGCAAGACAGAGCTCTTGTGAGCGGTGACTGCGTACTTCCCTCGTCTTCATATGAAGCCCGTCTTGATTCAGAAGCATGTTGCAATCGCTATGAATCGGGGGGGGGGTAAGCATTTCGTTAAGTACTTTATGGCAGATCGCGATGCAAGGCTCACATACACCTTCTTTATTGTGATTGGCTGATGGTGAAATTTTTACCTGTACGTGGGTCTCAATTAGTACAGGTAGCATCACGGGTCATCTCTAGCCTTCCCCACAGTACTCGGGGAAAACATTTGTTGAGTATCTGATGGCAGAGCGCTATGCAAGTCTATCATACACTTTCTTTATTTTAATTAGCTCATGGTACAGTCTTTACCTGTGCATCATTCTGATTGGCTGATGGTGTAATTTTTACCTGTACGTGGGATTTGGTGAATTTATAAGTACAGGTAGCATCGCTGGACACATCTAGTCTTCACCACAGTTCTGAGGGCGTGACGTTTGACACCCCACGTTTAGATAGACACGTATTCCACTGAAGATGGCAGCCAGTGGTAGTGTTGAAACGTTTGGTTTGTTTGTAAATCCTGGACCACTGCCAAACAGCCCGGTACTTGCTTCTAATTACAACTGACACCGGTCGTGAAAGCCTTAGAACGATATTAGTTTTATTCTATTTGTAGCTCATGTTGTAATTTTACAAAATAATATCTTCGTACAACTCTAAACATTGAAGACAAATGTCTAGACACTCCGCGACCACGTAGCAGCCATTGGTGTCAAAATTGAGTAATGTGGTATAGAACATCTGCCTAATCATCGAAACAGTTTACCGTTGCCTTATAGAATGTACAGGGTATAGAGGCAGCAATACAAACTTTAACTTATCTTCGCCTGTCAGTGAATGCTTTCTTCTCATCAAATGGGAGCGGAGCTCTAACAAGTCTTCTCTGGGTTGCTTCTTATTTTACACTTTTCCTATGTCTTGTGTACCTTTGTGATTTAATAAACTATAAAATACATTCAAGTAATTCAATTATTATTGTCTAATCGTGGGCCGATATTCATTCTTCTTGAAAGCAACTTAAATTTTTTGTTGCCATTTGTCATACTTTCTGTAAGAAACTTCAAAATAAATTGAAGATCGTCTGCATCATATAGATTTGCACTACACGATTACCTTGATCATCGGCAAAGCTCGCTGTAAACAAACGATAGTATCCAATGGGTATCTCATCCATTCCTAGCAACTAACTACCCACAGATATTCTCATAAGCATATTTAGAATTAAAAAATCAATAGGGTTTGATCAAAACTAAATAATTTTTTAAGCATGACTGTCCAATAATAACGAATTAAATTAACTATGGGACGGACAGCGCTCCCAGTTGCAGCCTCTGACGAAACGTATAATAAGCAAAAACTGGTTCAGGCTATAAGGCAAAATTTTATTTTTTTTTATACAAACCACTATGTTGTCTTTGGTATTGACGAGCGCTTTCGGCAGTCAAGCCATCTTCAGGTCAATTACCAACCTTTTAACTGCTTTATGAAGTAACTAATCTCCTTTAATTTATTTCTTGGATTTCGTTGTCCATGACGTGTCCGTTGATTAACTAAATATAATTATATCTCTACCGACTCGGAACACAACACAATGGTTTTATTAGTTTCCGTTTACGTTATTATGTATTAATTTACGTTTTTACTAATAAAACCATTGTGTTCCGAGTCGGTAGTGTTATAATTATATTTAGTTAATCAACGGACACGTCATGGACAACGAAATCCAAGAAATAAATTAAAGGAGATTAGTTACTTCATAAAGCAGTTAAAATTTAAAAAAACTAGTGTGCAATTCAATACCTGTTACATTAGATTATTTAATATTAACTAATGTAATTAAAATTGCCCATTTAATATTACTATTACTAATTTTTTATATTTTTTTATACAGCCTAAAGGCACCATATGATGTTATTATAAAGAGATCGATTTCGGTCAATAGACCATCATCAGGTTATCATATTATTGTAAAACATTATAGCACATTTGTGTTCACAATATTATAAAATATTATTATTTATAAAAAAATTATAAATAATATAAATTAAAATTTTTTAAAATAATAATGTTTTATAATATTGTGAATCAAATATGCTATAATGTTTTATAATATTGTGATAACATGAAGATGGTCTATTGACCGCAATCGATGGCTTTATAATATCATCATATGGTGCCTTTAAGCTGTATGAAAACGAATACAATAAAAAATATAAAAAATTGAATTATAGGTACCATTAATAAAACATTAAGTGTAAGTATATAAGAATACATCACATTATCATTACTATTACTAGTTGTTTTTTTCTTTCATTATGAGACTAACGCGGATAACGTATTTAAAAAAGTGAGCTATCTTCGAGCGTGGTAATGATTACGTAAATAGAAAATGGTGGCTTATCCTTAAATAGAACGTAAATACGTTTAGAAAGCTTTTACTGTGCGTGTTATTAGAGCTGATAAACGTTTCCTGGCCTCCACGTTTCCCACGCCAGCCGTCTTCTGTACCACGGACCGGAGTGTAAGTGTATGTCCCAAAGACTGAAAACAACAGTATTCAGACGCCTACAGATATTTCAAAAGTTAGTTGAAACCATTAAGTTATTGGAAAAACTTGACCCCGTAACTTTTCTACAAACTCACCCTATACTATCGCTATGAAATCGTGCGTCTTTCGTTTGTCTCCTATTTTTCGCTGTACCAAAAGAGCTGTACCTCATATGTGTCATATATAGATTCAAAGATAAAGTAGAAAGGAATACAGTGGTGTACATATCAAGAGAACAAACTAGTTTATAAGTTTTATATATCCTGATTTTTTTTATAAACAGAATTATCACTGTTGCACACCACTATAGAAAAATTATTCCGATTAGCGCTTTCAGGCTTCACAGCTCATCGACATTTCCGATCTGACGATGAGCTGTGAAGCTTGAAAGCGCTAATCGGAATAATTTCTCTATAGTGGTGTGCAACAGTGATAATTCTGTTTGTAATTATAACCACTAACTCAACTTTCTTAATTAAATTTCTGATATTTTTTCTTACAAATCTGAAGAGAAATACATACGAATGACTTTAAAGAAAGTAGTACGGAAGGAGTTGTTTTATTTTTTGACCAGATATAGACTCACAGTTAGAATGTTGCAGATAAAAAAAAAACTATATTCTAAATTATGTTTCAAGAACGTTTTGCTACGGGCGCCACAAAAACGAAATAGTTACGAAGTTAAAAGTGATTCGCATTAGAGCGATGATGTCTTGCTCGCGCTCTCTATTAAAATGGAACTACTATCACGCTAGTAAACAGATCTATGGCACCAGGAGAGTTGGCAGAGCCAAACTATGTTGGGAAGACGGTGTGAACTATGATGCGCCCCACATCGTTAGGATCCTGAACTGGAGAGTAGCTGCACTTGACCGGGACAACTGGCGGAGGCTGTTAAAGTAGGCCTTGACTCAGTAATAGGTTGTCGCGCCGCTAAAGAAGAAGAAGAAGAAGAAGAACAACAACAACAACAACAACTACTACTACTACTACTACAAAAACCAGATTATCACGCTGAATTACAAATTACTTTTTATTGAGCTTATGTAAATAAACAGACCACTGCGTAATATTTTAACATAAATTTGAATTTATTTTTATTGTTTGTAATAATATTACATTTTTTTATTGTTTACACTATTTAGGCCTAGTAGTACGTATAGTAATGAAAATGTGTATATTGTAAAAAATGACTCTGCTCAATGGGCTTGTAATATACAGAGCATTACAGGAGGCTCCTTATAACTTTTTAAACGTAAATACGATCCGTATAAACTATCTGTCTATCTAAATTTGTGACGCTGAATGTAACTTTAGATGGATCATTAACAAATGTTGTCTCCATATGTGCACTGGATATCTTTTTGTGGAATAACTATTTTAAAAAATAAGAAAAATTCTAAAAAAATTCGAATCGTGTTGTAAGAAATTTACAGAAACTGGAGGAAAAATCAAAACTCTGTTTAGCGCAAATATTGTAAATAATTTAACTGTGACTAGATTTTGATTTCTGTAAAAGATCCTCGCCTGAAATTTTATTTTTATTGTTGGATTTCGTTGTCTCCGTTAAATAATTAAATATAATTAAATCACTACCGACGCGGAACACAAAGTTTTTTATGGGTAAAAACGTAAAAGTTTTACCTTATAGCCTGAACCAGTTATCGCTTTTAAAAAGCTTCTTCCGAGGCTTCTTCAGGTCCATAAAAAACTTTGTGTTCCGAGTCGGTAGTGATTTAATTATGTTTAGTTTTATTTTCAATAAAACTATAATACTCAAAAATTACGTTGATCGTAGTGTATAAAATCCAAACTGCTCAAAACAGTCGGTCGTTTTATGTAAACATTTTTCAGGAAGTAACAATATGATTTCAAAAATTAAGTATGACAAATATGTATATGTAATTACCGTATATATGTAGAAACAAGTAGAAAACCTTTCTGTACACATAGAAAATCTATCTTGCAATTGTGGTAAATGCTATTATTATTACCTGTAATAGCACACACACACACACATCCATGCGTTTTTAACCTGCATATATTTTTGTGTTACTGTTTCCTTGGCTTTACTATAGCATAAATATGACAGACTGATTTAAACATTGTATTTGCCTCCAAAAGCGTTTTAAGACTATAAAAAAGGTTAATTACCTACCGTCACGCTTTTTGAAATCCGAAAACTAAATCTAAATCAAATATTATTCTAAATTAGAGCTAGATTTGGAAAACTAGCTCTAAATCAAATATAGGAAGATCCACATTTGCTGAACATTTAAGTTCACAAGATCATAACATAAAAAGTATTAGTGAGAATTTGGATATATTACATAAATGCAGGAAATCTCTTAAACTGGACACTCTTGAAAGGTTTGAAATATATAAGGCCACTAAAGATAATTACGATCGCATCTTAAATGAAAAATCGATCCATAAAAAAAATATTCTATTCAACAGAGTAAACGATATCGAACGAGATACTAGCTGTGTCAGATCGATAAAATTTATCAAAGGTGAAATCGGTATCGATTGATTTTATTGCATAACGTGTTCCTGCGCAGGTCCGCGTCGGCCGCGTGTATCGTGTTTTCGTTCTGTTTTGTCTCGGTTTTTTTAATATGTGTTAAATTATTTAAGTATTTTTGTTGTTATGTTTGTGTTGTTTTTATTATCTGACGGGATGTGCATACATCAACAAATGTATTTTTAACTTATATTCATCGAGGATCTGAAGATGACACTTAATGTGTCGAAACTCGAGTAATCCTGTTTTCGGATTTCAAAAAGCGTGACGGTAGGTAATTAACCTGTTTTATAGTCTGACAGACTGATAACACAAAAAAGCATAAAGTTTATGAATCTTAATTTATGGAATACAAAGTTTATTCATTTATTACGTGACAAAGCTTATTGTGAATAATTAATATAAATAAACGCATTGTATATTAATTTCTGTATACCTCTTGTATATATCTGGTTATCTTTGTATATATTGAAGAACGTTTTATAAAATGTTTTGTTTAACCAAAAGTAGAACCATTTAACTATAGATAGATGTAAAGGTGATAAACACACTCTATTGTAGGCTATTAATCTTCGTGATTTCTGTCAGTTCCCTTTATACCGCGCCGAAGAGATAATTTAATAGTAAATACTTCATTAAGTAAAATATTTTCTTTTCTTAAGGACTGTTTAAACTGTATTTACGGTCCCTGACCTTATATTTTCCATCTGTTACATAAATTTTAATGGTTTTTTAGAACTGCTCCCTATAGAAACCGTAGAGACACTGTGAAACTGTGAACTAGCTTCTGGGAAAATGAGATATACAACATTTTGCCCATATATTTATTTATACAGTTATTGATTATCATTATTTTAACACCCTCAACTGCCTTAGAAAAAGACATAGGTTAAGCGATTATGGAATTTAACTGAAATTTTCAATAGGTCTGGTGGGCAAAATTAATTTCCCTGATCCTTTCCATTGTTACGCAACTCGTATGCATTTCTATGGCTGACTACATTTCTGTTTTGCAAGCCGAAGTAGCTAACCTATATTGAATCGATTTCCTTACACAATAAATGGTTTAAAATGCTTTGACCTGACTCCCGTATACGCCAACTGCTGTAAAATGCACACTCAACAACGAGACAGAAGACGTGCTGTTTCCATTTAACTGAAATATTTATTATTGCAGTGTAATAACGCTAACAAGGTTTTACATTTTTGCCAACATAATACTAATTAAAATGCTGAACCAGCTATTATACAAAATTCAAAGTAATTTCACTATTAGACCAAACCAACATTTAAAGACATTTATACGATATGTATAACACAAAATGTATACCGGTAAAGAGAAGCTTAAATCACAGTAATTATGATTAAAGCTATCATGGGACTATATCTACTAGAAACTTGGACTGGCGTCGCCAGGCTATTAGAATTCTTTATTTTCTTTTTAAATTGTTCAGCATTCTTAAATGCATAGTATAATTGTCCCGATAAATTGAGTTTTTGTTCCCTAGTAAACAGAGCTCATAAATAAAAATGTTTTTAGCGAAAATAAGGCATTACAGTATAGTAGTGAAGCCAGAATGCCTATATGCAAGTGAATGTCTAGCAGGGAGTTATAATTTAGACAAACTAGAAACATTGGAAAGACAAATTATTAGGAAAATATTAGGCCTACGAGAAACTTCAGAAGTTTGTAAATTAAGAAGTAATGATGAAATATATAAAAGTATAGAAAATATAACAGAAACAATGAGAAAAAGAAGACTATTTTTTGGACATTTATATAGAATGGACGACAATAAGTTGACAAAGCAAATCTTCAGATATCTGTCGGAGAAGAAGTCAAAATCAAGTTGGATTAAAGAAGTCCAAAAGGATTTAGAAAAAAATAATATACACGCAGAAAAAGCAACTGAAAGAGACGTTTTTCGGGCAAAAGTGTTGAAAATAGAAGGATTCCAGGATAGGAGAGAGGAAAACGCAGGTTCAAAGTGGACTGAAGACAGGAAGAAGAGACACAGTGAAAAGGTGAAAGAATATTGGAGAAAAGGAAAAGAACAAAGAATAAAGAATTGAAATTGGCTGTGGTCGTTAGATGGCACATACAAAAAAAAAATGTTTTTACGAAACTGTAATAATTAAAGTTTTACATGGTACTATAAATCTATTATTCTTATTCTGAATAACAAAAATCAATTGTTGTTTATAAGCTTTATTATAATGCCTTAAATCAAATTTGTATGTCAATATCAGTGTTATTTCTGATAATATCTGTGTTATCCCAGTCGATTACGATAATCACTTTTCTTAAAATTTTTCCTTAGAAATGCATTTAAATAAATTTATTTGTGCACGTTATTTTACGTTTAGTAGGCTAATACGTTAACAATACTTCATCATTATGTTACTGGGGTGTATGCTACTTCTTCTTGTAAACTTTCGTCGCTTTAGTTACTAATAACATTGTTTGTAACTTGAACACACGTCTTTGTATTTCTTTTGAAATAAAACGTTTCGCCCCTACTACAATGAAGCAGTCTCAGCGGCTCAACTGATACTCACTAACTGGCACTCAGCCACTGAGAATCTCTCGTCGCTGTATGTGCAAACGTTTGGTTTTAAAAGAAATACAAAGACGTGTGTTTAACGGAAAACAGTATTACTCTTCTTCTTCTTCTTCTTCTTCTTCTTCTTCTTCTTCTTCTTCTTCTTCTTCTTCTTCTTCTTCTTCTTCTTCTTCTTCTTCTTCTTCGCATTACGACACGTGCCTTCACACGTGATTAACTATTGGCGTCATTATTGTTGTACATAGTGTCAGCTGCATATCAGATTATAATAATGTTTACTACATAGTCCTAAGCGTGAAGTGCCTTGTTTCCTTAATTTGTCTTTTATTTTCATTTTCCTTTTCCTTTATGTAATATTGTAATATATATAATAATTTATTGTAATAACAATGTATTGTAATAATGTAATATAATACATTATTTGGTGTTCTATCTACAACCTTTAAACATGATCTTTATTTGTCTAATATTTTTAGTCTTATATTTACTGTATATTCCGTCACATACTCATACACTTTTACAAACACTTTCCTCTCAGATTTCTCCCCATTATATTTGTTTTAGATTGTAAGAAATAGTCAGGACCCACTCGGCAAAGACAAACAAATCTACATTAGATATAGATCATAAATATACATTCCGTTTTGCTGTGAAAGTTTTGTTTTTAATTACAGATTGGCATTTTTTGGCGTAGGTAGTTTACAGTACCTGCGTTGAACAAACATTAATACCTAATAAATACCTAAAAAGTACTGTTTATTGGACTCACCTGTGGTATTTTGAAAAGTCGTAAAAGATTGGCCACTTGAATGGACGTAACACTTGAAGCAGCTCCCACTACGCCAGAAATCACTTTCCGAACCTGAGTCTTATTACAGTGGTATTCAGCGTCGTCTATGTTGCTTATTGAGCCTGAAACAAAGGAACAGTATATTAGGTAAATACCGACAAGACAACAACTTACAGAGCCATCATTAACAATGTATATTGCACCTTTGCAGAAAACACATCACTAAATTAGAATACCATCCTAACCCCCCAGCAATTAATTTGTTAGGTAATAGTGAAGACATTTACAGACTAAAAAGGCATAAATTGTTAGACTGTGTTCAACGAGTGATGTATTGTCTGTATTGTAATGTCTGTGTTATCTGTTCTGTAATATTTGTAATTTTTGTATTCGTGTCAACATTAAGTGTTAATGTCAACCAGTATAGGCCCAGTATTTAACATTTTGAACTTATTGAATCATGCCAGCAGCAAGTGGAAGTGACTTTTGTTCATTTGTTTACATGTTTTTGCCATTTAGTCTTGTAATTTGTGTACCCGTTTAATCTGTTAACAAAAAAAGAAGAGCTATCAATGGGTCAGCTCTTCATAATCATGTACGTGTTTGGACATTTAATTTGTTTAATGGTCGCTTAGTCGAAGAAATTACAAATCAGTAATAAATTGAAAAAACAACAACAAATATATTGTAGCGTGACAGATATAAGCATAATATTGAATGGCAATTGATCATTAGAATAATAAAGTTATAATATTTAAATTTGGAAGAAAGCATTAAGTTTAATATAAAAAGATTAATTCATAGCAATTGTGGAAAGAAATCATTATTATAAAGAAAATACAAGTTCAAATAAAATGAGTTACTAGTGATGAGTCATCCAAAACCAGTATCATAACCAAAGGTTTTCAAGGTATAACCCAGGAAGGTAAGAAAGTAAATAACCAAGCAGTACACAATATGACCAAACCCACAACGAGGGAGAATAAATAGAATAGAAACCCTAAAATAAGCCAAGATCAACCAATACAGGTAGTGTATGTGTGAAATAAAGAAGAAGATGGAGAAGATCCCAAGAAACCTGATGGCATCAAGAAGAAGATGGAGAAGATACCAGTCCCAGAAGGCAGGAGAAAAGAAGACTGATGAAAGAAGAAGAAGGCAGCATCCTGAAGAAGATGTCATGCTCTTATAAAAGACACCCAAATCCCTATATCCCCAAAATAAATATTTAAAAAAAATAAAAGTATAACGAAATAAAAACCACATGTATATAAATTTAAGAGAGAGAAGTGTATAAAGTAAAAGTTGCCTGTGAACTAAGATGAAACAATAATATAGTACCCATGGAACAAATCTCCATTGAAAAAACGCTAACCAATTTATTATGTTGATAAGACTATACGACCATTTAGCATTAACATAATATAAGAGTGCAAAGTGAACCAGTGATAGTTTTGGGTATTATAAAAAATGAACCTTGTGTTTCATTCTTGGCAATCACAAACATTGAATGCAATGAAATATGCATTTTTCAGTGACTTGAAATGTGTACTGTGACAATATGTTGTTCATAAGACATGAATCTGTTTAAAATAACATTTTGTTTTACATGAAAAAAGAAAAACAGATTTCATAGTGCTTTTTGAACGGTTCATACTATTTATTTGTTAATGACAGGGTACAATTCCCCAAAGACAATGTATAAAAAACGGTATAAAAACTGTAGAATCCTACTTATAATAATAGTTAGAAATAAGAATATAGATATAAGGTTTTTATGTATATAGTACAAGAATGTTTAAAAATGTTTTAGATATAAGGCCATTTGTTTGGGTCTGATACAACTAACATCAGAACTATAAAAATAGTTACTACTTGTAAATAGTCGAGAGTAATTAAGATGTTAGTTAGTAAAAAACCTTTTTTGTAAGCCATATTTCCATGTTTAGAAATAAGGATTTTGTTGCAAAATGTCTGACTTGAAGACAACCATTTATTTAAAAAAATATTCTTTATTTTGTTTAACTATTATTTGTATTGTAACCAATACTAAATGTCTTTGTGTAATTTGAAAACATGTTTAATTTATAATACTATATGTAAAAGTCAGAGAGGGTATCACACATCATATATTGTTTGTAAAGTTTTTGTAAGAAAAATTGTAAAAAATCATAGGCTAAAAGAATGGAAACCAAACTTCATCAAAACAGAGAAATTAATCATTTAAATGCGAATAAACAAAAGGGGTTTAGACAAAATAAACTTGAGATCATGCCATATAATTGCACATACCATTTAGAGAGATTTTAATAAATATATTCAGAATTATAAATAAAAATGAAAATGACTAAACTCAGAAATTTAGACATGGGAGTCATATATTCCAGAATAATGTTTCAGAATACAACTAATTCAATTAATTACCAGAAAATAAGGGAATATGAACCTTTTAATACAATATAGGATTATTAATATTAAATATAACTGATAAAATGGCTGAATTTATATAATGGCAGGAAGTAAATTTTGATGTTTTGACTTTTCAGAGTATACCAAACTGAAAGTAAAATTACTATTTTTTGGACAGAAAACACTATAAAACGGCATTATTTAATCTGAAAATAAGCTGAATGAACTGAAAGATTAATTTAAATAACATCTAGTGAATAAAATTGATAAATAACCCAAGTTTAGGTATTTATATAGTGAAATATTAAAGTGTGCACAGGATATGAAAATATATTTGAACAATGTTAAGAATAATATTATATTGGCTAAGAGTTTAATTAAAACTGGAGGAAACAGTTAGTTGATTATTGGTATTCGAACGGTTAACATAAACGAGAGTTTTGTGACGATCTAACCTATCTTACAACGGTAAAGTTAAGTGGCGAACAGTACGTTACTGTGAAGTCGAGAGTGAATTATAAAATCCTTCCAGAACATATACATTGTGACAAAAACAATCAAGAAACACTAATTAACACTAAACAATACATTTCTACTCCGAAAAACACCACAAAACACCAGAAAACTGTATAACACATTAACCAAATTAGTGTCGGAATTGGGAAAAGTGTTTTGACTTATAATTACACGGATATACTAAATACAACCCAGAAACATTACACCAGTCACTACACAACATTTAACAAGAGATTTGCAGACACCAGAACAGGAATATTGCCAGAAAATACATTATTTGGAACGCAACAGGAACGAGCGACATTTTGATCAACTTGACGGCAGCCATCTTTCTTTGACAATTCCAATGCCTCTCTTAGTTCAACACAGCTGTTTGGTGAAAACAATTATTTTATTTTCAAATTATTATTCAATGTTTGTGTTTAGTAATAATTACTAATTTGATGTAACGTTATACTTTTTAAATATTAGCCCGATTTCTCTGACTTTGATAATAATTGGCTGTTTAAAGAACCCTGTACGATTTTTATATAACACTTTGTAATTTTTTCGATATCCTGAGAATCGATATTAATCGGTAAGAGTCAATATTGCCATTAATTAATAAAACATTAATACTTTTCAATACTTAATAGTTCTTTATTTCTTCAATAATACTAATTACCAATAATATAATTCTAATTGATAATCTACAAGGACTTTACCACCTATAAGTGAAGATAACCTAAAAAAATAAAAAGATAAACAAGTATCGATTGGTTTGAAGACAGTCTTATGAGTGGTGATAGTTTATTTAAAATATACCAAAACTTTAATAACAATTTTCAGAAGAGCATTACACTTTTTAAAACTTCACAGCCCTATATTAATTAATTGATCATAATTAATTAATTAATAAAATTAAAAATTTTTTTTTTAATTATTTTTTTTTTATAAACATAATTTTTTTTTAAATTTCCTTCAAAACAATAATTTTTGTTTTGAAACTTTCGGTGAAGCTGAACATATATATTTCTTCATCAACTTTACGCTACTCGACCGGTCTTGCTACCATTGGGACTCGACCAGCTGGGAAATTTAAGGAAGTGTTTCAGGCCAGTAAGACGTCGAGAGCCACACCAATTACACACCAATTAAACATATTACATTACAATTTACTTATTTTATTACAAATTGGCTAGCCCAAACAGTGGGGCTTGATTACATCGGAGTCTCACATACAGTGTACTCCACAATCTCTTATATCATCAATAACAACATTTTATTTATATTATTACAATATATATATATATATATATATATATATTGCAACAAATCAAATTTTATTATACTAATAAGGATATAGTGAGTGTGTAAAAATCACAAACAAGTCTATTATGGAGGAGATGAAAAATTATTTATTATACACATAAATATTGTTTTAATAAAAAGTGTACTGTATTTTAAATTGTCACGTATTGATAATAGAAATAATTGTTTGTATTGTTCGATAATATAAATCGATTTTACTTGTTTGCTGCAACGTCCTCCTGTCCTCTCGTCGCTCCCGTCCTGGTGTCCTCTTCGTCTCGTCGTCCTCTTCTACAGCGTCACTCCTTCCTGGCGTCCTCTTCGTCTCGTCGTCCTCTTCTACAGCGTCACTCCTTCCTGGCGTCCTCTTCTACACAGGCGGCTCCAGCGGCGATATTTCAATGAGTCTCGTTGTTATGTTTGACTGCTAACATTAATTAGTTTCTTCATAAATTGTTCACTCGTACAGTTTATTATTAAGTTATATTTTATATTTTCTTAATCTCAGGATTAATATGGGTATTAACTAATGCGGTGCGTTTAATGTACACCTTCCGCGATATCTTGAAGTGTCTTTAAGTTCCCTAAGCGGATATCTTAATTTACACGAAAACAGCACTCTATTATATTTTAAATTTTATCTAAATATTTTACCCACTCGGTTCTTAACCCGAAACTTCGTTAAGAATTTCCAAGGTTTATTTTATGTATGATATATCTACGTTCGTAAGAGAACAACTCTCTTCACCGGGCACAACTTCCCCTTGCAACTTCTACAAACAGACTGTGTCCATCCTAGCTCTACAACGTATGAATCTCACTGAATTTAGTGTATTCTGATAGGCTAAGCCCAAGTCACATGATTGATGGAACAAACAGATATACAAATTTCATGAAAAACTTTGTATAATTTAGCAAAGTCCTGCATGGAAATTATCTCCAAATTTTATTACCCTATCATTGATAAGAGTTACAATTGAGTTTTTCTTAACTTAAAAACCCATATTTGTAAAATAGTTATGAACCTCAGAGTATACACAAATTGAAGCTATTTACCTAAATAATTCCTTGTCAAAGTTTCACGTCAATCGGTTAACTACCACTGAAGCTATAGCGATCGCACATTATCACACCCGCACAAATTCACACAAAAAATACATGATAATATAGAACATCTTTTTATGAAGAGTTTGGTATACCCTACATGCTTATCCATTTCTAAATACAAAACTTACGACTAAAAGAAAAAATATTACATAAAGCAAATTTAAACAAGGAAATGCTCGTCATCCATGTGCTCTGATATAAACAACATAGCTTATCATCCTGTGTTCTGTTGCAATATATATATTTGATTTACAGATTTTTATATCTTGAGGTGCTTTGCTGCCTGTACTTACAGATAACATTTTATTTTTTGTTAAAATCGTTTGCTATATATTATCAAAGATTGCTCCTATCCATCTGAAGGACATGCACCTGCGTCTTGTGTTCCTCTGTAACTAAAACCTACTACTTTATTATGATTATCACTACTCTTTTAACCTAGTAATATCTACTCTTCCACACAGTAAGAGACAGCTATGTTTTACAGCTACGGTATCCATTTTTTTTCTTTAGTAATCATTGTGTATGATTATACTCTTGCTACTATATTCCAGCTTTACATACACAAGCGAAGAAACCTGTGTGTAGATCTATATATGGATCTAGTTAACGTCATTAACGTCACAGTTATATAATCAATGACATACACGGCTTTTAATATGTAGGCCTGTTTAAACATTCAGGGATAATCTCATTGTTACACGTTAACCCGATATGAATCTAGACAAATATTAAATAGTAAATTATAGATAAATAAATCACCTTCATTTTCATAATTTTCTAACAATTCAGTCATCGCCTGTATTGTTTTTATCTGGCTACCCCTCCTTGCTCTTATTACGTCTTCATCGTAATTGTACTATAGCTTGTTTACTAGGCATTCTTCTGGTATGGCCGGTTCCAAATGCTTCGCCAGACATACCTTTCCGAGGAAGTAGGCGGTCATAGTGTTACCTATTTGTGTGTTGTATCGGCCATGACAGATGTTGTCCCGTATTATGTTCTGGGTGGTCTCCGACCAGTACTTCGCCTTGAACAAGTTTTTGAATTGCTGGTAGTTAGCGATCTCACTTCGGTTCGCCATCCACCAATTGTCAGACATCTCCCGGAATGATTCGTCCAACAGTTCCCGGTTATTATTCCACCTGTTGCCCCTATGTTTGGCAAAGTATTCCTCGATTCGGGCCTAAAATTCCATCGGTTTCCTTTTATATTGCCGGAAATTTAGCCATTCCCGATTCTCGTTTATGGGGATACCCGTGAAGTTAGTTGGTCTGTTTCTAATTACTTCCATCTCCTCCTGGCTCTGCCGCACTTGGCGGGTGATATTCGTCATAGCTACTTCCATACCGTCACATCTTTCCGTAACTTGGTTCCGTACCTTCCCTAATTCTTCCTGAGTTTCCTACCGGTGTTCTTCCAATTTGGTCCTATTGTGTTCTTCGATATTGGTTAATTTGGTGTTTACCACTTCCTTGAATTCTTGTACTTCTCGCCCAGTCTGGCTACATCTTTCGTCAACTTCCCTTATTTGTTGTTGTATTCCTATGGTTTCTTCTTCTAATCTCTGGTTTGCGTATTCCTTATTATCGTTGATTTCCTTGCTCAACTCTTCTTTCGCCAACTCTATTCTCTCATTTAACTTGTACGTATTTTCCTGGTTGACTTCCCTTAATTCTTCTCTTAATAGTTGGTTATCCTCCTTCAATTCTTCCAACTTCTCCTCCATCTTCTCTTCCATCTTCCTATTATTTTCCTCCATCGCCTCTTCCATCTTCTTACTATTCTCCCTTAACTCTTCCTTCAACTGTTGGTTGTCACTTTCCATCTTCTTACTGTTTTCCTCAATTCTCCTATTTGTATTTTCAATTTTATTACCCAATTCTTCCTTGGTTGTTTTGAATTCTTCCTTTAAAGATTGGTTGTCCTCCTTCAAATCTTCCAACTTCTTATTTAAGGATTGGTTGTCTTCCTTCCTTTCCTTACTCAATTCTTTCTTTGTGGATTTGATTTCTTCCATTGTGGATTTGATTTCTTCCTTTGTGGATTTGAATTCCCGGAGGAACATTTCCATCATTTTGTCCAACCTTGTACCTTCTGTTGCCTTGGATTTCTCTAGTTTCTTATCCTGGAGATTGACCTCTCTTGTTTGCGTGGGTATCTCAGGTTGTTCCTCTGGTGGTGCGGGTTGTTTATTTCCACTGGGGGTAATAACATTTCCACGTCTTCCACCGGCGTCGCCTCCTTGTCTTCCATATTAATTTCCTTTTCGGCCTCTGCCGCCCTTTTCTTCAATGTTGCTCGACGTTGCATTTTTCTTATTCCTCTGACTGGATAACCGCTGCCAAGCTAAAATTAGGAATTGGGCAAGTTATAGTGGCCTATCAATCACTAATTGAAGCCCCTTAGTTGGACGCCAATTTTGTAACAAAATCTATAATTTCGTTTACAAAATTGGAATTTGTTTGTTTACCAAAATAAAAAATTTTGGTGTTTTTGAAAAAATATTGTTTTAATTGTTTTTGTCGTTCGTATTTAGTAAATAATTTTTGTAATGGTTTCGTGTAAAAATTTAAATCTTTTATTTCTGTTTCCGTTAACTGTATCACTTTGAGTTTTTTGAATTAATTTCTGCGTTAATTATATTATCTCCAGCACTAATCGATTGACGGTTCTTCTTCTTATTTATGTCTTCTCCTTCCACCTTGGTAATGGCCGCCTTGCGGATAGTCCGTGATCTCACTTTTATTTTATTTCTATTTATCAATTATATAAATAAACAGAAACCAATTTGCAGAAATTCCAGATTTATTAACAATTTTTATTATATATCGAGTGTTAATCGATTATTCAACAGTAGTATCGACTCGTTTCGCAGGGCTATCGATTATTTTTTACAACTGTATTTAATGTTAATAATCAGGTTCTTTAAACGGTTATATTATATAGTCAGAGAAGGGTAAGGTCAGGAAAGTATAACACTTACAAGTAAATATCTTAAGAATTAAAAATTACAAAATTATTATTTAATATATAATGTTTATTATAGTAAAAATTCGAACCATTGACGTCTGGACGATTATATTGGCAAAGCTCGCTTTGAATTGTGGGAGTCAAGATGGCGGCTTCCGTACTGCATCTGTTAAAATGAAGTCGGCTCGACGAAATTTTCTTCCAATAAATGTTGCCTTTTCAACGTTTCCTCGTCTCAGCAGTTGTGATTATTCCTTCTGGTATTAGTGGAGTGGTCCTGGTTCAGTGTTTTGTGATTCACTTCGATTGAATGTGTTAGATAATGTTATAATTCACTTTTGTCAATAAGGTCGAAACTTGCACAGTTCGTCTCGTTATTAAGAATTATTTGTTTTATTGGTTTAATTTATTATTTCACTCATTTACTGTTCCGTATTACTTTAGTTTAATTGTTGTATTAGTTGTTCTCACTGAATTTAAAGTTTAAGTTAAGTTTTTAGAAATTTACGATTTTCACTGCAGACTAGGCTTACTGAACACACGCCATACTTGTCTTGCTATATAGGTTAATATAAGCTAAAATCTCGTTCAAGTGTGCTTGCCAAAGTCTAATAATCAACTGTTCTAACTTCCTTCGTCATCTGAAAACGTCTTAGCCAATTTAATATTAGCAATACATTGTTTTAAATCTTTTTCGCTTCCGTTACATGTATGAAATTTACATTATATTACTGAATGTATTTTTGCTTTTATTTAATTTTATTAAATACTAAATACATAATCTGTTTCTCTAGTTCATTCTGCTTGATTTGATACCAAATAAGATATTTTTACAAAGTTTTTTATCTAAAATGCTATATTTACTTCATTTTGAAAATGTAGGCTTTTAAAAATTACTTCCTGTTCTTCTCA
Source organism: Magicicada septendecula (assembly GCA_034769895.1). Lineage (NCBI taxonomy): Eukaryota > Metazoa > Arthropoda > Insecta > Hemiptera > Cicadidae > Magicicada > Magicicada septendecula. Next base: position 469,005,328 of record CM068374.1, on the reverse strand, counting down.
AAATGTTTGCCATTTTATATGTTATATTTATGATTGTACTAAATCTCAGATTGAAATACAATGTTTATCTTCCATTAATTTCATGTAATTTTATTAATTGGTTATCTTTTTAAATATTATTCATTAATTTGTGACTCCCAACTTTGAATTTCCAGTTATTAGATTTGCATTTTTCCAATAGTTCTTACTATCTTTTTACAATATCCTTCTAAAGTATAATTTACATTAAGTTACTCTGTGACTGATTTACCTTACATAAATTTCATCAGTTTAACTAGTTTACTGGACTTGATTCATCAATTATAATGTAGTTCAGATTTACCATTTGGCCTAGATTTTATCTGTTTTTACATACAAAGTTATGAATAATACAGCTTGTTTATACCCCTTCTGACCTTCTATTCTAATACAATATTAATTAACATTTCGTTACTTTCACAAGAACATTTAGTATAGAATTCATACTATTAATCCATAACAAATATTTGAAATTAAAAAAGTCGTATTTAAACTCAGACATTTTAGTCTTGATTATTACTAGTAACACATAATAAATATTTTATAATAAAAGAATGGTATCCACACTCAGACATTTCATTCTTGATTAACATTATTAAACATAATAAATATTTTAGAATTATAAAACATTACCCTCTATTTTTAACATTTAGGTATAGAGTTCATTGATTTTACTAGAAACATAACACATCTGTTCCTTCATTTTTAACTTTTCTTAAAATTACTTTTGTGCAGTCTTATCTGTTTTCATTTTATATTAGGGATGTATCACCCTGTCACATCACTTATTAACTACCTGCTCTCTATTTATCCTTCTCATTTTAGTGAATGTTGTTAGATAGAGAGTGGCACTTTCTTAGAAACATTAGTATTTGATTTTCATAATACTATTCTATCCAATAGTATTTATGAAGTTGAAGTTAAATTAAAACCTTTAAAGTTGTTCAAAGGTACACATTTACTTAGTTTAAGCATTTAATGCACTTTCTTGAAGTTTATATACTATAATAAAGTAACTTGCACTGGTCCCCCTGTTATTTCTTGATACTATCACTAATCAGTTTATGGTTTTATATTATCAAGAATTTTATTTATAGAGGATTCTTAAGATTTGTTTTTATTCATTATAAAATAACTTTCATGGGTGCACTTTTACTTATACCTCTAAACACTTTGTTTATATCTACTTTACATTAGTGTCTGTTTTTGGGTGTTATACTTTCGTTGGTGACTTTTAATCTCTTTTGGGGTTGTTATTTTCTTCTTACTGGGTTTCCTTTGGGTATTTCTTGTAAGTCTTCTTATCCTACTATCTTGTATCTTCAAAATTATTCCTTTTTATTAGGTATTTCGGTTTGTTCAGGGTATTTACTTCCTTATTCATATCCTAGCTTGTTTCTTGAAAAACAGTCTTTATTTTAGGGGTGTCGGTTTGTTCTGGGTTTTGCCTTACTTACTGATTCTCATTCTTTGTTTCTTCACTACAATATAGTTTTATTATGTACGTTGGTTTGTTCTGGGTATCTTCCTTACTTACTCCTATTCTACCTGGGTATTTCCTTACTTTATTTTACCTTTTTGTGTTTATTTTTCATTACACATATTGGTTGCAAAGTTGTTTTTTCTTTATTTTTATTTCTTCCAGTTATGATTGTATTTTATTGTGATACTTATTTGTTTTCATTTGGATTTTTCCTTGATAGTTATTTTAATTGATATTTATTTATGATCATATTCCATTCATTATTAAGTGGAAAATCTGTCATGCTACAATATTTATGTGTAACATTAAGCATGTCAAATCTGGTCGCTGACATTGAACTGGCTGAATATGTTGTACGTGTCATCAGAGAGATAAATCACAGTGAATTGTCAATGGTAACTGTCCAGTCACCCAGCCACGTTATCCAATATGCATCCACACAAACATATCAATATTCATATGACATGGCAATTCACAACAGCTCATCCCTTCTTAAACGTCACACACACTGCAAGCTACATTAACCATCATACAGAAGCTGCCTCATGTATACATTTGTGTTAGTAATTAGAATTTTGAGGCATGTAGTTATTAGGTAGACATACAGGGATACAACTTGCATTTACAGAGTGGAAAAATTCTTCTCCTTCATCACCTGATTCTCTTTCAGGTCTTTGACCTCACAACCTATTGCACTCGCATTGATCTGACCAGCTCTTCTTATATCTTCCAATGTTGCGATTTCCCTTATGAAGATAATATTGCAGTTGTTTAGATGGTCGGGGGTACTACTTGATCCTGTCAATCAGGTTGTAAATTCTAAGGGTGTTTCTTATTCACCGTTCTTTATCCGGTCTCTCATAGATACTGTAAGTGAAGATTTTGAAAACCACATCTGACTGGGCTGTATTCGGCTGCGGGTCTCACTACCATAAAGACTGCATGGTACTGCCATCATTTTATACAATTTTAACAGACAGTCTCACCTGACCTTCCCATTTAATGAGTGTTAAAATTAGTTTACATCAACAGACAGAGCTTTACAGACGTTAGTAACATCAATAAAAATCAACATTTAAGGTTGACACATGAATTGTAGAAACCTAAAACAGAAGATTTCTACATAAAGGACTTCAAAAAATTTTTTAGAAAATAAACAGAAATTATTATGTTATGATTAACAGGTCACAAATTGATTTGTTTTCAATAGTTCTTTATAATTTTTTTATTTATTTATGAGTTCAAATTTTTTAGGGTATAATGCTAGTGTCGAATTAATAAGTTTTGTACTCATCAATTTTGTTAGTATTTCAAAAAATTTTCTCTGAAACCTTCTTAACCTCTTTGGGATTTGTAGGTGAGTGTCTAGTAATCATCGAGTCAGAATGTGTATGTCCGTTTAGAAACGTGTATGCAGAAACATAGGACGATTGGCTACTACAGTGAGAGGCCAACCTACTGAGGATGAAACTGAGCATGGTAAACAAAATGTAACAAGTAACCTGCAATACTATTATGAGGGGAGTATTAAAAGGGACAATGGCTACCGGGAAAGCATGAAAAACGGGCATTTAACGGATATCGGTTGCAATCCACTTACACATCTAATGACATTGACTGGGCTTCTGGCATGTTAAACAGAAATCGTCAACTGCACCGACCCGGTCAAATATTCACCGCTAACCTACATGTCTCCGTGGTTGCGTACCTCCGTAGAGATTCTTGGTCACGAGGATCTCTGTTTAGGATTTCATCACCATTATCATCATCTTCATCATCTTCGAGGATTAAACCAAGAATTGTGTGTTCCGATCTCAAAACGGCAAAGATTATAGCTGGTTACTCCACATCTCTCCGTCCCCTCGGCTAATAGTTCCATAGTTGTTTGGGGATGCGGCAGTCATCTATTCGGCAAAGATGTTCCCACCAATTCAACCGATACTGGGCAATCCTGTCGAGTATACTCATAATATTCAGTTAATACTGTATGCCTGTGTTTCTCCTATGATCATGGAGAGTATACCCTGCCACGTACCTGAAAAATCTCATTTAAACCGCTTGCTTAGGGTTTTTCAAGTATATTTTTGGCATACAGGTTTTACAGGCCTTTTGAAGGCTTTTCCGACTTTTTAAAGTGCAATTTTTACAACATTTATGAACGTGCCTCGTTCATTTAACACCCTATTCATACACCCTATTCACCTCGTTCATTGTTCACCCTATATTTCCATAAAAAGAGAATGAATCTCTGAGGGTGAGACAGTAGAGAGACAGGAAGAGTGAGTTGGAGAGAGAGAGAGAGAGAGACAGACGAGAGTGACAGAGAGACAGACGGACAGAGTGAGAAGGGGGAGAGCTGTATATATACACGCGCGCGGCGTTGCGCGCGTGTGTGTGAAACTGTCCGCGACCGCAATCAATAGGTATCTACACGATTAAGTGGTAAAAATGGGGGTTATGGTTTAAACCATGCGCATCAATAGTCGCCCAAGGTAGAAACAATGCCAAAAAACCAATTCGTTTCATGCTAAAACCAAGAAACGTAATAGGCCTACGGTCAAAGCTAAGAAATCCTTGTACACTTTTTCTTATATTGATTGCACACAGCCTATTCTCACAACAATTTGTTGCCCATCATTCATTGCTAGAAACAATAAAGCCATTGAGAAAATATTCAGTGAAGAATAAAGTGTGCTGGAAAAATATATATGCTATATAGGCTTGTATATAAATTCCATAACAGGAATTATAAGATGGAGGAAAGAGACGGTTTTATTTCCCCTTACTGAAGGGAAAATTACCGTATTATAAGTGACAGAATTTGTAGAAAAAAAACACACACATTAAAGAACAGTAAAGTACTATATCGAGAATAAAAGAAGGAAATATCGGTTCGTAGATCTTGGGTTCTCAAAGGAGTATCACGTGGGATGAACCAATAAGCGTTAGGGAGTAATCCCTATCTTAATGAGCAGTTTATTCGTGTTTGTGCGACTATAAATCGTCGACGACTTATACATAAACTTTATAGAAAGTAACTTTTGGTCTCGTACATACTGTTACAACGATCTCACTGATACAGTCGAAAACAAAATACAAGACACCAATGAAGTTACCAAGAACCAGCTTTAATTATCACAATTACAGTTTGTAATCAACAAGTTATTCAACAAGATTACACTCGGTAACAAGATTACACACGGGAAGGCCTTTTTCCTCAAGATACTCTGAACATTTAAAAGCCCTCACCACAAACTACATACACTCCACATTCGCCACACATTTACAAAATGAAAACCACGGTTACACAAACATAGAACACAACATGGAAATACTACACTACTTACCTAAAAGTAGAAAACTAAACACAGCAGAACAATATGAAATATACAGACATAAACACACAACCAAACAAAATATTAAATGACCAATTACACTATAGATCACATATACTTTTTGATACACTTGCTCAAACACACACTTTCAATCCCAGCGCCAATTCCCTCCCACCAGCAACCCCCACCACACACACCTACAACCCATAACGGTTACTTTGTACAGACAGTCTGTATTTAAAAACCTACTGAGGAAGACGGACACCACGTCGAAACGTTTGGGACATAAAACCAAAAGTAAGTGTTCACTAGTGAAAGTTTGAGTGTATATATATATATAATATTTAAAAAAGTGAATGAAGAGGATGTATCAACAAGACAATTATAAGATTACACTCGTACAATAATCCAAATTATTTTGTCTACATTCATTAATAATGTCAACTAATAGGGCCCCGCACAATTATAAAACACATTACACTTCGGCACAATACTTCGAACCTCACAGGAATAAATCGCCACTTAAACTGAAACTAAACGTCGCTGACTGCTTCTATTTATACCCCGCTGAGATTCTAGAATAATCCATAATACGCGTCAACTACTAGAAAACACTAGAGCGTAATTGATTGCGGCCTTGAACACGGAGCCCGCGGACCGGTATGGTCTGGAATAGCCTCGTTGCGGACGTGTGACAAGTGTCACGTAATTGGCCTTCGTCTCAAAGTAGCAGCAATATGTACGCACACACACATGACAGCCGGGTTTCACTGGAATAGCCGAGAAACGCGTAGAATGTTCTGAAATGACCTAACAATACATTATGTATATGTTAGTAATTTCTACAATGAAAGCGAGTGGATATCCGATCGTATTGTTAAATATAATTTACCTTGACCGTCTTTGTGACTGCTTATCTTCTTTCTTCTTATACTAACGCGTTTCGGATTATTTCAATCCATCATCAGAGTACAAAAAAATCAGTCGATTATGACTTCGTTGCAAATATTAAAAAAGTAACACTGAAATATTCATATACATGTCCCACAAGTATGATTAACGTAAGCGGATGTGAGTGCGCACTCGACACTTGTTGACAACGTACTGCACAGTTTACTTGCTCGTTCTCGATTGTTATGTTGAGGCGTGTAATCTATGTTCGTGTTATCTATAATTTTATCATACAGTATATGTGATTTAAACTCTAATTGTTCATTTAATATATTGTTAGGATCCTTTTTTGAAGGGCCGGTAAATTTCAAATTCTTCTACTCCATTCATATATCGTCCTTTTTTGCACATATGTAGGGGTATGCAATTTGTTGTAAAGTTAGTATAATTGTGATTTGATGAAACGAGGTGTTTAGCATAAGTTGATTTAGTTATATTTGAATTACTTCTGGGTAAGTGTTCTTTACACGCCTCAACATAACAATCGAGAACGAGCAAGTATACTGTGCAGTACGTTGTCAACAATGTCCAGTGCGCACTCACATCCGCGTAGGTTAATCATTCTTGTGGGACATGTATATGAATATTTCTGTGTACTTTTAATATTTTAACGAAGTCATAATCGACTGATTTTATTATACTCTGATGATGGATTGAAATAATCCGAAACGCGTTAATATAAGAAGAAAGAAGATAAGCCGTCACAAAGACGGTCAAGGTAAATTACATTTTAATAATAACCGTGACGCGGATACCAATACAATGGCTTCGTATTATTAAGTACACATCCAACTCAAAATTAGTTCTGCGCAGCAACAGAAAACGCAAATAGAGGTAGACTATAAGAAGGAAAGTGGTAAATAATGTGCATGGTTAAAGTTTTGTGTTGTAATACGAAAACCTGTTATAGAATGGATCGTATAACAGAAGTTAATTAGTATTGAATATTGGTTCATTTGGTTTCGATAGTAAAAACCAAGGTAAATGTTTCTAACTTAACACTAGTATGTCCCTAATGTTTCTGTCTGTTATGTGCATAGTACTAAGCATGTGTCTAACACTTGCTATACAAATCTAGGAAACTGATCATTGTGCGCGTTTTGTTTCTCCAACTTCAGAAGTTTACATGGCGCCTCACAAGTCTAGACGTTCACCTGAAGAATACATCAAGTTACGCTGCAGTCGAGCAGACACAACACAGTCTGCCCCGTAATTATTTTACTTGTTGAATTTATTTTACCGCTGTAAAAATATGATTTTACAAGCAAATTTAAGTATGACAAACAAATAATTACTTGGTTGATTCCTACGTACGTTAATAACAGGTTTTACATTTGAGTTATTATAAAAGAAGGAGGAAAATAAGAAATAAAAAGAAGAGAAAAATAAGAAGGAAAATATAAGACAAGATGAAGAAAAAGAAAAAGAAAAAGAAAAAGAAAAAGAAAAAGAAAAAGAAGAAGAAGAAGAAGAAGAAGAAGAAGAAGAAGAAGAAGAAGAAGAAGAAGAAGAAGAAGAAGAAGAAGAAGAAGAAGAAGAAGAAGAAGAAGAAGAAGAAGAAGAAGAAGACGATGATGATGAATATGAAGTAGAAGGAAAAACGAGTATTTGTTTCATTTCTAACAAGAAATTCAGTAACAAGAAATTCAGTCTCAATAAAAATTTGATCTGTGTATTCTCCACTGAAAATATATTATAGGCCTACTAACATTTTTTATTTTCACTGCACCGTTTGCCTCCTTATATTTAAAGAAAACGTAACATATCTCAGAACTGGAAATATGCAGCTGTGGAACGAAAGTTTTGGTGTTGAGAAGTGTTTGTTTTGTTTTTCCTTGGCTCTCCGTTGCCATGGTGAAGTTCATTCGCTGCTGTTTAACTGTATGTATTCACACACGAATTAAGTGTTGTAAGGTAATCTGTTGACATACGGTATACCTCTACTGACACGTTCCCGTATTGATTTGCTTCTAAACAAAATGACCGCCAATAAGGAAACGGTCACTACTACAATTGGTATTTCGAACTTATCATACTCATCAGACGTATTCATTATCTAGAATTATAGTCCTTATCGTCCACTTTGAAGGTTACAATTTCTACCGTTTTTTTGTATAAGATTACTATCAAAAACCTTCCAAAAATGGTAAGAATACTAAGCAGCTGAGAATGCCCAGTAAACTATTTGTATACTGAACGGCTCACATGAGCCGTTTTGCCGTCCTGTTACTCATAAGTTATTGGTACAAAAACAAAGCCATTTTTCTAGCAATATAAGTAATGACATTTTATTTATCATCATCTTCAAGGATTAAACAAAGGATGGTTTGTTCCGACATTTTATTTATAAGATGTAAAAAACTTCAGCTTCACGTAAGACTAACAAACGGTGTTACTTATTTACGTTTAAAATTCAAACCGTACGTAGAAATAGACGGGCTACGATTCTTTATGTTATTTAATGCACGTACAAATTTACTGTCACGGACAGTGATAGGAGAAAGAAGTCAATAGGGCATGCGAAGAACACGATATAATAGGAGAGAAATATTATCAGGTGCAGGAGGTATTTTTTGTGCTTTGATCATTAGAAGAAATGAAAACGTTTGGCCCCGAAGTAGGAGAATTTTGAATATGGCGGAAAAAATAATCAGAATGAAGAGAAATCAAAATATTTAATTAAAGAAGTAGTGTTAATGGCTATAATCACAAACAGAACTAACACTGTTGCACCCCGCTATAGAAAAAATTGTCCGATTAACGCTTTAAAGCCTTACAACTCATCATCAGATATTTCCGCTCAACAGTGTATTGAGGGAATTTATTTAATAAAGTAAGGGAAGAAAAATAAATTCTTCCTCTTCTTACTGGATCTTCCTGGAAATCTCTTCCTTGCTGGGTAGAAAAAACTTCATTAAAATAAATGTAATTTGCAATGAAAATGAATTAGTTGAATGTGTAGTAAGATATAATGACTTTATCAGGAATCTCCTACAAACAAAATCATAGGAAGGTAAGTGAAAGGAATGCCTAGAAAAACGAATTTACAAGATGGGAGTGGTCAAGTCTGTATACATGTCTGTCACGTATACATGGTTAAGTGAAAAATGGATACTGATATCTTGATACTTTCAAGTTAATCTACGAAAGTAAGCATAGGTGCTGCAATGAGAAAGGGCTTTAGATTGTCGTGATAAATATGAGTCTGGTCAAAAACATTTTACATAAGTGTTGTAGGTCTATCACAAATAAGACACTCTCAGCGACTGTTTGATTTGACATTACTATCTTATTCACTAACTTTCTCAAGTACTACTATACAAATTCAAGGTTTCGAATTCCACGTTCTGTTGTACAGACGTATATCACAGCCAAGTGGTATTGACTGTAACCGAGCTGCTCAGCGGTACGCAGTGGGCTACAAACGGAGATATCGTATGTTAATTAGCAGTGCTTGTTTCTGTGTAATGTGAATATCAACACTTTGTAAGCGCTCTTATGTCTGGTTGATCAACCAAATATACAATCACGTGTTTTCTCAAAGCGTAGATTTTGTAATCATCTTCTTCTGATAGTTCCTATCCGTTTCGGATGTTGGATATCATACAGACTATTTTCACTTTCTGGCCTGTGTACGGAATAAGTTAGTTGTATTCATGCCAAACCAGTTCCTTAAATTTCTCAGCCATGATATTCTCGGTCGCCTAACTCCTCTCTTTCCAAGTATTTTTCCCTGTAGTATGGACTGCAATAAGTAAAATCTCTGTTACCATGAGATGTGCCAGATACTAAAGCTTTCCTATCTTTACTGTGTCAATAACTTCTCTATCTTCTTTAATTAAGAAAGTTGTGTTAGTGGTTTTAATCACAAACAGAATTATCACTGCTGCACACCACTATATAAAAATTCTTCCGATTAACGCTTTCAAGCTTCTCAGCTCATCGTCAAATCGGAATTAACAACAACAGAATAAAACAAACTCTTCACCCCCCCCACCCGCCCTAATGTCCACACACATCCCCTCAAACAAGCTATAAGACAAATGTCCCTTCCCAACCTCCGAGCCGTGTCACCCACGTCTGTGCAGTTACATATTTTTCTAGCGCATTCCGTGTGTGTGTGTGCATTCTTTTCAAAACCTAACTTTGTAAAGTCTTTCTCATACACACTTTTGGGCGCGGTCACTCACCCTTACTTCAAAAACATCCATATATGCAATTTCATTCTTAATGTTATCTATCCGTCCTCTACCTTTAACTTCTTAATTATATTATAAAATATTGAAGAAATATTTTGTCAAGATCTTAGTTGATTCGCGATATTTAATGCCTTAAGGAAACACAATAGAAAACGGCATTTATATACAGGGCAGGGACGGAAACAATCATATGTAAATGTTTGTCCGTTTGTTAATAGATATAGATATACGCGCGCGCGAGCGCGCACAAACACACACACACATTTACATACCTGAATTTAATACCTGTATGAATGATAAACCAATTAGTTAGCGAAGCATATAAATTAACCAGCAGTTGTTATTGCATAAGCAAAAACTTACACGTAAACTATTAGTATTTTGTTATGTTTGCAGTTAAAATGCACAATATTACAAGGCTAACATTTTTTGCACTATTCTATTGTAGACTGCTTCAATTATAATGGTACAGTTTCCTTATTATAAACTACAGTCAGTATATTATACATCACTGTTAAATATTAACACCAGTAATACTATACTTATAATTATGTTATGTTATATTTAGCATTGATAGTGAAGTTAACATTTTTTTTGGCTTTATTTATATTTAGATATTTATTATTAACTTAAAATGGTATTTTTGTAGCCATAATATTATAACTTGATAATTTATAGTAAAAATAATTATATAAATAAAAATTTGTAAGTTACTAGCAATTTTTGTATTCTTTTTATGACTGCAGACACAAAGGAAATAAAATTCTCATTTGCATGCACTTCTGTGACCACAGCATACTCTCAGGAGTGAAAAGGTAATGTAGGTATGTTCCTTCTCAATTTTAGTTCGTTCTACTTTATAGCAAATATCGTGGAATCCAAATGGTCCCGGTTCCTATGGGAATTCATATAACATTTCTTTGACATCTCAATATCTATACGGGGTGGTCTGAAAAGTTCTCGGACTCGGTCATAGACATCAACTCTATGAGCATGATTTTTTTGTCTTAGCTTGGTATGCCTGTCACAATAATTCATGTGAAATTGTGAGTCAGTCTATCACGTAGTTTTTTGTATACAGCTATTTGAAGTAACGTAATTGTGTATATTTTGTACAATGGATAAAATTGAATATCGTGCAGTGTGATAAAATTTTTTGTTAAAGAAGGTTTGATGCCAAATAAAATTCATTCGAAGTTTACAAAAGTTTATGGGGAATCTTCTCCTTCATTTTCGACAATTAAGAAATGGACTGCCGAGTTTAAACATGGCCGTACGAGCCTTGAAGATGATCCACGTATGGGACGCTCAAAAAGTGCAACATCAGAAATCATCTACAAATCATCAACATCAGATTTAGTATTGGACGACCGACGGATTAAAGTGTGTGAAATTTCTGAGGCTGTGGGCATTTCGAAAGAATGTGAAGGTTATGTTTTGCATGAAGAATTGCATATGAAAAGGCTTTGTGCAAGGTGGGTGCCGCGCATGTTCACAGCAGATCAAAAACGCATTCGCATGAAAACCTTGGAGCGTTTTTACAAAAATAAAACTGATTTTGTGCGACGGTTTATTACTATAAATGAAACGTGGATTCACCATTTCACACCAGAATCTAAACAGCAGTAAACAGTGGACAGAAGCTGGCTGTTCAGCGCCAAAGAAAGCAAAGTCAGTCCCATCAGCTGGAAAGGTCATGGGCATTGGTGTTTTGGGATGCTAAAGGCATTTTGTTAATCTATTACCTCGAAAAGGGTAGAATAATGACCGGAGAATATTATTCTAATCTTTTAATTAAACTAGACAAAAAAATTCGAGAGAAAAGACCCGGTTTGGAGAAGAAAAAAATCATGTTTCATCACGACAATGCACCCGCCCACAAAATTGTTTTGGCAATGGAAAAATTGAGAGATCTGCACTATGAATTGCTGAAGCATCCACCCTATTCTCCAGATCTGGCTCCCCCTGACTTTCATCTCTTTTTGAAACTCAAGCACTTCCTCGCAGGAGAGCGATTTTCTTCTAATGAAGAGGTGGTTGCAGCTGTACAGGGGGGTATTTTGCGGACCTTCCAGAGAATCACTACAGAGATGGGATAATGGCATTAGAGAATCGGTGGAACAAGTGTATTAGTATTAAGGGAGATTATGTTAAAAAATAAAAACCATTTTGAAATTATAAATTGGTTTTTTCATTGTTAGGCCGAGAACTTTTCAGACCCCCTACGTATTTCAGCCGTTGCGTTCTAGAAATTATTTTTTCAAGTACCATTGCACTACATTGTGTAAGTTGTTTTCTACTGTAGCCTATTAATTTTTTTACATTTTATTATACGTTTTATAATTAATATTCTATTCTATTAAACTATAAAAATTGTTGTTCGCCTGCGTCATTTGTTTAAAATGGCATTAGAATTTATTTCTACTAACTGAAAGCAAAAGTATCTTTATAATATTTTGTGACGACGGTCTACCTGATCGTCGTATGGTAGAGTGGAAAACGTTATACAAGACATCAATGTTTGTGATCGACACGTTGTTCAACAAGATTGTACTCGTACAATAATTTAATTTAATTTGTCGACACCAATAATAATGTCAATTCATAGAGTCGCGCAAAATAATCACTTTTCACTAATAACCACTTGAAAGCATAGAGTAATCTCCCGAAGTAAACTAAAACTATACAGCAGGTGTGAGCTATTTATAGTCTGAAGTGTTCCATAATATGCGTCCTTAACAAACTTTAGAAAATTCTAGAGGAAACTACACCGCGGCCTTGGCAGAAAAACGCACCGTTGGGCTAGTTGAGATGCTTGTCGAACAACAGTATCAAATATACGAGAATATTCCGTACTACGTAACACTGTCTCGATGGTTGACGCGTGTTAAGTGTCACATACGCACACAAACATTACAGCTGGGCTCTGCTGTGATAGCCGAGAAACGCGTAGAACTTTCTTTAATTGCGTAACAATATGTAAAGTACTTGAGTTACCGCTCCTACATATTTCATTACATAGTCGTCTACAACATTGCAATATAGCAGGCCCCATTAACATTTGAAAGGCTAATCTCATAAACCAAATGCTATTTGTTGAGGAAGAATGCAAGTAGTTAGTACAGCGCTGTTCCTCCTTAAAAATAGACATTACTGTAGCATTTACTGTGTCTACTGTTGCTGGTCTACTATTGATTTATTAAACAGTAAGTTTGAAGGACCACGATCAACAATTTGAAATACAATTAATTTTCTGTACAACGATGAAATCAGTTTTAAAGTTGGTTAAGAAATGATTAAATGCTGTGTATGGTCACATTAATGGGGCCAAATTATGGCTACTGAGAACTACAACAATAATTCGCTTTGCGATCTTTGAAAGATGGCTGCACGGGAGAACGTTAGAGTGCCCTGTAGATTTATGCAAATCAGTCAGCCGGTCTTAAGTAAGAGAAAGTAGTTTGAGAAAGGTACTGATAACCATTAAATGACGAAAAATAGCAACTCTGGTAGTTTATCGATACCGTATGCTCTAGCAGATAATTCACAATAGAAGTCAGTAGACGAATAATATTACGACATTACAGTACACGCAACTTGTATCTCAGGTATTCCAGCGGAGCCTGGGTGTCATGTGTGTGTGCGCACATATTGCTGCTACTTTGAGATGAAAGACAATTACGTGACACTTGTCACGCGTCCGCAACGAGACTTTTCCAGACCATACCGGTACGTGCGCGCTGTGTTCAATACCGCAATCAATTACGATCTAGTGTTTTCTAGTATACGTCTATTATAGAATATCCTGGAACCTCAGCGGGGTATAAATACTAGTACTCAGCGACGCTTAGTTCAGTTTGAGTGGAGATTTATTCGAGTACGGTTCGTAGTATTGTGGCGAAGTGTTATGTGTTTTATAGTAATTTGTGCCAGACTCTATTAGTTGACATTAGTATTGTGTGTGAACAAAGTTTATTTTATTTGTTGTAAGAGACTATCTTGTTGATTTCAAACTGTTTAATTATGATAATTAAAGCTGGTGATTAGTGACTTAGTTGGAGTCTTGTATTTTGCTTTCCACTGTACCGTACGACGATCACTAGACCATCGTAACAATAGAAAGGAGATAGGCATTATGTGTAAAAAACATCCGCGTCTGAATCTGTAAACACAGAGCTGAAAATATTATTAATTGAACCTCACAATTATTACGTTTTGATTGTGAACATTGTAACGCGTGTCCCAGCAATGAAATCAATAGCTACAGCATAGTAAATGAATGATTGTACAGTAGAGAAAAGTACTAAAGACCTTTTAGACGCTGGTGTATGAAATGTTTATTGCACGAGTAGTACCCTGCCTCTTGTAAAGCTCTTTCGATAATATAAAGCAATTTGTGAGTCATTAAATTTGATAACATAAAATAATAAAACACTTAATATTTTTAATACTGTTATTATGAGAACGTTCATAACAAAATTACAACAACAACAACAACGATAACAAAAAATAATAATAATAACAGTAACAAAAGGAAAAGATAATGTGAGACATCACCTCTATGTGACACTGTTACAATAAAAAATAGGCATGTCATAAAATACAAATAACAATGACGTTAAAAACTTAAACAACTTGTGATGTGTAAAGATTTGACGTCTTTAAGATTCTACTTTGTTCATTGCTGTAAGACAAAAATTATTCTAATAACATCATGAATTTATTCTTAAAAGTACAAACCATATTAGTGGCATCTAGGCCAAGGTAACCGTGATAATCGTTGCATTATTTTGGCCACGAATACAAATCACGAAAGAAAGTGGACACACCAAATAAGAGTCTACATGACAGAGTCTACATCACATGTTACATGTTGTAAAGTTACATATCGTTACCATACCCAAGAACCCCGATTAAACATAAACTAACCATCAGCTGACACATGAACAACCAAGTATAAGGAATTGTATAACAAGTATTAAATTCAGTTCAGGAATTAATGACTAAATAATGAATCGACAAACAATGAATAATATAGTAATGAAGACAACACAAAGAAAATACTATACCAAATGTGATTAACCCAAATACCCAATAGATTAGGTAGGTGAGTAAACCCAAAAGACAGGTACGATAAGTATGAAAGGAATAAGTTAAAAGGCACCATGAGAAAAACCAAATAAGAATATAAGGCAAGGAAGAAATAAAATATATCAACCACTCTATACCAAGATGAGAATAACCATAAGATAAATAAAATAGGAAAAGGGAACTCCAGATTCAAGGACAAACGATAATATAAAACCACTAACAGACCATCTTAAATGACTTGACTATGATTATAATTGTAATTCAAAATAAAAACATACTCAATAATGATCAGGAGAGTGAAAATAAAACCTGTATTAGCATAAAATAATAATATATAATAGATAACAATAAGCTTGTCTCTTATCTGCAACTTGTGTAATTGATATAACTTAATGGATATCAGAAAAACTGATACCATTAAAATTGTAATGAGAATAGAAGTTGAATTGAACAATAAGTACCAGAAAATAAATAATAGTTAATACTATTAGTAAGTAAGAATAATTGAGTGAAATATATAGAGACAACACACCATGTAAATCTATTGTTGTAACTCAGAGTGGGGGGTCCACATAACCTAACTCACCGAGAATTTTCAATTATAACTACAAGATTCAATAGTAAAAATGTTATAAAACTATAGTATCTTATACTATACTGAAACTAGATATTATAAAGACCATTCTATGGAAAAGATTAATTACCAAAAGTGTGGTATGTGTTGTGATTCATGTGAATTAACAAACTGAAATGGGACAGCATAGAATTTAGTCACCGGATACACCCAAAAACCATAGAAATATTAGTAAAAAAAGAAAGAAAATAATCTCAATATAAACAATGATATGTAATATAACTATTGTTATGTAAACCAATAATGCTTATCATTGAATTAATTCATAAAAATATAAATAAGAGGTACATGACCTGTTGTCACTACGTGCAAGAGTCATTATTGAATTACCAGCAAATAAGAATATCCAGATGTAAACCAACTATTGTAAAACTTGATAGTAACTATGACGATTGTCTATGTAAAAGATAAGGACTTAATAACAAATGTGTGAATTAAAATAGGGATAATTAATATGACACCTAGTAGTACAGAAACTTTAGGTGATTATAATGACTCAATCCAACACAATAAGGGTATAGTAAGAAAAACTGAGGTGACCAAAGGTTGGAATGGTCATCTGAGATTAATTATGACATGTTAGAAATTGTTCAGACTCAACTATTAAACTATCATAAGTGAATCTAGTTCATAGTGATGTAGGCATACAGAAGCCTAGACCTAACATATGTGTTTTGTCCACAATTATATGTAAATACTGAATAATAAGTGCAAAAAAGGACTTGGCATGCATTATCTGTATAAGATATGATAACCAAATGTTAATTTAAGTAAAATAGTGCATAGTGTATTAAAATTGTATTAATCATAAGTTCGAAAAGTGATCTTCGTTGATAATGAACAGAAAGATGTGTTGTGAGATACCAAAATGCTTAGCTGAACAATTGCCAAAGCATGGTAAAGCTGTATCATAGCTTACAACACGCATAATGAGTAATTATCAGTTTTGAAGCATTTTTATTATTTTAGACAAAATATTTGGCAAGTCACTTTTTTAATCTCCAAACCAAAACCCCACGCTTTCTATAAAATTTAATAATTTTATCCACCTGGGGAGGAGGTGTCATCATTCGAATGTCAAGATTCTGACCAATCACGTTGCGTATATCGGAAATTCCGCGGTGTGTACTCGTTGTAACAGCGGGAGGGACACTTGATTTTTAAAAGAGTTCGACGTTAGATTTTACAGAGTATAGTTGACCAGCTCCACGCTAAGAAAAGTCGTCGGTTACCCATAATTCAGTGCGTTTTCCGAATGTAAACGGGGAATCCTAAACTTCAAGCCAGACAACTAACCTAGTTCGAGTGACAGTGAAGTGAAAGTGGAATAATACTCAAGCATGAATGCTAATAAGTATTATTTAATGAAGTGAACCCTATAAAAAAGTATTAAAAGGGAGTAGAGTGAATTTTTGAAAATAATTAATGAAAAAATATTATGATATGATTATGTTTAGGAATTAACGAACTTAAGAACCACTTTTAACCTTTTGTCACACAACATGATTGTAACCACATATTTAACTATTTATTGTGTTTTTATTATAAATTTACTTAACCTAGGCAACCGTGTAGGTTGATGATAACCTCACTTATGATTTCCGATAATAACCAAACTTTATGTAGTAGTATAAGTTTAAGTTACCATTATATTGTAATCACTCTCTTTATCAAATGTTTAAGAATAGGAATCCTCGTTTTTTGTTCCGTGTATTGCAGTTCAAAGAACCTACTTTGTTAAAAATTATTAGGCAACTCTGTTGACTACAGAATGATCGACATAAAATCATTGTAACCAACCGTGGGAGATGAGTTTAAATTAAAGTAACGGATTGTTTTATTCAACCTATAAGAATTATTTATTGTATTAAGAAATTCAGAACACCTCAGAGTATGAATAAAAGGAATTTTAACACCTTAACTGAAGTACGAATTCAATTTATTTTGATAGCAGGCCAAGAGTGGTAGAGTAGTTCAGGTGATGTTTAAATACGTATCGGTTGGCAACACTCAAGACTCGCGCCATTGATGAATTTGAAAACAGGCCAGCGTACACATTCTACACGTACTAATGAATAGTGTAGTGGGCAGTGAAGAAGAAAATACGACGTAAGTACCTAGTTTAGTGCCTAACAGCTGTAATAATAACCTACACAAATTTAATTCGTACTACGATAGTATGATGATATGTCTACGCGAAGAGTTCCTTAATGCGGCGAGAGTTCAACCGGAGTAAACAGTGCTACTCTTACTGAATCATTCTTCAGATTAAATCAAGAAACCAATTATCCGAAATTAATAATGTCGTAACAACAATAATAATATTTTAACAACAATCATCATAATAATTATAATAATAATACAACTAATACTTCATAATAAATTAAAAATTTAAAAGAGGACACGTCCGAAATTATACAGAATGACGCAACCAACGTGTGGTTTGTAACCCATCTTAAACGGGTATAACTCGTTTTTTTAACAGAATGGCACCGCAACTTGGGGCGTTTAATACTGAACACCACATGAAGTTTAATCACCATAATAAGAGAACAACAACGTAGAATAAAGATATTTAACATATGGCGCCAACAACCTGGGGCGTTTCACATCATTAATCAAGGAATATTATTTTAAAACAACATTCACATTAAATATTAACCGAGGAAAAAATATATTTAAAAATATGTATACACTACACTACATAACAATTCAAGAATTTACTTATGTAATTACAAATTCAAACGCCTTTCTAATTTTAGATACTCAGGTACCCTCTATTGTTTCATTTTTTTAATATAAAAGTCTCCCATTGATTTTAATCCATCGCAGACAAATCCCACCTTCTTCCTCTACCTTCCAGTGCTTCCTTTTTAATAGGCCTGTACTCCTTTATTTGGGCCTGCGAATTTGTAAAGCTCTATGAGTGGTGGCCTTATCCTTTTGTGTGCCTTGTTTTATTGTCTCCATTAACTTTTTATTCCCTTTTATTTTCTTCTTCTGTTATCTAACTTTATAGACAACAGTTGTTATAAACATTTCTACACTAAAGACAACCATCTACAAATCGTATAAATAATAATTTTGATATGATATTTGATATTTAGGACTAAAAATATGCCACAATTTTTCTTTATACCCTATTTTATGTTACTTTGAATTAGACCCTTTTAAAGTCAATAGGGGGATCCAATTACATTACTCTGATATCAGTATGCGGACCCGCTGATCATTCATTAACTTGTTCAGATAAAGAGTCCTGTAAAGAGATAAATGGGGAATCCATTGAAGTGGGTTTAATAACATTTAAGCCAGCAAATAGTAGGTAATACTAGGAGGAGCGTTCGCACCATTAATCTTATTTTCCCTACCAAAGTCGCTATCTCGGCCTGAAGTGGCATTAATAACGCAGTCAGAATTACTTTACTGGCTACTTAATTAGTGAGATTTATGCTGTTTAATTATCGTAGTATTAAAGGAAAATTTAAGAGCAATTCGTTGAAGAAAATGATTACTGTTCGAAAGTTACATTAAAGTTTAAGGACTACGGACTGATAATAATGCCTACAGTTTTACTAAATTTACTTAGAATTTCGATTCACCAACGCCACAGTGTAGGATACACCACATATGGTAACAATTTGTGGAAATGAATAACAATGCATTTCAGTTTCAAAATTTTTAAACGTACAAAAATAAAAAGAGAAGGTAATATTGGTAACACCGTTGTTTGTCGTGAATAGCGGAAAAGTGTAGTTGCTTTTTGGCTTTAATAGTCACTATTGCTAACGAATATCTGTTTTAATGAATTCATCATGGTTTACCAGTTAGAACCCATCAGCAATTTTAGTCACAACGGCTACATCTAACCAAAATTTAGGACACCTATGATATTTACCAACCTTCGCCCGGAGACGAAGGCACCATAAAAAAAGAAGCCGAGAAGCATATTCAAGATTAAACATTTCAGACAGAATCGCAATGAAACATTTTTATTTATAGCGCTACACTCAGGAAATGGATAGTAACGCATCGTTGCTTGACTACATGACGCATTGCATGTATATTTGCGCAGCAGAATTACGTAGCGCAAATTAATTCGAGACTCTCCTACCTAGCGCTACTCGACTATTTTACTGCCATCATGGTCCGAGATATAAATAATTTCGAAGCGGATTTCAAAGCGGTCCATTTCAGTTACACCTGGCGATATTGCGATATTTGAAGTGCGGTTCGAAGTGATTGTTACGGTGATTATTGTCTTACTTAGTACAGGTACTGCAATAAAGAGACATTTATTGCTCTGTCTTTGACTAATTTAACTTGAATTATTGTATAAGACTGTCTTTGTTGATTTCTAAATGTTGTTTGTGTCTAATTAAAGTTTGTAATAAGTGACTTCATTGATGGCAATTACTCTAGTTACTCTGTAAAACACGACGATCTGTGAGACTGTTGTAACAATAATATTGTTAATGTTATAGTAAAATCAAAATATAAGGAAGTGAGCTGTCAAAGTAACAATCACATAAACATAAGTTTGGAAAAAATGAGTATTTAATTTTGTTTTCGAACCAGTAATATCAAAAACCGTTACCGAGTAACATGTTCTTTAATAGTTTAGGTGTGTACAAACAAGCTTTGCATTTAATATATAGGCTTAGTAATTGTGGGGGGGCATTGAGTAATAGCTAAGTCAGAGTTATCATTATGTAACGTACGGTATGAAGTCTCTCGTTGAGGTATTCATGCATGTTAATGCAACCAATTGATCCTCTTGTATTAGTATGTACGAAACGTATCATAAGATATTGTGAAGAATAATAAATTATTCTTAAGATTGTATCTCAAGCATAATAAATTTCTAAGTATTCAATGAAACAAATCGTTGAAACATGTACTTCCTTTGTAGCGGTGTGCCGTTAACTTTAGTTAATTGACAAACTTAATGAGCTAAAATTCTCTAAGCACATTTCGTCATAAGTCACTAGTCATATAGGCCTTTGTCTTGTTAAAAATTTTTCAATTTTATTATCACTAGGGTTCGCCTGACGTCTGTTAATTTTGAAATTAATTCAGAATAAAAGAATTCAACACTGTAGTATTTAAAAAAACAAAATTGGGTTTGTAATTTCAGTACACGGGCTTCAGATGTGAATGAATTTTAACACGAATATTAGATGATTGACAGACTTATAATATATTAGTATAAACTTAATTCTTTCTCTAAGACGTAACAGTGGTTATATTCAAAAGCTTACTAAAAGTTATTGTATTACCACTGATATTTTTTAAATACTTCTTGGATTATCAGCATTTTTGACAATATCAGACGAAAATTATGTAACTCATACAGCCTGATCCTGGTAATCCGTACGAAAAATTGTCTTGTTGCTCTCGGGATTTTCGAGTTACCGAAATTTAAGCATCAACGACACACTATTCCACTCGCTTGCCAACCAACATGCTACATTTTACACTGATTGAATGGTTGCTCAGCACTTGGAAGAACACTAATAAACCTGGAATTCTTGAATTTTGTTGTCCATGACACGTCCGTTGATTAACTAAATACAGTAGAACTCCATTTATCCTAACTAATGATTCCCAGACGTAATTCGGATATCCAGAAATTCAGATAATTGGAACAAACATAAGAAGATTATGTTATGAAAGAAAACGCGAAAATTGCTGAAAAATTACTTTTGTTTAGTTTTATTACGTGAGTACAGTATCTTAATAAAAAGCAGGTCACACGTGTTTTGTAAAAAGTTCACTTTTACTACAAAAAAATTTAAAATAATACTCGCACATAATTATGATTTTTCAGTTGAACGTGTCAAACAAAGTTAATTGTTTTGACGTAGAAACTCGTTTGCGTGCAGCCAGGTCCCGCAAACGCTTGACGGCAAGAAGCTGCACATCGGCGCATTCAGGCTGCCGTTCCATCAACTTTAAGGCAGTATCAAAAGAAACGAATGCCTCACTCGCCGTATGTTCCTTTTCCGGTTCAACTGAAGCAACGTTGTCATCGTCTTCGTCCACCTGCTGAAATTCATCGTCACTTTGGATAATTTCATCATCGTCTAAAATTTGATATCCAGAGTCGCACTGCAATCACTCGTTTATGTCGTCCACGTCACACTCGGAACAGCCAGGAATGTGTACAGTGGTTTTCTGTATGTCTTCAGTTGATACAGCTACATTTTCTTCGACACTTTCTTTTACGGTACTCTTTTTTTACTCTTCCTTCTTGTTCATTGCCTCTTCTTTTTCTTCATGGATTTGATTGTTTTGTCGAAATTCAATTAATTTTATTCCATGGAATTTCCTGATATCGATTCGGATAATTGGCGATTCGGATAACTGGAGTTCGGATAAATGGAGTTGTACTATATAAGTATAGGCCTATCACTGCCGATACGGAACACAAGTTCCGCGTTGCTAGTGATATACTTGAAATTAATTCTTCAAACTTAATAAATAAACACTTGGTATATTTCTAATAAACACTTGGTATATTTCTAATAAACACTTGGTATATTTCTAATAAACACTTGGTATATTTCTAATAAACACTTGGTATATTTCTACAGACAATTTTATTTTTCTGACAATTGTTTCACCAGTTACGGCAGCTTCAGAGATTGGATTTAAACTGACAGACTTGAAATGTATTTTACGCGGGGGAGGGTTGGAGGTAGTGTATGTATGACCAAGGGGGGATTGCAAAGCCCCGCGTAAGCGGTTCAACAAAGGTGTTTTAATGTTGTTAACAAAAGATTACATTACTGGTTAATTATGAATCGTATACGATAGACTTTTGTGTGAAGGAAGTTACAAGTCAACAACATGTCACTAAAACTAACATAAGTCTAAATATAAAAAAATTAAAGAAATTTCGACGAAACCGAAACATCGAATCATGATAATGTTTTTAGGCTTTTGAAACGTATAATGTGCATATAACAAATGTTTACTATATAACAAATATATTTACTACATAACAAACATTATCATGTTGAAACGACAGAGACCGAAGATTTCTAGACTGTGGGGAATCGAAAGTGTGGAAGCGTTACATTTTTCGATGACGTTACATTTTTGTGGAATGACGCCCACCCTGAAAACATTATCATGTTAATATTGTTACGACGTCACAGAACAATCTACGTGTTTCTCGAACGATCCATTGGGATCCGGCTGAATGTTGTGGCGCACATGATTTGAACATGCCCTTGCGCGACTTTTCTGGACGCCGCCAGCCTCGCTGACTGTGTCAAGGCCGCAATTAACTACGTCGTAATGTAGAGATAACGCGTAGTTGTGGAATTTTCTGGTCTGTGTAGGGGTATAAACACAAAGCGTCAGCGACCTTAGTTCAGTTAATATCGGCCGATATTACTGTGTGCGTTCAAATGCTTCTTAGTGAAGTGTTGTGTTTAATAATCGGGCGGGACAATTACAATACAATTGTGTGTTATATTAGGTGACATTTTATTGCGTGTGAACAAGTTTTATTTGATTTGATGTAAGAGACTGTCTTGTTAATTACGAACTGTTTAATTGTGATAATTAAAGCTGGTTATTAGTGACTTAATTGGTGTATTGTATTTTGTTTTCCACTGTACCTACGACGATCAAGTAGACCGTCGCGTCGTAACAATATGTATAAGATAAAATTGATTAAATTAGACCAACCGTGCAATAAGCTTTAGTGTTTGTTTGACAGTGAAACAATATAAAGTTCTCAGTATAACGTAAATTATACGAATGCATATACAATATAACCAGTATACATAAAATAAAATAGATTTAAATTATTCACAAAATTAATATTGAAACTGTCCTCTACACAAAGGAGTGTATGAATATTACAAACGAGAGATTTGTGTCTACATTAAACTAATAAAAATATATACAAAGTATGTATAGTACAATTGTTAAATGTTTATAAATAACATATAGCTTTCGTCTAGTTTACATTAACCAACTTACAAGAGTAAACAGCATGTTTTTTCAGTATAATGCAACATATTTAAATGCATAATGATAGACTGGTATGAATAAAACAGATTTAATGATTGACTGAAACGATGAGACATCTACAATATTAAACAATGTACACAATAAAATAAAATAAAATGTAAATTATTGTTTATATTAACGAGGATATTGTAAAATCTATTTGTTCATTAGTAATGTTTTTCTTTTGCTTTTCTGCTTGTATGATTTATATTACTTCTAAAAGGTTAAAATTTGTTTTTTATCCTTCCGTTTAGAATTTTTACATTCCCTGTATCTATTTGTTGTCTGTATAATTTTCTGTTATACAATGCTCCGCAAAACCTATATTACATTTTTTCTGAATTATTGATTTATCGTGTTCAATTATGCGTTTCTTTAGGGAACGGCCTGTTTGGCCGAGGTAGATGGCATAGCGGTCATTACATTTTATCTGGTATACGCCACTACTGTCAAGCAATTTAGGTGGCTCTTCGTCGTTTATTAACATAGTCTGTAAATTACTTTTGTTAGCTAAGACTGGGTTTACCAAATACTTTTTTTTTAATCTGCTGGTTATCTTACGCGTGAAATTAGGGATATAACTTAATTCATCATCATAGGTTCATCTGCTGTATAGCAGGGTTTCTTTATGAACTCCTCCACTGTTCTCTGTCTCCTGCCAGCCTTTTCGTGGTAATGTAGTTTTCTACCTTGATGTTGTCCATCAACTGTCGTCTCTTACTTCCTCTTCTTCTTTTTCCACTAATCATGCATTCTAGATTGTCTTTTATAATAGAATCTCTTCTTAAACAGAGTCCTATCCAGTTCTTCTTTCTTTTCCTTATTGTTTTGAATATTTCTCTTTTCTCTCCCACTCTTGTTAGTACTTCCTCATTCCGTACTCTGTCCTCCCATTTAGCTCCTTCCATTCTTCTCCACATCCACATTTCAAAAGCTTCAATCCTTTTTTCATCCTCCTTCCTTAAAGTCCACGTCTCCACTCCATACAATGCCACACTCCATTTATAACACTTTGCTAACCTTTTCCTTAGTTCTTTGTTTAATGGCCCGTTTAACAAATTTTTCTTTTTATTGAATGCTTCTTTTGCTATTGCAATCCTAGTTTTTATTTCTTTCGTGCTTTTCATGTCATCTGTAACTATGCTTCCCAAGTATTTGAAACTGTTTACTTGTACGTTATACAGTCTAATATTTATTCTTTCCCCTTTTCCACCAACTACCATACATTTTGTCTTTTTCTCATTAATCCTCATTCCGTACTGTTCACACTTACTGCTTAAGTCATCTAGCATCGTACATACTTCTTCCTCACTTTCACCTAATATTACCATATCGCCAGCAAATCTTATACATTCAATCCTCCTTCCTCCTAAGCAAACTCCTCTCGTTCCTTTAAAGCATTCGGTTATAATTGAAGATACTGTAATGTTTAGGTAGGTTTTTCGTATGGCTGTTAACCCAAATAAAATTTCTTGAAAACCCTTTCTTCTGCTTTTTGTATATTAATTTGTGTATTACATTAGTTCTGAACCCATTGATTTTAGCTATGTCTTTTATAATGTTCTATTATTGTTTAGTGTGTCCTGTAAACAACGGTATAATAAGAAGCTTATGTATCATAGCATACAAAGTACTTAATTTAATGTTGTATGACTGTTTTGATTGTGCGTGAATGTTCGTATCTGTAACGTTACTCTTAAAAAAAATTTTTAATTGTCAAGTATAGTCTGTAGAAATTATCAAATGTAAAAAATTTAATCGTATGCTACATTTTTATTGCAAGTGTTGTAATTTGTTAAAACTACAAGTTTTTTTTCCATAACGACACAATTCTGTAAGATATTAGACACTGTGAATTAGCCAAATTATACTTATAAAGGTTGATCAGTTACATAACTAGGAAATCCTTACATGAATAACTTTTAAAAAAGAAAACACGGGTAACAGAAATATAAATCTTAAAACGTAAGACGGTAAAACGTAGATTGCCTATATTTGGTATACCTTCGTAGATATACCTTCAGGTATAATGTGTGTACAATCTACTGTGCTTGGTATTTACATAAATGTGTTTTTATAACCCCTGTGTCTGCACTTTTTCTTTTTATTACACTGCCTTATTTATTTATGAGATAACCGTGGGGGATTTACCTCTTTGGAATTTATTCCAATTCCATTACATAGAGATACATTGCTTACTGCAAAGACGTTGATTAAATTGTTAGATAAATAGTCAGGCAAGGAGACAAATAGGCATTCAATTGAGCTGGGCTTAACAGCATTTATGCCAGCAAATAACAGGTTACTTAGAGGAGGGTTTGCACCATTAATCTTATTTACCATAATGACATCGCTATTCTGGCCTAAAGTAGCATTTATAACACAGGGGGTAATTTCTTCGATTCCTAAATTAGTAGTAAAATTAATACCACTTATTGTCATGGAAAATTAATTTAACGAATCTGATTTGAAAAAGAAAAGTATAGTATTGATGTTTAGACATTTCTGTCAAAGATTTAGTGACTATGATTCAATAACAATTTACTGTAACTACCGTCATTCCGTATTATGACGTATTAATTGCTGCTATACCGATGAATGAGTCTATAGTACGCACAAAAAAATGTAAACTGAAATAAACTATAATATGAACATTACTGTGTTATTGTAGAAAATTTAATTGAAGGAAAATAAAATTAAAGTTGTTGTGAAAAATGTTTTAAATTTAGGAACCACGAGTTACAAGAACTTATAATTAAACATAAAGCTTATTCTAAAGATAAAGGTAAGAAATAGACTATATATATATAATATAAAATAAAATTGAAATGATTAATTAGCCAGTTAATTGACATCTTAAATTTTGTATAGTTATCTTCTTCTGATAGTTCCTATCCGTTTCTGATGGTGGATATCATACAGAATATTTAACTTTCTGCACTGCTGCACGGAAAAGTCAGTTGTATTCATGTCAACCAGGTCCTTAAATTTCTCAGCCATGATATTCTTAGTCTCCCAACTCCTATCTTTCCAAGTACTTTTTCTGTAGTAATAACTGTAATAAGTAAAATCTATGATCATTCCTCATGAGATGTCTCAGATACTAAAGCTTTCACTGTGTTAATAACTTTCTATCTTTCTTTACCTTTCTAAGATCTTCAAATTAGTTATATGTGCTGTCCATGAAATACTCAGTATTCTACGGTAAAGCTACATTTCGAAAGATTACAATTTTTTAGTTGTGGCTTCAATCAGAGTCCAAGACTCTACACCGTAGAAGTGGACCAAGAATACGTAGCAGCATAATAGTCTCATCTTTGTGTTTATAATTGAATCTAAGGTATATGATGCGCAATATATAGCCTCTCATGTACAAATTCCAACCTCACCTTCTCAAAGTAGGCCTACAGCCTCGGCTGTGTGGTGCACCTTTTTAACTGAGTAACTACCGGAAAAAGTAGTCTCTGTAGTCTCCCGCTTGCTAGTCAACAGCTTCGGATGGATGGACTGGCAAGCGGTACGGCACCTGATTGTCCTGAGGTTGAGAAATCGGCCTTGAAGGCGGATGAACTATAGTTACTAGTCAACGACATTGGGATGCAGAAGGCAACGAGAACCCACTACATTAAAGATCGTTTAGATATCTCTAGTCATATCATCATGGCTATGTTAAAGGCAAAATCATTTGGAGCTTTAAGTTCCCCAATCGGATCCGGGGGGGGGGGTGTTTTGAACAATTATGAAGTAAAAAGAAAATTAAATGTAAACGCGCACGTAAAATATGCATTTAAAATGTGAAAACAGTGGTCCAAGCCGGGAAATGCATAATACCATCCAAGAAAGGAGAAGAATGAATATGACAGTCTTGGGAATAAGCGAAATGAGATGGCCCGGTTCAAACTATTGTGACATTGATGGACACAGGGTTTACTACTCGGGATCAAATAATGGAAAATATAAAAAGCGGATGATACCGCCATATTTGCAGATAGCTTAAAGGGGGTGCAACAACTAATCAATAAAGTGACAGAAAGCAGACGTAGATATATTCTGTACATCAATGTTAATAAAACGAAGGTAATGATTGTATATAAGAACAAGTTCACAAACTGCACGCTTAATATAAACCAAAGGCCAGTTGATCGTGTATACTAATTTACAATTATAGTTATACTACTTTTAAATCTAAAAATTGGACTGTTAAAAAACTACAAGTTTTGACATTACGCTTGAGCCATACATACAAATTCTTTATATCATGCAAAACAGTGCAGGTTATTTACAACACACGTCACTACGTAGTTATTTATTCTTTCGTCTGTAGTACTCAGCTAGTAGGCGAACACTTTAGCTGACGCTGATAATGTAACTGTTCTTATTTCATTTGAAAACATTGGCATGGCCTGAAGTGTACAATAGATTCAGTTTGGTAAGCCCAGTTTTCAGGCGTGGCGTGTATTTAAATAACTCTTCGGTTTTACGTCGGTATTCTCGTTAAGTGACATTTTGTTAGTGTATTAGATTATTTTGTGCAATTAATTTTATGGGGCTTGCACACTATATTTAACTAAATTAGGAATATCCCATTCGTACTACACACATTCTGAATCCTTTGAAAAAATGTATACTGTTTCCGTTCTTATCTTATCTTAATCCTGATATAAACAAACAGGCGTGGTACATCTGAAACGCTATTTGCTACTTCAGTTAGAGGTGTGTCACTCTGACAGAAGCAGTACAGACAGGATACGTATAATATTGATATACTGTAAGTAAACACACGTAAATTGTAATAATTTGTCCTGACCAAAGTAAAATTTGTGTGACAGTGTCAGACCGACAGTGAAACACTAGTTAATGGCTTTTTTTTATTTACCATTTAAGTATCGCAACAAACATAAAAGTAAAGTTTATTTAAAACGAAAATAGAAGCTGCGATAATTACCAGTGTACTGAATACTATCAGTTGCTGCCACAGAGTAATTCAATGCCTTCCATATCTGTGTCTGAACTTGTATCATCACTTGAGACAGATTGTCTATTGTCCACGACATCGGTAATGTGAGCCAGTTGCCGACGCATCTTCCTTGATTATATGCTGCATACAATGACTCCACTTGTCCGCCGTTGTTTCATTTACCGCCTTCTCCTCAATAAAGTGTTTTATATCAAGCAGCTAATGTTGTGTTGTGACGGGCAACATATCCTTTCAACTGGTTCCATATTACTTCAATAGGATTCAGAATACAGTGATAAGGGGGAAGTCTTAAAACACGTGTCCCAATTTAAGTGGCAAGGTAACTCTTACATGACAAGATAACTGTACAGACATTTTGCACATGCGCGTAATACATTACTGTGTGAACAGTGTCAACGCCCCCGACCAATAGTGTTTCATATTTGCCACGTAGGTTTGTTAACATCAGGATTGAACTAAGAACGGAAAGAGTATAAATTACGTTATTGTGACATATAATTGAGTGACGAGATAAACATAAAGAGCGGGTGTGTTCCATTTAAGTAAGATTACAGAGGAAAACTTTGCAGAACTTGATTTTATCAAATTCTAATAAGAAAAAATTAGCTCAGTCCAATTTTGGCTTAACTTCCCACAGAAAAGGTAATTTACTTAATTGAACGTTAATTAAATAGTGAACGTTATATTCTTCAAAGTTCAAACAAACCGTGAAAATGAAAATTAATTTGTCACAAACCCTAAGTACTCCTTCAGCGTATTGCATAACAAAATGCATGCAAAATAATTTTCTGACCACGGAAAGTAATATTTGTTACTATTACACCGAATTAAAATCTTTTATTGTTTCATAGAAGCATCAATAAATAAAGGTGTAAGCGTTGTTAACAGTTAAAGAAAGAGTGATAAGGAATATCGTTGTTTAAATGTGTAGTAAGTTTAGTACAATTTTAAAGAAAATGAAAAAATTGGAAGTTCATAATGGTGATTAGACGGATACCACAGAACAATGACTACCGGTACAAGAAAACCTTAAGTAATTAATGTCGAGAAAAATATTTAAAAAATTCTCAACTTGGTTTACTTTTCCTTTTAAAATATTTTACTGTACATTAGTTATACTGTGCAGGTGTGTAACATTAAGAAAAATAATATTGTAGATCGGAGAAAATATACCCTACATTGTATCGTGCCGTGCGTAGTAAACGATGATATTGGTAAAGAAGGACAAAACTATACATTTGTCTAGCAAGAGAACGTTTATTTTAATATTAAAAATAAAATGATTAGACGTCCATGATCCAAAATACTTCATTATGAACTGCTACGTCTGCATTCTAAAATATGCGTCTGGTACATATGAAACATACAACATTTAGTTTGAAATCAGTCGAGTTATTAGCAATGTAAAGTAAAATTTAGAGTTTCTTAAGAGCTAATGAGGAAACTGAAAAATGTATAGAGCATACAAAAGTTTCTGACATGGAAAATTAAAAAATAATTTAAATGAAACGATACGCAAACCTTTATATAGAGTCAACATCTAGATTAAGTGGTGAAAGCTAGAGATAGGATATGGACGGGGATGAGCGATAGAGATAGACCATAATGAGATATAGTCAGATGATATATAGACAGTGGGTAGAGTGCTTTGAATAAGAGTTGCATAAGAGTGTATTAGGTAGAAGAATGTATGCTAAGAACTATGTTTGAAACGGCACACGATGGGGCTGCAGAGTAAAAATTTTATGTGAAAAACTCTTTTTTCCAAAATATATTAACCGAAATATTTGAATACTAAGTAGCTCAGAACTCTGGAAAATAGAGACACTATACTATGAGAGGTAATTAACAGGATCTGCGTGGAACAAAAAAATATAATAGATAAAAAATCGATAACGTGTTTGCATTAAAACATTCAAGGTTAAGAAAACATTTTTGTTTTACAACGTGCTCTGACAAATACTGTGTAATCTACTCTAATTGAAAATTATGGCAATATTTAAAGCTTTTGTTCGCAAACGCTGACATCTATAATGAAGGTTTAGATAGTCAATTGTTGCAGGAATTAGCCTGTTATGTTGAGAAGGTGTAAGTAAGCGACTCTGAAGGGAAACAATATCGCTTTGTAGGAACGTCACAATACAATTAATCATTATAATGAAATTATACACACAAGAATACACGAATATATTTTATTGTATAATAAACAATTATTCTGCATTATTATTAAAACACGTCAACGCATAATTTAAATTCAGTTCTACCGTATGGCAAATTGAATTAATGGAATAAATTTCAATTTCCAAATTCGAAAATTCAATGCAACTAAACTTATTCCAGCTTATTTTCAATAACAGCTAGTGTTATTATTATTAATAATATATTAATTATTTTTATTACTCATTTACATTATGAATAATGTATTAATAAGAAATGAATAATTAATTGTTTTGAAACTGTATCATATAAATTAAAGCAAATGGATTCAAACAATTTTATGTGTATTATTTTTGTATTTTTAATTATTGTAAAACTATTAGTAGCTATTAAATATTATATAAATATGTTGAATTTATCGCTGATAATACATTAACATCCTTTCAATTTAGCTATTATCATGATTGAGAAAATTAGTATATCGACGCTATTTTTGGAACAAGTGTAAATACTACAATTTTAGAATAATAGAAAAGTGCTTTATATATTGTTACGACCGTCTACTTGATCGTCGTGAAATACAGTGGAAAACAAAACACAAGACATCCATTAAGACTACTAATCACCAGCTTTAATCATCGTAATTACACAGTTTGTAATCAACAAGATAGTCTCTTACCAAAAATCAAATAAAAATTGTTCACACGCAATGAAAATGTCTACTAATATAAAACACGATTGTATTACGATCGTCCCGCACAATTATAAACCACATAACACTTCGCCACAATACTACAAACCGCACTCCAATAATTCGCAACTGAAACTGACTGCGCGTCGCTGAGTACTTGTATTTATACCCCGCCGAAATACCAGAAATTCCATGTGCGCGTCAAGAATCCCACTAGAAAACACCAGAACACAATTGGTTGCGGCCTTGCACTTAGCAGGCGCCGACCGGTGAGTCAGGAACAATCTCGCAACGCATGTTGAGAATCACGTACGCACACAACATTACACCCGGATTCCACTGGATCGTTCGAGAAACACGAAGATTGCTCTGTATTGTCCTAACAATATGTTCGGTAGGCGTAAGCAAACATTTAAATTTTTTTATGGCTGAAGTTTAATTACTTTTTTTACCATTGCTTGGTTACTTTTATATATCATCACATCACCCGAATCTGAACGAGTCGTAATAGTCATAATGTCATAATAGCTATCCCTATATAACTAATATTACTAGAAAAGATAATATTATAGCACTGTATAAATTGCAATTATAAAATTATAAAAGTATAACAATTACAAAAGATTGCAATAAATGTTACGTAGGCCAGACGAAGAAAAAACTGTCCGAAAGATATATTCATCATCGCAATGCGCATCTAAAACCTAATATTTACAAACCTTATTTGCCATACATTGTTTAAACAATAAACATAAATTTCCAGATATTCAAAATTTCAAATTAATTAAAAACATACAAAAAGGTAACAAAATGAACATCTGGGAAAATCTTAATATTTACAAACACAATAATAATAGTCTACTAATTAAAGAACAAATACAAATAAAAACAAAACAAGATGATTTAATTACAAACATACATTTATTAAAATAATAGAATAAACATTAAATATATAATAAATAAATACTACATAAACATTAAAACAATCGAAAGTAGAATCAAAGCAAATTCGATTATCCGTTAGGTGTATTGTAAGCGAAACATTTAATTACATTATATACAGTCTCCAGATCGCATTAAGATTTAATTTAAACTTTGTAACATAGACTACCTTTATTGTAATCCGTCTTGCGGTCTTGAAGTTATTTTGTAGATTACATGTTTCGGGAATAAATTCCCATTTTCAGGTGAAGAAATTTTATCCTCCTATTATAGCAACTCAGTTGAGTTGAAATTTGACAGTCGAGCAGTGCGCACTGTTTTCGATACTTGTGTAGTTATAACGGTTTTTATTTATATCCTTAAATTTTTAGTGACCGCCAATTAGTGAATGTTTTAGTGGATGGTTAGTGAGGATCGGTCAATAATACAACTTTTAGTTATTTTGCGTCGGCGTCGGCGTCGGCGTTAGTGAAATTATGTTATTTTTAACAGTTGTGGATGAGTTGTTTGTGTGTGTGTGTGTGTGTGTGTCTGTGTGTGTGTGTGTGACATTTTCGCCGATGATTTCTATATAATAGGAGGATAAAAATTTCTTCACCGAAGATGGGAATTTATTCCCGAAACATATGGTGTAAAAAATAACTACAAGATCGCAAGACGGATTACAATAAAGGTATATTATAAAGTTTAAATTCAATTCAATTCAATTAGAATTCAAACAAACCTCTGAAGGTACAGAATAATTTCTGTGAAACGTGCGTCAGGTGAAAATAAACCTACTTGCAGTGTATTTATTTGAAGATATTACATGCGAGACTTGCAGGAAACTCAACGAGTTACTTACAAAGGAATATTATATCATTATACTACACAGGAAAACACACTCACAAACACGCAAGTTACACATAAAATATCATCACACCATCTCGGCACAAAAGACTTTATATTTTATAAACATACGCGTATTGAGTGCATTCAGTTTAGGTCTGAAATGCTATAATGTAACTGGCGAAGGCAGATAAAACGTCGCCTCCTTTGTGTAGTTTCAACTTGAATTGTTCCCTCGGACACCGTCTCACTGTACAAGGGCAGCTCGTACTTTACCTTTCCGACTCGATACTTGATTGCCACTCGCACAGGCATTCAGATACTAAATTATATAAACTTTGAAGGTTTGAAGTGTAAACGTTTAAAATAACTTTGGTTAATGTATATAGAGAGTTAGGTTCGGAATAAATATTCCTGGTTATAAAGTTTCACTTCTGTAGTAATGCAACAGAAACACAACTTTTCGGATAACGATAGACGCTTGTTGTACCATAGAAATGCAAGATTTAAAGCAAGCCACTGCTGGACTTCCAAAGTATGCATTATGGCGTCTTTGCCGTTATCAGTTACTAAACTACTACAATAAATCGTCAGGAATTTATTTATTTATAAAATGTATAATTTAATATCCCTTCAGACGTTAGAAAAGGTTTAAATGACAATACTGCAGCCGCCCGTACACTTCTCCTGATAAAGGAGATTCAGTTCTAAGCAAAAATATAGGTAAGGTCTATGAAAATTATAAGAGCATTAAAAATTGTGTAATTCCTAGGTCAATTAAGTTAATGGATTGACATGTGGTAGAGATTGTTATCACCGTTTTATTTATTATATACGTATTTATTATTATGTATCTTGTTTTATATATTGGTTGTCGTTAAATATGTTATTACGTGTTGTATTTATTATATTTATATTTATGATATATATATCTGCATGATGTGTATTTATAATGTTTGTGTTGTGTGGGGTAATATTCCTCATTTTATTTTGCATTATTCCAACAAATATTTTTATTTATCTCCTTTATTTGTATATTTGTTCTACAAATAAACCCGCGCCCTGCCCTCTCCCAGATCGTGGCTAGGTATATAAGGACACCGGCCGGTCTCGGATGACAGTTTACGATACACAACCGAAAACAAAGCATGGAACTCGACTCTCTAAGTCAATAAGCATACGGTATTGTGTGCTCTTAACTGTCAGCGGATACCTATTACTTCAAACCTATCGAAATAGGTTTATAATGATTTACAATCATTATCCCGAGCGAAGCCGGCCAAATCCCTTAGTAATTAAATAAAAACACACTGGTAGTACCAGTGTAAACATTTTTATGGTAGTGTTCATGATAGTTGTAACTACAAATTTCTCTGTCATTTAATACTTTTTCTCACTGTTTTGAGCTAACAATCTAAAAAATTCTAAATACTTTTGAAATTCCGATTACTTTTAATAAAATTATGTTATTAACTACTAGGGGATTTGCCCGGCTTCGCTCGGGATAAGGATTATAAAAGGATTGAGTGAATAATTGAAACCTTGTTATGCCGAAAATGTGTTTTACTTGTTAGACATATTAACAATGTTTTGGCCCTATACCTTAAAATTAGGCATAAAACCATGTTCTTACACTATAGATGACGCTCCAAACGATGTCATTTGAAAGCTGGAATTGTATGCCCTTACATTTTTTAGGAAATATTTGGAGTCTGCTGTGCTACCAGATAAGTAAGACAACAGTAAGGCACTTTTAAGAGGCGGCAGTTTCACTTTCCCATTTGAGCAACACATCCCAGGTGATTCGCCTTTATATTTCTTTGCCTGACAATGGTTACATACGACATCCATCCGTCCTCTTACGACTTTAGGATGAGTATAGTAATCGTATCCAGCATTGTAATTAAATGCCCCTAATTTTAGATCAGAATGTCGACTCACAATACTTGATTCATCCGTTCTGCGTTCGACTTGTTCTAGACGCAACTCTCGTTCCTGCGACGTTTCCCTTGCCCTTCACATAGAAGCTCTGACACGTTTCTGGTGGAGGCGAAGCTCTCTTTCCTCCAAAGTTTCCCTTGCCTTTGACGTAGAAGCTCTGACACGTTTCTGGTGAAGGCGAAGCTCTCTTTTACCACTTCAATTGGGGATTAATTATGCCAACAATAATTAATTAATTATGTAATCATACTAATTTGTAAAATGAGATCGTGTAATCACTCAATTATGTTACTCATATCAACTGATTGAAGCTAAGTGATACGTTAGTTCTTTTATGTTAGCATAATTACTGCATTGAGACACTAATTATTGTTTAAATTAGTAAAAACTACTATAAATCATTCAAGTGCCATTGCTTTCTTGTTCTGAGATAACTTTGACAATAATGAACGCATATATTCTGGATAAAATAAACACTTATTTATTAACATCATTAAATAAAGAGACTTCAATATATAAATATGGGTGATTCCCTGTAAATACATTCATAAAAAGAACACATGTATATATATCAAATTACAATGCGAATCCAATACGTTGTTTGCTGGAAAACATACACATACATATATAATACAATCGATATATAGAAAAACACAAATAGTCAAACAATAAATCTTATACTAATGCGTTCATTGCTTACCTCAGATGAATAGCGTTAATTATATTTATCATATTTAATTTAAGTACTCAGGGGTGTTTCTTGAAAAGAGACAGGACAGTAAAGTTCTTATTATAAGAATAGCATAAAGATTACTTGTAAAGTGATTTATCCGATATTTCCATCGGTGTAACTCCTCGTTGGTGGTCCATATGTGTGAAGTTGCGTAGCTGTGATGTCACTAACACTCAACACACGCGGATCAGATTCACTCGCGCTGTGTGTAGTTTCTGTTGATTCGGCTGTTACTGTTAGAGTCTATGAAATCATGTGTCGTGTGGGTAAGTTCATCATTAACTATGGTGTATACATCTGACTGTCTATTGTTGAACTTCTTGTGTGTACATTATGTATAGTGTCTTTGATACCGTGGTGTAATTGTTCCAAATTATATTATATCGCTTCGCACTGTACAACGTTACGATTTCGTTGTCCGGTAAAACATTAACAATAGTTCTGCGCGTCGGTTATTGATGAAACTGCGATTGGTTAGTTCAGTTCTGAATTTAGCGGTAACTGAGTATGATAAAGAACTCTAGAGTTATTAAGCACTGGCGTATGTCGCATGATTTAGTAGCTGTAGGTACACTATTACCGGATCTCGCCAATATCGAAATGTTTAAGTCACTTAATTATATACCGCGTAGCAGAGTTTCAAAGTCCCACTGCTGTCCGTATGTTAATCGAACTGTATTAAGACTTAGAAGATTTAGTTCCGTGAAGACTGTTAAAGTATACGATTGAGAAATTTATAAGAAGACTGACCGAAAATTATAAGAAGACTCTCGAAAATTGTATTAAGACTGTTGAAAAATGTATGAAGACTGTCCAAAAGTACGTGATTGAGCCGTGCTCTGCAAACAGTTTTTATCATGCATCGTTTACCACAATGCAATCTTCTGGAAGACACGCCTCAGGTTGAACATGATAGGACAGAAGAACTCCTACCCTTATGCAAAACTATCGTTCTTCACTTCTCATTCGTCGTTCCCGTTGCCATGATGACGACGGTCCTCTCCACCTGTCCTCTGGGTAGATGCTGGGTTGTGATTGGGTATCCTGTCTCCCCACAAGTTCGCGTCGAAAGCCTCCGTACTCTTTTCCTGGAACAAGAGCAATTTCTCGGCTGTCGATCAGGTCTTTGTCTAAGCGTACTCCGGACCCTGCTGCTGTTCTCACGCGAACAATGTGTCGTATTTCGTTATTGTTTCACTATCCTTGACCCTTTCCCGTTAGCTATCCTGACGCAGCGTGTCGTCGTTTCCAAAACGGCACTCCTTCTCCCTGTCGTAAATATCAGTTGTCGCCAGTAAGACGTTCCCCCGCTGTGCACATGTTCGATTCCATTCTTTAGATATCGATGTCAGTTCTCATACAGGGTAAATAACATTGTGTACTTACACCCTTTCTTACTGCTGGTACACTTCAAATTAACCTTGCAGTGTGTGTCCGTCACAGTTTCTCCGTAAATCGCTACTTGACATAGTTCCTTTTATCTTGCATGTTGCAGGCTGTAAATCTCGGTTGAGTCGAGTCTGTCACGGCCAACCTTATTTCCCATTGTAAAGTTATGTGAAGCGTATTCGTATTGTCCGAAGCAAACGTTCAGTTGACACATCGTTAAACTGTTCTTTATTTATTGCTCGTGGCTCGTGTAGGGGTGTCTTGCTGTATGTAACGTCTTTTCGATCATAATATTAAAAATTTTTAATTCTTGGTTGTTACACTTTCCTCCAAAGTTTCCCTTGCATTTGACGTAGAAGCTCTGACACATTTCTGGTGAAGGCGAAACTCTCTTTCCTCTGACGTTTCCCTTGTCCTTGATGCAGAAGCTCTGACACGTTTCTGGTGGAGGCGAAGCTCTCTTTCCTCCAAAGTTTCCCTTGCCTTTGACGTAGAAGCTCTGACACATTTCTGGTGGAGGCGAAGCTCTTTTCCTCCAACGTTTCCCTTGCCCTTGACGTAGAAGCTCTGACTGGTGCAGGCGAAGCTCTCTTTCCTCCGACGTTTCCCTTGCCCTTGACGTAGAAGCTCTGACACGTTTCTGGTGCAGTCGAAACTGTCTTTCATCCAACGTTTCCCTTGCCCTTGACGTAGAAGCTCTGACACATTTCTGGTGGAAGCGAAGCTCTCTTTCCTCCAACGTTTTCCTCGCTCGTGACGTAGAAGCTCTGATACGCTCCTGCTGTAGACGAAGTTCCCGTTATTCACGTGTTTCCGACGCAAGGATGACTTTTTTTTTGGCTGCAGGAGTTATCTGACCAATACTCTTTCTTTTCTTCCGGAGTATTTCGATACGTTTGAAGTAATAGATATCCGCTGTCAGTAAAGAGCACACAATACAGTATGCTTATTGACTTAGAGAGTCGAGTTGCATGTTTTTTTTCCTGTTGTGTATCGTAAACTGTCATCCGAGACCGCCCGGTGTCCTTATATAACCAGGCACGATGTGGGAGGTGGCAGGGCGCGGGTGCGGTGGCGAAGGGAGGAGAAAGGGGAAGGGCGCGCGAGAAAGCAGATGAAATGGTGACTCACACTCACAACGGGGTAAAGAACAAAATAGTTGTGCACCAATTTTCAACTTTGATTGTTAATGACTTCGGAACTAAGAACGCTATCAGAGCCGGAAAAATTGCATTTTGTATCAAATTTTATGGGCTTTCAGAAAATTACCTTCTACTTTGGTCGATTTCCTCACCGTTTTTGATATATTCGCGAAAAACCGCAAACCTGCTCGTTAAAATTCTGCTTAAGGGGTGGAAAATGGGTGGTGGTAGTTTTTCAAAATAAAATGTAGATAAAAATTTTCCTCTTGTTTTGAACCGTTTTGTGCAAAATTTCATCACGATCGGAATAAAACTGTAGATCTCTATGAAATACAAACAGACGAACATTCTTCTTTATATATATATATAGAAGAAGAAGATTCTGAAAATGAAGTACTCAGACAACTATGCAAGTACACCGTATGATCGTATAGTCACCTTTGGTTTGGGTAGCAGTTATTTTGAGGCTTACATGGCTTGAGTGTGCAGTTAATTTAAGTTATATTAAAGATACGTTGATTTTGACTAAGTCAATTTGCTACGTAGCCTAAATTTGATAGGCCAATCCAAAATAATGTCAGTAAATATAGTATTTAATACTGGATTTGAACAGGAGTCATTTAAAGACAATAGTTATGAGCTAATAACCTACTAAATAAAATTTTCAAATTTATTTTTAATGTTTGAAAACCCCTGATACGAATAAAATTCATCATCATTGTGAACACAAGATATTGCCAAAACAGTATTAAATATACTTGAATATATAAAGAGTATGTCACATTAAAAATAACGTATGTCCGTAATGGGGCATATTGGGTACTTATTGGAGTAGAACGCTTGCAACCGGTACTAAATGTAGATATACAATTACCGGTAGAATAAAACAAATTCTCATTTCCGAGATTTTGTTCATTTTTGACGTAGAATCGAGGACAAACGTAATGAAACATAAAGAATGAAACGCACTAATGTGCGTCTAATACGATCTGAAATTATGAAACAACATAAAATTGCACAACTTCAACTGTAAATTTTATAGATTTGAGCTAGAAGGAGCGGCTGTTAGAGATTATCGAAAATGGAGAGCATCTTTAAGTTTATAACTGAAAATTATTCATTCGCACTAAGATACAATAACAGGTAAAATAATATCGTCCCTCATTCACCTCACTATAAGCTAGACGAATATTAAATTAGTAGTCACATGTAAGCCAGAGGTTGACTTAACTACAAATTTAAAAGTACCTGCACGAACGTGCCCTTCACGAACATCTTGTTCAAAGAGAATAACTAATCGGATGTACTCTTCAGATGTAACTTTAACACAGGAGGATAGACAGACGGAAAATTAAAGCCGCAAAAAGATGACAAGAAGAGACTTCAAACTAGAAGTTCAAACAGACTGCATAAAGAGTATATCATTAACCCATTAACCTCTGTAACATGGTTTGTGACAGAAGAATTTCTGTTATCTCAGTTGTTCAAGTGAGAATTTTCCGCCACTGTGTGACTTAGAAGTGACCTGTTTTAAATCCTATGAAATGCGGAATATTTATTATTTATGTACAAATAGGTACAGTTCATAAAAGAAATTTCTGTGCTTCCTCAGAAACCTGACTTTTTTGTATCATAATACCATGGCGCAGGTGTAAGCTAAGTGCAAAGTTGTATCACTTCTTTGGCATAATAACCAGATTGTCGTACATCTCACGCGTTCACATGAAACAACAATATCAGAATTATTTATTACGTCCATACAGATTTATACACAGAAATATAATGTTTTCATTAGACCTTCACTGTTGTTAAGGGTAATAATAAAAAGTACCTTTGTTTACTTACTGCTACATCGGTAGTTTGTAACAATATTAAAGGTTTTGAGACATGCGTATCAAACTTTTGTTGCATACGCAGCTCTGTTTATATAGCCTACGTACACCCATAATTGTGTGTGTGTGTGTGCGCGCGCGCGCGTGGGTATGTGAAAATCGGAATTAAGGCTATACAAATAAATAATAAGGCCCATCCTAACCTACGGCTGCGAAACGTGTATCCTGAACTCGAAAGCAGCAAACACTCTAGATATCTTTGAAAGAAAAAAAATACGAAGAATCCTGGGACCAGTTAATTACGTAGACGGCTGGAGAATAAGATATACCTTTGAATTATATCAAATGTATAAAGAACCACCGCTAACACAATACATAAAACTACAGCGTCCAAGGTGGGCTGGTCATGTAACCAAGATGGGGGGAACACAGAATACCACGAAAGCTATTGAATACCAGACTCCACGGAAAAAAATAAGAGGGAAGACCAAAGAGAAGATGGGAGAACGCGGTCGATGAGGATGCGGAAGAATTACTGAAAGTGCGTTCCTGGAGGAGGGTGGCTACAAATTGAAGGAGGAGGAGAATGCGGGGACAAATTGAAGGAGGCCAGGCCCAACAAGGGCTGTAGTGCCATATGAGAGAGAGAGAGTGTGTGTGAAAAAGTTCCAGTATGTAAAATTCATTTCAAAAGCTGTTTAACAGTGGCAGCAAATCAAAACGCGGAATAATAACGGAACTTTAGGAATTTTGTGGTTGCATATACTACTGACTTATTATTTGTCCTTATGAAAAGTGTGCGTTATAGAAAAGTTGAAAACTGAATACCGGCACAAAGCGAACTTCCAGCAGTGTTTAGTGTCAGGGTGGCAACATTTTAGCGGCCGTAAGTCAAAAGGGTGCTGAAATAAAACTACCATTTTCCGGCTGCGAGTAAAATGTGGAAGCATTTATTTATTGGAGACACATCGCACTGTGCTCGGCAATTGTTTTCTTTTGGCCTGAAATGTGCTTTATTTTACAGCAGCTTGTTTTTTTATTTACTATAAACTGTACAGTGTGTTTGTTGGGAAAAACACTCTTCATAACAGCAAAGTTTTGCTTCGTCGTCAATCGTGTTCATATTTCAGACTGTTAAAATTTCTAGCAATTATTTTCAAATCGTTTAATTCACCTAGTTAGTTCATTCTGTTTAGTATGACGATATGTTACTGAAAGCGTATTTACACAGAAAACTAACGTGTATATACACGCTCTTTAACTTTAATTCCTTTTCTTCGCATTAGTGTTCGACACAGGAATGTGTAGGCGATCCTTTAAAAATTACCAAGTGTTGGCTCTTGTCAGTTGATCGTTACGGTGAGACAACTCGTTAATTTTTTATTCCTTTTGGATTAAATCAACATAAATGAACTTGACTGTTTTAGCCTGCTGGAAATATGTGGATTCAAAGTGAAGATAATTTAAATAATTTTAAGTTAAAGTTAATTTTAAGTAAATATTTCTTAGGTTTACAAAAATCTTAGGAAATTACAATCTGAAAAAATATTCAAAAAATTTGCTGCAAACTTAAAACTATAAATAAAACTCCTTTACATAGACTTTATGACTGTAAAGAAAGCTTTAATAAAACTGAATATCACACTGAAAGTATTTCTTTTTGCTAAAGGTAAAGCAAGATTTTAAACTTTCATAAGTTGTAAAGGTATTCCTTTCTTTGTAGGTGTCTTCTTTTTTTATGTGTACTTATCCAATCTGTTAATAATTTGTAACCTATGGGACATTATGGGTTCATGTTATCTCGTTCTGCGGGTGTCAGTAAACTGTATCTTCTTCTAAACCGAAAGGAACACTAATGCTTCACCAAAGTATACGAGATCACACGAACAGTCGTACGAGGTTGTATCTATATAACAAAATGAAGCAAATGAATTTATTTTGACCATTCATTGTGTAGATGAGCGTCTTTTGTGTATCTTTACGTATACGGTATGTGTGCTTGTGCTTGTATACTGTAGTTGTTTTTTTAATATTGAAATGTATATAAGGACGTGTCGCATATTAGAAAATGATCGCGTTATCGAAAATGGGAACCGGTGAGTTTCCATAGAAACTACTTCTTTGTTGTCAATAACGTAGTACACATATAAAACTTCGCTTATGAATCCGACTACATTTAACTTACAATCTGTACATTGGTAAATGAAGAATGATTTCATTGATTGGTGAATGAAGAATGAATTCATTGATTGGTGAATGAACATACAGTCAATATATATATATATATTTTTTTTTTCAGATTTATTGAATCATTTTCAATGCCCTTCTCTCTGCATTGCATTTGTGCAATGCCTGTTAATTTTTGTTTGAAGCTTCTCACGTGATTTGGAATTAGGCCAAACTAAGTCTAGGCCTTTAT
This sequence comes from Magicicada septendecula, assembly GCA_034769895.1. Classification (NCBI taxonomy): domain Eukaryota; kingdom Metazoa; phylum Arthropoda; class Insecta; order Hemiptera; family Cicadidae; genus Magicicada; species Magicicada septendecula. The sequence goes on along the minus strand of CM068374.1, from coordinate 468,962,537 downwards.
AATCTACATTTGTGACACTCACAACCGAACGCAAACACTTCAGCTCTTACATAATCGTTTATTCCCCTACATGCGCGCGCAGGGTTATTCAAAAAGAATGAACCGCACCCAGTATCTCGTAATCCTATATATAAAACCAGTAAACCCTAAGAAAGCAACAATATATACGGACAGCAGAATAACAATAGATTTAATTAATAATCCCAGCAATCACAACTACCTTATAGAAGAAATAAGGAAAGCCATAGCGATGCTAAATAGCAATAATTGGTGACTAAAGTTCAAATGGATCGAGGCTTATATAGAATGTTATAGTAACGAATTGGCAGACCGACTAGCAAAAGCAGTAGCATGGAATAATGAACTGGCAATATCTTTTGACAAAATACCCAAAAGTGCAGTGATTCAAGAATTAACCAAAGAAACTACACACAAGAGGAAAAACAAATGGAAGGAAACAACGAAAGGTACAGTAATTAAAATGTTCTTCCCTAATATCAAAGACAGATTACAAACAAAACTCAAAATGACTCCGAACTTCACGGCAATAGTGACTGGCCACGGCAAAACGAAATCTCACCTTCACCGCTTCAAGATAATAAACGACCCAATGTGCCAGTGGAATGCAGGAGAACAAACAGTGGATCACATCATATATGAGTGGGAGATGTTAAAAATTCAGAGACAAAATTTAAGCAGTAGTGTAAACAAAATCAGAAACTTGGCCACCCACAAAAGTAGATTTTATAAAGAAACATCTAAAACAATTCAAAACATTTATCAGTGCAATAAAAATCGAATAATTTCTTTCATTGTAGATAATGAAATATAGACATATAAGCATTGTGAGCTTACAATGCTATATGCAATACATATTCGTTATTACTTGATGTAAATGTATGTAAACACATTGTAATTCAAATAAGGAAAACATTAGTATGTAGTAATTCACAATGGTAATAGAGCAAGCTGTAAAATAAAATTAAAAAAAAAACAGATTTGAACTACTACACATGTTTAGGAATATCAATTTGGGGAACTTTTAAATATACATGTGAGTTATTAGTAATATAGGATTCAGAAGGAAATTTCCAGTGTCATTTTTATAGAATGAGCAAAATGTATGGCTATTATGGGATAAAATTACCAACCAGCACAACGAAATCGATGAACTCCAGAAGAAACTCAGTAAGCATTCCTGCAAATGAACCTGTAGAGAACTTATTACAACAATTTTAAAGCAGAATATTGGTACGTACGCCTATATTAGCAGTTTTAACCACGAAAATGAAATAGCTAATGAATTGAATTTATTTCAAATTATATGTTACTAAATTAGATGAACATTAGTGGACAAAATTTGATATTTTAAACAGAATTATCACAGACATTTCCGATCTGACGATGAGCTGTGAAGCTTGAAAGCGCTAATCGGAATAATGTTTCAATAATGGTGTGCAACAGTGATAATTCTGTTTGTGATTACAAGCACTAACACGACTTGTTTAATTGGAATTTGGCATTTTACACTCTTATGAAAGAAAAGTGTTCCTTAGTAGACGTCAACATGAAAACTGCATTGAAGTTACGAAAATCATACCTTATTAAATCACGTTGGAGACGGGAATGTGGGAATATCAGACAAAAATTGAAATATTTGAATTATTTTAAAACATTTTCAACTAAAACAATAAACAAAGCCAGGACGAATGCAGTCTGTTTCATTCTCAGCAGAATGGAAAACACTATGGACATCAAACTACAACATTGTCCTATGTTAATAACGAAAAGGGAAGTTTAAGCAGACCTACAAAATGGTGGCACTATAGGATGTTAGCATACGTGCAGAGATCTTGACCTTGTTGCGACGGATGAGAAGAAGATGCGGAAGGAACCATTACCTGGTACAAACAATGACTGACTCCCTCTTATTATGTCCACGTTATTGTTCAGCTTGGTGATCCACAGCCTTTCGCGTAAGTGATCCCCTACAGTCGTCTCCAAAATATAGTGCGTCACATCAACGGTGTAACCACCAGGGGTTATTACGTCACATCAACGGTGTAACATGCCTTCAAAGTTATTAGAAATTTCAGTAAAATTCCATAATCACTTCACGTAGGCCCATTTCTCAGCCAGTTGCATGTCTTATAATAAGGTTTACACATTATTGTATAAACAGTTAGACGGATAGAATGGTAAATATTTCACTTCTCCTGAGGAGAATGAAACTTTTTACTCCAGAAACTAGTCTCATCCCTCTACCCTGGAGTAGCTTCCACTTATGAAACTGCGTCTTATTATATCTATAAGGTAACGCAGCATTATTTCTGTTGATATCCGCACAGATTGTTGGTGAAACGTTCTGAGTCTTCGCCTTATTATATATGAACACTTTTTAAAATTATCGCCTTTGTACATGCAATTCCTTTAATATTAAAATGGCATGGTGACTGACTATGTATATTTCGTTCTCAAAATACCCTACAACAACATTTATCGAATGCACTAATTAAGTTTTTATTTTATACAAAAGTCTTATTTTCATGTCCGCTAAAATTTATCAATAAGAAGAAAACCTTATTACGCGAAATTTAATTGACGAAAATATTCCAGTGACGTTAAATACAAATGAGTTCTTTTATTATTAGAAATATTTCCTTTAAATAAAATTATATATAAATATACAGTAGATATATTAGGTATTATCTAGTAGACTAACAGATTTGTTTAACAAATTTTAATGTAACACGGATATAGTCCTAATTAATTTTATTTTGAATGTATATTCTAGGTAATTGTTTCTAACCAATCTTCCTTCAATAACATTAGTTAAACAGAACTCTGTAGAAGGCCGTAAACAATGAAGAAAATACAACAGACGGTGTAACCAGAGCCAAAAAAGAAAATGGTAGAGACACGGCAATATTGAATTTCGTTTTGTAAACAGGAGACTTTTGTAGAAGTTAATTATTCTCTGTAAAGTGTAATGTTGCCTCTCATAACTCGCCCTTTAATTATTGTCTGCCGCTTACCTTTATTTTTGTCTTACTACCGGTTACAACGATTCCACTATTTCAAGAGGAACTGAATCATTTACAACTTGGTAAAATTATACTAATTTTCTAAGTTACACTAATTATACTAAGTTTCAGAAGTGCTCTGAAACGTCGCATTTCTGAACATAAGAAGGCGATTTTAACCAATATAGACAATACAGGTTTTGCAGATCATTGCATACAACACAATCACTTCATAGATACAAAAAACATAACACTATTCCACAACATACAAAAAGGTAAAACAATGGATTTGTTAGAAATTCTAGAAATTAAAAAAGCAATAAAAAATAACAAAAATTTAACAAATGGACAAACTGAATTCTGTGTATCCCCTTTAGTAAAAGTTGTTATTTAGTTTATTTAATTATATATTTTGCATTCAGATTATATTTAGTTTAGTTAATTTTATAATTTTCATTCAGGTTATATTTAGTTTTTACAGATACTTGACCTTCTCATAGCTCCTGCAACCCCTCCCCATCTTCACCCCTCCCACTGTTCCCACAACACATACCCTAAACAGATGTTCACCTTACATCCTGTGTTTACAATCAGAATTTTTTTTTTTTTTTTTTTTTAATTTATTGGAGATCTGTAAGCTGTTCGACTGAGCGAACATTTAACAAATTGGCTGACAACACACACAGGATTATGAAGAGCTGACCATTGACAGCTCTTCTTGTTTTGATAATAGATTAAAGAGGTAACAAAATACAAAACTAAATGATAAAAACATGTAAACAAATGAACAAAAGTCACTATCACTTCCTGCTGGCATGATACAATAAGTTCAAACATTAAACACTGGGCCCATAAGGCACATATACAGGTTGACATTAACACGTATGAATGACACGAGTACAAAAACATACAGAACAGATATCACAGACAGTACAATACAGAAAATACAGAGAATACATTATGAGTTAAACCTGAATGGTAAGTCTAATAGTTTGTGTCTTTTTAGTCTATAAATATCTTCACTGTTGTCTAACAAGTTAATTGCCAGGTGGTTGGGATGCTGTTCTAGTTTGGAGATGTGAGTCCTGCAGAGGCGCATGATTTCTTCTTTCACGGTTGAAACTTTGAGGTCGCGGTGTATAGAGTTATTTGAGACAAACCAAGGAGCGTCGACTATTGATCTAAGTGTTTTGGACTGAAAGCGCTGGATAATCTCAATATTACTTGTACTTGCAGTACCCCAAAGTTGAATACCATAAGTCCATACCGGTTTAAGCACGACTTTATAGATCAAGAGTTTGTTGACGAGACTTAACCGTGATTGTCTGCCTATAAGCCAATAGATGTTTCTGACCTTGTGATTAAGTTGAAGCTTCTTAGATGTTATATGTTTTTTCCATGTTAGTCTCCTGTCCAGATGCATCCCAAGGTACTTAGCACTTTCAGCTTGCGGTACTGGTTGACCGTTAATTGTGACTGGAGGGCAGTTTGCCTTACGTGTGGTGAAGGTAACGTGGACTGACTTCGATGAATTGATTTTTATGCGCCAATTATCAAGCCATAACTAAACGCTGTTTAATGATTCTTGTAGTATAAGAGATGCTATTGAGGGGTCGGAGTGTGTCGCTAGGATCGCTGTGTCATCGGCGTAGGTAGCAACAGTGGTTTCACTTTTCCTATCTGACGCTATTCCCGATCGCTATTCCCGTTTCGCTATTCCCGATCTGACGATGAGCTGTGAAGTTTGAAAACGCTAATCGGAATAATTTTTATATAGTGGTGTGCAACAGTGATCATTCTGATTGTGATTTCAACCACTAACACAAATTTCTTCAGTAAATCCTGTGTTTAGTCTTCATTCACCTCTTTGACAATGACTTAAGAGGTCGAAACACCTGTCAGAGTTAAATAAAATCTGTGAAACGTACCAAGTGTTTTTATATATTTTACAAAACCTTTGTATTAAATTATACTAAATTCAGCGTACGTATTTAAATTATATTTACCAAATAGGTGTCCCTAATAGTACACTCTGGTTAACACAATAGCTTTCACCTTCTTTGCCGGATATCCAATGTTAGAGTGAATTTATGTATACATATTAATACAGGATGTGCACTTGCCATTAAACAATGGTAAGTTAATCATACGCGTTCCGACAACAACAGTTATTTAAGAAACTTAGACTTATTAGCTTTGTTTCATTATTCATGCCATGGGAAAAGGATTCACTAAGTAGTGTTTTTAATGGAATAATGTACTATGTTTAAAATTATTTTGTTCGTTTTTTGTGACAAGGATCCAAGAATATTTTTTATTATTAAATAAAAGACAAATGACAAAAGTACCAACATACTGTACCAGATATATGGAAGTAGTAAATATAATGTAATTTGTCTACATTAGTTCTGTGTGTTGTTCTAAATTTAATCGGAATAAAATCGTAAAGCATTGGGAACAGTTGTTCTAAGAGCCAATAATCCAGTGGCCGTAAGTTGAAAAGGTGGTCAAATAAAAGAGAGAACAGACGAGGGAACGGTGAAAGATTTATTCAATTCCCTCTCCTCCCCTCAACATGACTATATATCACTCTCTCTCTCTCTCTCTCCTTCTCTTTCACCCCTCTCTCTTTCTTTGTCTCCTCCCTCCCTGTCTCCTCCTGTCATTTTTATCCAACGGTCATTTCCCATTTTTCATCTTTGTTAACTTCCCCTTACCCTCTCTCATTCCGCTTTTAAAATTGTTTTAAAGCAAGTAATATAACAGTTGTCTTATTTTAAAGCGTTTGTCTACTTTCATAGGAAAGAGAGGAAGAAATTCTATAAAACACTTTTCAGTTATGGTTCACGATTATGGTTCACGGTATTTAGTCTAATATTTTTATTACTGCAAAATTAAAGCCTGGTTCAGAAATAATGAAACACGGGAATCATTTGTACGCTACCCATCATTTACTTTCAGTAATTTAGTGTAATCAAATGTTTAAAGAATTATGTAAACGAAGCTTGTATCATTATCATCTTTCCAAACAATCATTACATAAGACAAATATTTAATCAAGGGCGAATGTTAATAACGGTTAATTTATTACATGCTCACAAGTAAATTTTTAGATATAATAGAGAACATTATTACAAACCACAACTTAAAAGTCATTCTTTTTCTGACGCTTTGTTTATTAACAGTAGTTTTACAAATTTGACACTCGTGTCGGAATGTAGACAAAATTGTGACTTGTTTCGGATTCTACTACACTATTCAATAACGACCCCCCCCCCCCAAATATGAAACTACGTGCTCACGTAGTGAAAAAAATGACGATTAAAATGGTGTAGGAATATTTGTTTGTTTTTAACTCACATATTGTGGAAATTATAAAGTTAAAAATAAAGGGCTCTCCTATCGTTGGGCAGTGTATAGACAGGACACATATATTCACCTGGCAGTCTAATTACACGTGAGCACGCCCACTGATAGTCACACGTATCGTCATTGTGGTCCACTAATGGCTTAGCGTGGCGGGTGTGAGGAGGTTGCGACACACCAGCTGACACGGCGTATCACAAATGACCCCTACCGTGACGGCAAGTCATTAGTTTCTTGAATGTCCGTCATGTTTGTTGTTAATTTATGAAACATGTTGCTTCTTTAAATGCGAACGGAACGTGGTTGCCCAAATTTTGTCAAAAATTATTTCAAGCAATCTGAAAGTTTTAATAATACTTTATCCAAATCTGTGACTACACAGTATTTATGAATTTTATTCAGTAATAGAAACTAAATGAAACCTACTAAGCAGAAATTACATAATTGTTTTATGAAATTTGTCAATTGATTGCATAATTAGAACAAAGGCACAATACCCTTTACGTGCCGCTTATGCATATGTATGCAAACATGTAATTTTATTGTAACGTATTTAACCAAAGCGCCTCGTAAACTTTAAGTCTAATATAAGGTATGTACATTTAATCAATGTATCAACGCCGCGATATAGTCATGCGATTAATGAAAGGGATTCCATCATGTGAACTCTCAAATCATATCAACGTTGGAATATTGTCACGGTAGGGAGAATTCTAATAAGGCTGTTATATTCCTAAATAGCCACAATACCATTTTCATTAGCAAACTTCCGTTGCTGTTCGTCTAGTGTACTCGGAACAGAGAAATTTTTATAAAACTAAAATCGTCACAACATATAACACTTAAGCCTACATCACATTCTTAGCAAAAAAAAAAAATACAATTAATTATAATTTATATTTTTCTCAGGAATTGCGTTGGCAATCGCTTCGTCCTTAGTGACATTACATCCGTGATAATTCAGGACTCTACCAACTTTCTCAGGTTAAGTAGATATGTATTTACAGTGGTATCACACATTACTGGTGTAAGTACCTGGTTGTGGAGTACGAGGCGTTTTTCTAGAGTTGATAATATAAAAACAAGTATGTTCAAAAAATATATGTAATATGTCCATCAGATATATCTATCACTCTCCTTTATCAGAATTGAAGTTTTGAGTACGAAATAAGCTGCCAAAATGCTGTTATAGTGTTCACTACAAAAAGCAAGTTATCAAACTTGAAGACTAATTTTATTGAATGGCATTTCCCTTAATACACACAGGCACATACGCCACTCTTTGCTTCTATGTTCACAGGTCACTTTAGAGACACTTCACAAAAGGGTGTTGTTTTACATAAAATTTGTTTAGATGGTGATGATGTAAATTGGTTTTCCAAATGTAAATTTGATTAATATGTTTACATTTTAATAAAGAAATAGTGATATATTTTATGTTCTAATGTCTGTTCACCTAAATATGCCTAACCGTACAGTGTTTGATGTGTATACTTGTTTGTAGGTAATCAGCTTAACCACTGAATCAGTCTTGATGAACGGACTTCAGAAAAATTTTCTTTTTTATCGCAAGTGTCCCTGTGTGTGTTATTGAAGAAACCAAATTTCCAACACAGTATACAATTTAAGGTATTTTTCACAACTTCACTGAAGTCTGTGCCATAAAAGAACAATTTGCATTTTCAAACTTTTAAAATTGGAACCACCTGATAATAAAAAATAAAGGTTTACACTAAGTTACAGCTTATTGTTTTTTTGTGTTTTGTGATGGAGTTATAATATGTTTGAAATACTATATTCTACGTTACATAATGCGCTCGTTGTATAAGATGCACGGGAAACAGTTAACAGTAATTTCTGCACTAAAATCATTAATTAAGATTTCATTAATTATTTTCTCCAGTAGGTATTTGAGTAATAAAGATACGGTACTCAACAGTCCCGTTATGTTAATACAAATAAAATCTTTCATCTTTCACGTTAGTGCAGAAATAATAAATGTATAGGCCTATATTTAACACCATACAGCGGTTTTTCGTAAAACAAGATACTGTATTATCTTTTAACAACTCATATGAAAGTTTGCAACTGTCTTTTATTTTGCTGGTCAAAGTAAAATTTACTTCAAATTTACTTGTTTATTAATTTCGTCTTCGCCCACGTTATTTGAAAGCAAATAATAGGGAATTATTAATTTGCACATCAACGTTTTGAATCTACAAATCACTAAAGCTTTACAAATAAATTTAAGTTTAAGTAGCAAAATTTTTCAATTATCTACAGAATATGAATAAATTACATTTACATACAATGCCAGCTAGTAATAATCTATCATAACGCGGTAATCGTAGTGCTGGCATCGAAGTTCCGGCAGGTAGTTGTACAATAATAATTACATCAAAAATAAAAATCAACTCCTAAAAAAATTTATAACAACCAAGAAAAACAGTAATATGATATTTCTATGATTGTAGTACATCATAAATCTATTCTCCATCAAATTAATTGTGTAACACATTGAAAGAATGTAAAATATAAATTTAATCTTTACCAGCGAAGGCGGGTAACAGCCAGCATAAAAACGATTGACTATTATGGAGGCCACTTATATAGTCATTTTATTATTTAAATGACCTTGTTGTCTCTACAAAAACATATCTTCAATAAAATGCCAAATTTATTTGCAAACATATCAAAAATCAAAATATGTCAATAATGTTATACATGGCAATCTTTTTCTCCGGCCATCTAGGGACCACATGCCAATTTCAATTCTTTACTCTTTGTTCTTTCCTTTTTTCTCAATATTCTTTCATCTTCTCATTGTGTCTCTTCTTCCTCTTTCAGTACACTTTGAACCGCAGTTTTTCTCTCTCCTACCCTGGACTTTCTCCATTTTTAACACTTTTGCCCGTAAAACGTCTCCTTCAATTCCTTCTTCTGCGTGTATATTATTTTTTTCTAAATCCTTTTGGACTTCTTTAATCCAACTTGATGTTAACTTCTTCCCCCACAGATATCTGAAGATTTGCTTTGTCAACCTATTGTCGTCCAGTCTATATAAATGTCAAAAAAAATAATAGGCTTCTATTTCTCATTGTTTCTGTTATACTTTCTATACTTTGATATATTTCATCATTACTTCTTAATTTCCAACCTTCTGAAGTTTTTCGTGGGCCTATTATTTTCCAAATAATTCGTCTTTCCAAAATTTCTAGTTTGTCTAAATTATAATTCAATGCTAGACATTCACTTGCATACAGGCATTCATGGCAATCTTTAGTTTTTAAATAATTTAAAATAACTATTAAGACTGTCGATTTCATTTTTAGTCTACTTAGTAGCGTGTGACGCGTCAATAAGAGAGCATACGTAAAATACAATGTGCGTAATGACTGACAATAAAATAGATAAATGTTTAGTTGCGAAATTTCTAATTCAACGTTATAAGAAACGGTTATTAAAGAACAGTTTGAATGTGTAACAAAGTGAGTTTAAAAAGTTTTTAACCATGTGTTAAACTATGCTACGTTATAAAACCGTGTGGCACAGGAACCTGAAAATGATTAATACATAGTGGAGATAGCGTGAAAACTGTGTTTTTAGAAACGCGAGGGAAAGGGGACTGGAATTATTCAGTGACCTTAAGTCAAAAGGGTGGTGAAATAAAACTCAGTGAGTCCGACTGCTCGACGAGCGAAAGGCATTTAATGTGATACCCTGTGCTGCGTAGCTTACTTAATGGTTTGTCATCTCATCTAAACTTTATTTTACGTAGATAACTAATTTTTTGTTCAATAAAATTTGTTGCAAATGAAAACTAAATCTTAATTTAATTAAAAAAACTGCTTATCATTTAATTTAAATAAATACATTTTAAAATTCATTAAAACTGTTACAGCTATTATTGGTGTTCATGTAAATATGAACATGCTAAGAATGCTCAGTATCAGATTGATTGCTTAAGAACTAAATAAGAAAGCGGAAATGATTACTAATTTATGAAAACGTGAAAATTCACGAGTTGCGTGGGGAAGTGAAAATATCAATGGCAAGGGGTTGCCGTTTGCACGGTAGGTGTTATGTATTAAGCTTAAATACTAAATCAGATAAAGTAAAGGATTTTTTTTATAGAGGGGAAAAAATGCTTTATGCACCGTCAGAGGAGGCTTGTGGTTCCTCTGGTGTGTGGAACTCTCACCCACTGAAAAAACTCACCTCTAATTCAGGCATTCATAGCCATCCTGGTACCACTTAGCCCATTACTTCAGGTTGGAGCCTATTCCGCCCTTATCGGGCTCCTTCTAGTTGTTCCTCATCTTCTACTGCCCGTTGGGTGCAAGTTGGGCGTGTCTTTTTTTCTAGTAGAACCCACTGAATGAAAAAGTAAATGACAATAATAATAGTAATAATAATAATAACTGAGAGCAAAGCAGTTCTCAGTATCAACTTGACCGTTTGTAATTTATGTGTTTTTTAATCTATCTATCTGTCTTTCTGCTTGTGGTGTGTCTCACGATAACTTTGGAACGGATCATCCGATTTTCGTGGAATTTGTCATGCATGTCCATGTCCATACTTTTACTCTACAGCAGCGGTTCCCAAAGCGTGCTCCGCGGAGCCCTTGGGGCTCCGTCCGCGGTTATGAAGATGACAAAAATTAAATTGCTGCTTCCATCTAGCGGGATAAACGAAACTACTTACATCAAGCGAAAAGTGCTTTCTCAGATAGTAGTTTGGGTTCTTCTCGCTAGATGGAAGCAGTAATAATAGATAGATCTACTCGTCACTGGAACTATCTCGTTCTTTCTTGCTTGCCAAGTACAACTTATTCGATGATTCTCGAAATCCCTGTTATGTTTTATATACCGGGCAGGCAGCGTTTATTATTCAGTTTCTTCAGTTAAAAACTCGTGATACGTGGAATGCTCAGAAAATTACAAGAAATACTTTTGTGTGAGTAAAAAGTACTTAACCTATAAAGTCAATTGATAGTTAAGGTCAATTGTGTGTAGTAAATTAAGTCAATTGTGTGGCGATAGGCATTAAGGGGGGCACTAAAATTTCAAAAAATTTCGAAAAAATCATGTGGGCTATCAAATTAATGCTAATTTTACACTAAAAACTAAATACAAATAGTATAATATTTTTTCTAATTCAATTTAACCTGTAAAAATTATACCTGCATGATTATAAATAAATTTGATTTATTTGATTTATTTCTTTGTTTCAGAAGTGTTAGCTGCTAAACTTTCGTTGAAATGGAACTGTGGCTTAAGACGGCCTCCGTAAGACCTGAGAGTCGTCAACCATCAACCACTGCTCAGTTAAAAGGGGATAACAACAGCTGTAACCTTACTTTCGTAGAAGATAGTGCGAATTTCTTGGGATTGACTTCGGAATATGCTGCACATGATCCTGCTTCAGAGTCTACGATGGCTTGTGAAGAGGTACCGAAAGGAAGTAAAAAACGAAAATATTTCGATTCATATTTGGACATGCGATTCACTGAGTTTGCTGATGGACGTCCACAGTGTGTGATATGTAACAAAGTTTTTCCCAATAGCTCTATGTTCCCTGTCAAACTTAGATGGCATTTCGAAACTCATCCTGACTTCTCAGATAAAACTGCAGACTATTTCAAAAGAAAAAGTGACGAACTCAATGCAGTTCAGACAACATTTGTATCTCATGTAAAGACAAATAACGAGAAAGCACTGAAAGCATCGTACTTGGTTAGTCATGACCTGGCTCTTGCTGGTAAACCTCACACCCTTGCTGAAACTCTTATAAAACCACTATTAGTGAAGGTGGTGAAGTGCATGGTTGACGAAAAAACTGCAAACTTGATCTCCAGTGTGCCCTTATCAAATAACACTGTGCGTAATCGAATCCAGGATCTATCAAACGATGTTAAAGATACCATAATTTCCCGTATCAGTCAAACTAAATTTTCGCTACAACTTGACGAATCTACGGACGTAGCCGGATTAGCTGTGTTAATGACGTTTGTGCGCTACGAATTTTCGGTTCTTTTCATGAAGATATTCTCTTCTGCAAGCCACTTCCATCCTCTACAAGCGGTAGTGAAATTTTTTCCCTGCTTGATGCCTTCTTCATTGAAAACTCAATTCCGTGGGACAATTGCATTGACGTGTGCACAGATGGCGCAAAGGCCATGGTAGGTCATATTGCTGGCGTTGTTACAAGAATCAAGAAAGTTTCAAAAAACTGCACAAGTAGTCATTGTGTACTACACCGACACTCCCTCGCAACGAAAAAAATGCCAGCGTTATTAAAGCAGGTACTAGACAACTCCATCAAAATTATCAACTAGCCAACAAGAGTCTACAGAAATCTACTGTTTTCGAGGGTGGGAGGCAAAAATGGCAGAAACCTATGTAGGGGTATCAAATTAAACGGAAATTTAGCCGCACACTAAATACAGTATTGTTACGAGAAGTCTACCGAACCACCCACAACGTACTCCACTCTTCCCTCCGCCCAGTGTGGCAGGTACGGTATGCCCAGTCAAGGCTCCGTTCTAGTTTGTTCTAGACTCTTCAAGAGGCCACTTTAGATACGCATTAGCGTCAGAATTAAGCAGCGTGCAAGTTAAGAATGGAACGTTAATTCTAGAACTCTGCGCGACCTACAAAAACAGAGCGTCTGGCGTTGTCAGTTCAGTTACGTGATCGATTTTTGTTAGCGCGGATCCAGGCTTTGTCGAAGTGAAGAATTATTGTGTTAATAATTTTGTGGAACTCTATTAATTGACTTTGTGATTGCGTGTGGACAAATCTAACTGGAATTATTGTAAAAGTTGATTATAAACTGTTATTTGTGATAATTAATATTGACCATTGGTGACTTAATTGATGACTTGCATTGTTTTTCCATTGTGCCATACGACGACCACTAGACTGTCGTAACAGTATTCATTTTGTAACGTTCAACATTTGTTGACGTCACGTCTGAAAAGTGGGTAAAAGTTTGATAAAATAAAAAAACCATTTAAGGTATCAAATTAAAGAGGATTTAAATATCATGTGAATATACTTTTAACTTTTGGAATTTAAAAATTTTTTAATCCTAAGGCCTAGTAATAAGATAAAGATTTTTTTTTTTTTTTTGAAAATGCAGCCGGGTGTCAGACTGGAAGGAATCGTAACTCAAATCCGGATGTTTAACTTTGTTATATGATTGTGTGCTCTACAGTTGTTATATGATTGTGTGCTCTACAGTTGTTATATGATTGTGTGCTCTACAGTTGTTATATTGCTAAACAAATAGTGGAGTAATCGGGAGTTCTGTAATTTTTCCGATAATTGGAAAATTATATAATATCGAAATCTATGTAATGATAAATGTTCAAATTAGTGAAGGAGTCCTGCAGCTCACAGAGCATATTTATTACTATTATTATTATTATTAATAGTAATGATTGCTTTTATTCAGTAGGTCCTACTAGAAAAAAAGACAGGCTCAACTTGCACCCAACGGGCAGTAAAAGATGAGGAACATCTAGAATATCTAGATAAGGCCCAATAGGCCATCCTGAAGTAATGCCCTAAGTGGTTCCAGGATGGATAAGAATGCCTGAATTGGAGGTGGTGTTGTTAGTGGATGAGGCTCACAAACACCAGAGGAAGCACAAGCCTCTCTGACGGTGCATATAGCATTTTCCCTCCTCAAAAAAATTAATAGTTATGATAATAATAATAATAATAATAATAATAATATGTGATTACATTATTTTTATCACAAAGGCTTTTAAAGTGAAAATAGTAAAACAGTGGAAACTAATAAACTGTACAATTGGGTTTAGAAAAGTTAATTTACATTAGAGTTATGATACATGCACGATGAAGAAGCTATACGTTTGCAGAAAACAAATTATAACTGTGTTTTAATTTAACAGATTTAGCGTTTAGTTTTAAGTTAGAAACTAAAGTTTAAATTTACCCTGCAGTTGACTTATCTTTGTCTATACTGTCACATAGGCTTCCGCGGCCGGTGTTGTCCATTATGTTTTTGAAATCTTCTTCCGGTATGGACCGCGTCAAAACTGTCTTGTATGACAACGTTTCACTCATATTGCAATGCGTATCCTCAGGTCTAAGTCACTTATATCTGAGGATACTCATTGTAATATGAGTGAACCGTTGTCGTACAAGACATTTTTGATGCGCCCCATACCGGAACAAGACTTCAAAAACATAATACATCTTTGTCGTTCTCTTTTCCTGACTGTCAAAATTTTATATTCTATCGTTTTCGTTTAATATTTTGCGACAATACAAGCATATGCTGAAACGTGCATTTATTAGATAAAATAAATATTTAGATTAAATTTAGAAATATGTAATGAATAAGCAGGTGGGAGATTGAAAGCTGAGTTTATACGCAGGAATCGACCTGCACGATCACGCGATTGTCGCTGAGAGTGTGTACAGTAGTAAATAATGTGTGTGCGTGAGGCTGGTTAAAGCCTGAAAGTTTGCAATCTCACCCCAAATAGATGTTAAATTATAGTTTTTATTTAATTATAAGAAAACCATAAATGATAGGAAAATTGCAAAGACTTCTAAGTATGTATAAAAGTAATACACATGTGCAGTGCGAAAACGGCGTGAATAAGACGTTCAGTGCGATTTTAAGAGCGTAGTAATTACACGAATTATGCGATAACGATGGACATGTGTAATTAAATCAGACACCGTCAGAGCACCTTGTAATACACATTAGACATTGCAATTGGCAGAAATGTGCGAAAATATGAAATTGGACGATAGTGGGGGAACTGACGCCCCCAAGCAATTCCTGACATGCTGAATTCTGGCCCAGCAGGTGCAGTAAGATGCTCGAATATAAATAAGGGCACGAATGAAGCCAAATTACTCTCAATCAGTCTTCAGAAGCGGCGGGACGCTATGCCCAGTATCGACGCGATTTTTAAATTTTGTTAATTGAACTGTAAAGTTGGACGGACGATATGTTCATCTAAGTACCAAAAAGTAACTCTTGGTTTGGTTACTAATATGATTATAGAACATACTCTACAATGTCTACACCCACAAACGTTCGTCACTCAAGACAAGCATCAAGGTTACATCAGGCAGAGTAACGCTATGCAGAACAATAGAGGTGTCTACTAGCACAACAGCAGCAAGTGCAGAGCAACATATCAAGCTGCACTACAGTAACCAAAGAGGACCATAAGGAACGAGTAACTGGAGGACGACGAGTGGAACCGAGGAACGGACAGAGAACTCTATCAGAAGAGGACCTACGGATCAACGGAGGACATGGGTATGAGCTACGGAATCAAGGTGACAAATAATCAATTTACAAATTTTATGTGAAAGACTAAAGACAGTTAAAAGACACTTCGAAATTTAGAAGAATAAATTAGAGATATAAAATGTATACAGATATAGGTATAGGGTATAGGTATAGAGAGTCAGATAATCAAATTTAAAATTAATACTTTTATTTTATAATTAACAATTACTTGAGCCAAGATATAGAGAGTCAGAGAATCAAGTTTAAATTTAATAAATATTTTCTTAGATGACTAACAATTAATTGAGTCAATTTAAATTTTATCAATAATTAATATGTATGCATTGCATAAAGTAACGTAGTAAAAGTTATATAAAGAAAATAAAACAAATCTGCAGTAAAGCACACAAATCAGACTGAGCAGTCGAAATTTTAAGATAACAAATAGAGACGTAGAATATAATTTTGTTACTGTAGGTTATAAGATTCATTTATGATAAATGTACTCCAACAATTGAACGTTAAGCAAACAATAATGAAGGTTTATAGCGAAGCAAATGAGATTTTGTAAAACACATTTTTCTTTTTTTTTTTTGAATAAATTGATGAAAACTTGTTAAAATTCAATAAATGACTATTATTATTACGATTACACCCAAACCCCATTAATTGGTACATATTAACAGTAATGTTAGATACATGTTGGCACAGTACAAATTGTTTTGTAATTTGTTGTGTTATACGTTTTGGCTCCCAAAGTGGGGCTACACAATTGTTGTGTTATAATTTATTGTCTTCATAGATCTGTTTCTGCCTTAATACACAGAAGTTTGTTGTGATACTCTTCCGACGCCTGAACACGTGTTGTCTGACTTCAATTCCCAAATTGACGAGTGGAGGATGTGTGTTACTCTTAACATTTGTTTATTCTTTTTTAAAAAACAATTTTAAAGAGCGCTCATTTTACATTGACATATTTTACAGAGTTTTATATTCTGCTATTCGTCACTGATTTTATACAAATATTTAGCCTGTTATTTTATATTCCAAAATTTATCTTAAAACAATCTTTACGGCTTTCCATTACTTTAATTAACTTCTAATAATACGGAGTCTTATAAAATGTAAGTTTGCGTGCACAATAAGGAAGTGACAAATTATTGCACTTTCTTTATTATTATCCGTATAATGTCTATGCAAATGTACATTACAGTTAGGTAATTTTAAAATGCTAAATTTTTCTGTCAACATAAGTATAAAAAAGAAACGATTTCAACTGCCAGAACAAATCTTATTTTCTTAAGGTTCTTATGAACCATACTTACTGCAAAATACCGTAAATTAATTTTACTCATTAACTTAATAATCCTGACCTTAGTGTGACGGAAATATGTCTATAAAATGTAATTTTCCAAGACCAAAAAGTAAAAGGAAATATAAATTTTGTTTTCAGAGTAAAGTCTGTTCAAATTTTAATGCATTCAATTCTTAGTTTAACAATTAAATAGTTTTATAAAGTATCTAATTGTTAAGTATGATACATTGTTCTACGTTGTTACGATGTTTACAATCCAATGCTTCGTTTTTGCCGCCTAAGCAGCCTAGGAGTTTGTCGCCGCTCATTATAACCCCAGGATGTTATACCATGTAATCATATCCTCAGGCTGCGTTGATGTGGAGGATAAACGACGCACCTTGATGTTATGGTGTTTCCGGGAATGGAACCCGCTGCCTCTAAAATTAGTGGGTAGCGCCATACCTACTGGTCTACTTACCTCTCTTACAATGTTTATGATAAACTGGTAAAGTCTTTATAAATACTAAAAATGTATTACTGTACAATCTTAATATTCTCTCAGTTTCTAACTTTCTGGGGTTATTCAAGAAGTATCTACAACTAAATTGTAAGTAATAAATATAAAGGCTACGATCATTTATATACACTCAAGTTAGTAAAATGTAATTGAAATTGGGCGATAAGGAAATCTTTGCAGAGGAGAGTTATTCATACACTCAGAAATGCCAAAAAAAACTGTACATATGCTTATATATGAATACATGCCTGTACAGGAAGTAAAGCCTATAAATTGTGTTCCATCATTAACACCGCTGGTGATTTCCATTGTGTAGTTGTTACTACTACTACTACTACTACTACTACTATTATTATTATTATTATTATTATAATTATTGTTGGAGCTTTACTATCAAATAGGCAGGCAGACTGAGAAGGTTTCATTAATTATTTTTATTAAAACTTTTGTTATTATTTTTTTATTAATATGAGTACTATTATTATTATTATTAAGTTATAACAAACTAAAATACAGAAAGACAGAAGCCGCCACTTTTGAAACATGCCAGATGTCCTGGAAGAACGAACCTCGAGAAAGGTGGACAGCAAGGCTTCCCCCAGAAATTAGGAAATGGATGGAGAGAAAGGACGGGGAATGTGGGGTACTACGTTAACCAGTTACTGTGTGGGCAAGGATATATCTGCGCCTAATTTCAAGATATAACATTTGTACTATCTTAGTGCAAATGACGATGCGGAACTCATTTTTTTGTCTACGGTAGCGTGAGAACAAAGCTGGATAGAAATGGAGACAGATTGTGTAACCGGAGACAATAGCTGATGCTATGGTCAGGTGGGAAAGCTCCTGGGTCCGTGCGTCACATTACATCGAGACAATCCCGTGAGTGAAGAAGGCCGAATTAGATCGCAGCTCGATCTTGGCACATACAAGAAAAACCGACATAAGGAAGTTGTAGGAGCAAAAGACAAGGCCTAGCCTGAAGTAATATGATGAACGGTTCCGGGTTAGTGCTCCAGCAGTGGAGAAAGTGTTTGTAGTCGGTAGTCCAGGGAGTCCGACACTAAGGGTTATTTGGCCCGTGTGCTTGAAAAGTTTATTCACTTTAAAAAAAAGGTATAACAGAATCAGATTATTTTGATTCATATTATTAAACACTTATGAATATATAGATAACTAAAAATAGAGTTTTGAGTTGTTTTGGCCGTTTTTGAATACTGTTAATTAATGCGGGAAAAGTGTTACACAATTACAGAACATTCTTCGTGTGTCTCGGATGTTCCAGTGGAATCCAGCTGTAATGTTGTGTGCGTACGTGATCTAAACATGCGTTAGCGAGACTTTTCTAGACTTCGCCGGCCGCGCACACTGTGTCAAGGCCGCAATCAATTACGCTCTAGTATAGCGCTGAAAAGTAGTATGGACGATTCTGGAATTTCAGCGGGGTATAAATATAGGTATTCAGCGCCGCGTAGCTCAGTTATTGTCGGGCGATTACACAGTGAGTTTGAGTTGCGATTTATACAAGTGCGGGTTCAAGTATTATGGCGAAGTGTTATGTGTTTTATAATTGTGCGGGACAATTGTAATACAATTGTGTTTTAATTATGTTGTTGGTACATCCTCTTCATTTACTTTATTTAAATATTATACATATTAAACTTTCACTGTGAACACTTACTTTTTGTTTTGTTTCCCAGACGTTTCGACGTGGTGTTCGTCTTTCTCAATGGGATTTGAATACTGAATGTCTGTACAAAGTAACGGTTATGGGTTGTAGGTGTCAACCTACAACCTCCTTCCTAAGGTGGGAGACACCTACAACCCATAACCGTTACTTTGTACAGACATTCAGTATTCAAATCCCATTGAGGAAGACGAACACCACGTCGAAACGTCTGGGAAACAAAACAAAAAGTAAGTGTTCACAGTGAAAGTTTAATATATATATAATTGTGTTTTATGTTAATTGACATTTTTATTGCGTGTGAACAATTTTATTTGATTTGTTGTTCTTACAAATTTTACTATCTTGTTCATTACAAACTGTTTAATTGTGATATATTAAAGCTGGTGATAGTGACTTAATTGGTGTCTTGTATTTAGTTTTGCACTGTACCATACGACGAGCAGTAGACGGTCGTAAATACTGTTGACAAATAAACACAAGTACGTCTTTTATGATAAATTATAGGTTAATGAATAGAAATTAAGTAAGAATAATTATATTGTCTTACCTTTAATAAAATCTACAGCCATTTCGAGCCCATAGGTATCTTTATCACAGTCGTCTAAGACGTGAGCGCCAAGAGTGTAAGGTTTATCCTTTTCCGAGTTTATGACGTCCAGCGTGTAGAGCATCGTTTCCAGCGCTTGGATTCCGCCCTGCGGCATCACCGGACCACATATCACAGTGTCCTCGCGTTCGTGCACCATCATTAGTCCGCCTAAAACTAAATCACCTTCAAGGACGGCTTCCCGTTTCACCGGCCACAAAGGTTTTTCACTTGGGTAGGCACGGTTGCCTCCTTCCTCCAAAAGCGAACGAAAACCGTTTTCCACAAACTCGATTCGTTTTCTATTATCGTCATCGTTGGACGTCACTAATACCGCACCTTCGTCGCTGTAAAACTTCATTTTCTGTTGTCCTTTTCTTCTGTGACGGAATTTTATGAGGTGGCGAGGATTGTGTATCCATTCGGGACCGTATTCACTACGCGACCTTCTGGCTTCAGACTTACTTTGCGTCACACTGGAGCTTGGAAAATTATTGCGTACTTCAAAGTACCTGAAGGTAGTAGAGTCGGAATATTTTATTTTGCTGTCAATACTCTTCGTTGGTAACAGAAAACATAGTATCAGTATAAACAACGTTAGATTCACTGCGGAAAAGTTGTGGTGAGACGAAATAATAGCAAGCACAAGTCGATGTCTGTTTTTGGTGCAGAAGATCATCTTTCAACCGATCCAGCGATGATTATTTATCGGTTTCAGTAAACATGGTTTTGGATGTCACACCGCACTATTAACACATCTGTATTTGCACTCATATCACTAAGTCAGTATCATAATGAATACCGCACAGATTAAAATCATATCTATAAAATATTTTAATGTATAAACCTAAGCATAATCACATAATCATGTTAAAATAAAGCTAAAACGTGAGTTTCCTTATTTAAAACAAATGACACCCAAGTTACGAATGATAAGAACAAAATTGTGTGTTTATTAGATTGTGATGTTACGGTGTGTATATTAACTCAGATTGACAATTAATTAACTCAGATACATTTTTATTTTTATTACTAAACAAAAATTACAGTAGCATGTTGAACAGATTTTAAGATTAGTCTTTTGTAATCTATTAGATTCAATAATTACATGTAATTGTAATCCGGTCCTTTCCGATAATTTTCAACATCAAATATTTTGGTTTAAATAATACTATTCCGTTCTGAAATATTAATTAGATATTGCAGTTATCTAAGCCTTCAAATTTTTCTCTTATCGAAAAAATGTATCCAACTAATGTGTACGATAGTAAAGACGCCTTACTTCGCGGTCTTCACTACACGTGCGAAAAGGTGACCAGGGTCCAATTTGTGTATAAAGAAAATGACACGAAATAATCGTTTTATTCACTAGTGTTTGACTGCTTGTAATACAGTAAATAACGTTTTCTAGTAAAGGACAAATATTACCTAGTCTGCTTAAATCTTACTTGCTGTAGATCTAATAATCTTTCATTTTTTAAGATTCATTTTTCACAAGTATCCAAGTCCCTTGAAATTATATTCAAAAACTTACGTTAATAGTTCCGTCAGTGACTTACTTTTTTTAATGAAAAAGTTGTGTTAGTGGTTAAAATCACAAGCAGAATTATCACTGGTGCACACCACTATATAAACATTATTCCGATTAGCGCTTTCAAGCTTCACAGCGGATATCCGATCTGACGATGAGCTGTGAAGCTTGAAAGCGCTAATCGGAATAATTTTTATATAGTGGTGTGCAACAGTGATAATTCTGCTTGTTACTTTTTTGTCGTTACGACGCGTTTCAAGATGTATGTCTCATCATCAGCTGTTTCGCTCGATAAGAGGTCGTCAATACATTAAAATAACATAAATAAACGAACACATAAAAACACAAACTTGAACGGAACATATACGGCCGGTGCGCACCCCGTTGATGTCGAGCCCGCACTGTTGTTATTAATGTACGTTATTTACTCTGTATTCCGTGTGTTTTCAATCTTACGTTGGATACTAGTAACTACGTTATATAGTGAGTTTGATTGGAACTGCAGTTGATCATTTAATAGGAACTCAGGGATATTCAATGTACCATCTTTGCATTGGCTTCTTCGATAAAATACAAAACAAAACTACAAGTTATCTCTATTAAACTGTCTTAGACATGGCAATTGCAAATTAAGGAAAGCAGAACAATTGGATGTAAATAACTAGCGATAATAATATTCCAATGGATGTTATTATAGCCTACAACGCAATGGGTGTAAACGAAGGGATAATAATGATATTTCTTATACCAGAATTTTCATAGCTTCCGGTTACACAATGTATAAACGACTTTGTAAAGACTGATATCAGCTGACAGAAAGCAGGCATCCAGTAGAAGGAAGGAAGTGAATAAAGCACTGCATGCCACAACGAAACGGGACACGCAATCCGAGCTAAAACTAACAGACATCCGAGACCTGGTTATAACAAGACAAAATTGAAACTAAGACTGGTCAAGCCTCGCCCATTCTACACACAACTCTGTAAAATCGTTTCTATAACACCCCGTTTATACAAATGACAAACTACTGCTACCCCCTTCTTTGCTATCTCAATTTCTAAATGACATCTAACCTTACTCATGTAATCAGTAAAAATAGGCAATAGTAAAATTGTCTTAAATTTATTAGGATATTTTTATAGATGAAACGTGGACCTACCAGAATACTTCAGCAAAAAAAGGACTTAATAATATGGGAACATTCAGGATCGCCAGCTGCGATACATTGAAGGCAACAATCTGGTGACAGTGGTCTGGGACAGGAAGGAACTGTCGGTTAATTTAAATCATAAAGGAGAAACAATAAATGCTGATCGTAACATTAAAACTTTACAAAATTACCAGAAACGACCCGTCGAAAAAGTATAGGGAACACTGATCCAAGGTGTAAAGCTCTTTCATGACAATGCAACTCTCCGTAACGCTGAGAGAACACTTCAAGGAATCAAAAGGATAGAGTGAGAAACTCTTGAGCACCCACTTTGAGGCTCGATCTGGCTTCCTGTAATTTCCACTTGTTCAGGAAACTAAAGCAGCAGTATTTTTGTTTGACAAACGAGTAAAAAAATGAAACAAAAAATGGCTGACAAATGTAGACGTAAATTTTTTTAAGAAGAGGGTATATTTAAATTAGTGTCAGGTTGGGACAAATGTTTAAAGCGGTTTCAGGATTTTATTGACAAATAATCGAAAAATAATCTTCATTTAGATATTATGTAATATGAAGTAGTTCTAGTAAAATATCTGGTTTTTAAAAGCGTACGTTACCGGTACTTCAGAACAAGTCTAGAAACTATCAGTTGCGATCCTTCTAAACGGAAATAACATTCCTACACGGTAATAACATTTTTAGGGTATAAAAATATATTCAAATTCCATCCCATTTGCGCTTATTTGACACTCGTTTACAGAGTCAAACAAGTCAAAATGTCCAAGTTTCGTCAATCTCACCGGCTTCTACTTCGTTTAGATAATTTTAACCACCAAAAAAAATATAACTGACCAATTTGATTCAATAAAGCATATTTTAATTTGCATACCGAAAAATATGTTTCCCCAATTTTTGTTTAGAACTAAAAATAAACAGAATCCGATTACGCCTTAATATGCGCTATGTAACTATATATTTAACGTTAGTTTAAGGCACAAGCTAAAATAATAAATTTAATTTGGTAATGCCTTTGCATTTTGAGATAAAATGAGGGAATAGTTTCTTATCATTTATGTATGGCGTAGAAGTACGGTAATATTAGAATGTACCTATAACAAACATAATTCAATTTATGGAGCACTGTTATTTGTACATGACAGACATAATGTATATTCTTTTATTATGGAATAGCTGTACAGTGTTACCATTACAGAACACAATACATGTTTCTCGGCCATTCCAGTGGAATTCGGCTGTAATGTGTGTGCGGGCACATATTGCTGCTACTTTGAGATGAAGGACCTTTAAATGACACTTGTCATGCATCCGCAAAGAGGCTTTTCCAGACAATACCGGTCCTCTGTATGATAATTAAACAATGCTGTGATAATTAAAGCTGGTGATTAGTGACTTAATTGGTGTCTTGTATTTTGTTTCCACTGTGCCATACGACGATCAGTTAGACCGTCGTAACAACATAAATTATTTGTATAAACACGCTGAAATATACAGAAAGCTTATCATGTTTAAGAGTAGTTATATAAGAATATTAATTTACGAACTCTTAGGTGTTAATACAAATACCAACAAAACAATACGTATTTACTCTTCCTTAAGTCGCACGTGCACGTGAAATCCGAAAAAAAATCGATTCAGTTCACGTTACTTTTGGGGTCTTGGTGCAGTTTATAATTAAGATCTAATTTTGATGTACACATACAAATTTGACACGTGAGCGTCAGCAGGAACTGGATCGTAGTGAAACGTATCGGTGAGAAAGTATTTACCCATTAATTAAGGAGTAGCTTCAAAGAAGCTACTTAATTAACGCAGATTGTATTTAATGGGGTTCTTTGAAACTCCAAGCAGCCTGCCGAGTGACTTCAGGGATAAGGAATCCTCCTCTACCAAGTCCCAACGGTCTATCCCGAGGACGGATGCACGGGTACAGGTAGGGCACTTTCTTGCCCTTGAGATGAGGAACTGTCCCTAAAGGCGGATGATCCACTTGGTCAACGGCATTAGGATGTGGAAGGCAACGGAATACCACCACATTAAGAATCCATGTTGGATATCGCTACTAGAGGAAATGGTATGGAAAGGTTGGCCAAGTGTTGTGTGTGGAGCGTTGGTTTATATGGTGCAGACATGGACACTGAGGAAGGAGGATGAGAAAAGATAAGAAGCATTTTAGATGTGGGTTTGGCGGGCAATGGGAAAAGTGTGAGGTGGGTTAATAAAGTAAGGAATGATGAAGTTTGAAGAAGAATAGGGGAAGAGAGAAGAATCCTAAACGTAATAGAAAATTAATTGGTTAGGTCATTTTTTAAGAAGAGACTGCTTGCTTACAACTCCCATAGAGGGTAGCGTAGAAGGAGAAAAAATAAGAGACAATAGAAGAATGAAGTTAGTAGATAATAGAATAGATAATGAAGTTAATAGATAGCATTAAAATCAGAGGGTGCTATGAAGAAACGAAAAGACTCTCATGGAACAGGACAACTTAGAGAGCTCTTACCATTTGAAAACCTGCCTTTGGGCAGAACACTAAATAAATAAATAATAAGTATTTAATGGAGTTAATAGGCAAGATTAGTTCAAGGTGAACGGGAATTAGACTACATTTGATTATTTTACATACGTAATTAATAACCGGCATTTTTTAGTACTTAAATTCACATTTTCAGCAATTGTTTATGGAAAAACAAAAAACGCTGTTTATTTACTTTAGACAGACGCAAACATTATAGTGCTTACTTTACTCAGTTTTAGTAAAAAATACGTCAATTCGTTACACACAACTGTCTGCGGTAACTTAACCTTTTCACATTCGTCAGGCTGGCTGTCACTTGTGACAGTTGTGAGTTCACAGCGTCTGGTACACATACCGATTGCACGAAATTCACTGCGTAATGGACACAACACGGGGCAACAAATGTTCAGCGTTCACCCATTGTTTGCCGACTTGTATTTCACCTGTCATCGGGCACGTTCGGTGTTTGCCCAGTGTGTGTTTGTCTATGTCGACAGCAGCAGAATTAAAACGATATTCCATTGTTACTGTACGACTGTAACGGCCCGTTTTAGACCCAGGACAGTAATCAAACAATCCCTATTTACTTTTCATCTGTTTCCTGCCAATTTGGTAAAAAGTGTTTTTTAAAATGTTAATTGTAATCAGCCAGTGTTTTTTAATGTTAATTATTCTTCGTAAACGTTCTTTGGCAATGTGCGCAAAATAAAATTTTGTTTTATTTTCTCCGAACATCAGACACCCGGTGGTTTTAAACTGAATATGCGAACATGATTTTGTGTCCAACTATACTGTTACCACATTACAAGACATGCTACCTTTTATTTGGCTATTCCAGCGGAGCCCGGCTATAATGTGTGTGTGCGCACATATTGCTGCTACTTTGAGATGAAGGACAATTACGTGACACTTGTCACGCGTCCGCAACGAGACCTTTCCAGAGCATACCGGTCCGCGCGCGCTGTGGTCAAGGCCGCAATCATTTACGTTCTAGTGTTTTCTAGTATACGCGTATTATAGAATATTCTAGAACCTCAGCGCCGTATAAATACTAGTACTCAGCGACGCTTACTTTAGTTTGAGTTTGGGATTTATTTCAGTGCGGTTCGAAGTATTGTGGCGAAGTGTTGTGTTTTATATAATTGTGCGGGAGAATTGTAATACAATTGTGTATTATTATACTCGTTAACATTATTATTGTGAGTGACCAATTTTTATTTGATTTGTTGTAAGAGACTATCTTGTTGATTGCAAACTGTTTAATTGTGATAATTAAAGCTGGTGATTAGTGACTCAATTAATATCTTGTATTTTGTTTTCCACTGTACCATACGACCATCACTAAACTGTCGTAACAATCTTGTTGATTGCAAACTGTTTAATTGTGATAATTAAAGCTGGTGATTAGTGACTCAATTAATGTCTTGTATTTTGTTTTCCACTGTACCATACGACCATCACTAAACTGTCGTAACAATATAAATAAATATATGTATATATTGTAAATTATGTTTTGAAATTTTCAGTAACGCCTGTACGGAATATAGAATAGAAGGATAACGTAAAGGATTATTCAACAAGGCGAATAGTGTGTACGATTGCTTAACTCAGTTCGCTGGTAACATTAAAATTACTTAGCTCTAACATTACGCTCTACGGATGAATTGTGGGGTCAATGTTGAAATACGGTAAAAAATGCTGGCTGTTTTAAATCATAAACAAGACAAATTTGAACCGTTACAATATATTGTCTCAGAAGAGCAAGTACAGTGTTCAGGTTGCGACACATAAATTGACGACGAAATTAGGAGACTCACAAAAGACTTAGATGACAATGAACAATACAGAAAACAGACAGCTTATATGGTATTGAGGATAAGACAATGAGGGTAAAAGACAATAGACAAGGAAGAAGAGAGAAAGATTTACTGAGACGTGGAAAAATGACTTAACAGAGATGAAGACAAACAGAGCTTGTGGAGAAAACAATTGGAGCGGAAGATGACTGTCCAAAAAAGCGAGATGCAGCCGCAGCTGCAGGAACCTCTGAAGCAGGATTAGAAAACATTCACACTGTCCAACTAAATTTGACGTAACACTGGCAACGAACGAGATATTTGTGCGAGTGCGCACACGCACTTGTGTGATGTATTGGTGGAATAGTTACTGTAATGTTTTAATGTACATATTCCGCCTGCTTTAATAAGCTTTCAACATTACAGAAGGCTATGCATGCTATTATTAGCAATTCTGTGGATGGGAATGTAGGCAGACCCATAGGCTTCCAAAGAAGGTAATGCAAAAACTTATACTCTTTCCGTTCTTAGCTCAATCCTGATGTAAACAAACCCGCGTGGCAATGTAAAAGCTATTGGTCAGGGGCGTTGACACTGTTCACACAGTAATATATTTACGTGCATCTCTAGAATGTCTGTATAATCATGTGAGAGTTACCTTGCCACTTAAATCGGTCATGTCGTTTTAAGACTTCCTCCTTATCACTGTATTCTGAATCGTATTGAATTAATATGGAGCCAGTTGAAAGAATATGTTACTCGTCACAACATATCATTAGCTGCTTGATATAAAACAATTTATTCAGAAGGCGGTAAAACAAACAACGGCGGACAAGTGGAGTCATTGTATGCAGCATAGGCCTATAAGTAAGGAAGATGATAAGCTATGGGAACTGGCCCACATTACCGACGTCGTTGTGGACAATGTTCAATCTTATAAATTATGCTTACTCAAGTGATGATACAATTTCAGACACAGATATGGAAGGCATTGAATTACTCTCTGACAGCAACTAATAGTATTCAGTACACTGGCAATTATCACAGTTTCTATTTTCGTTTTAAATAAATTTTACTTTTTTGTTTGTTGCGATATTTAAACGGTTAATAAAAAAAGAAATTAACTGATGTTATAAAATATTTCACTGTCGGTCTGACACTGTCACAAAAATTTTACTTTGGTCAGGAGAAATTATTACAATACAGGACGTGTGTTTATACAGTATCTATATTATATGTACCCTGTCTGTCGTGCTTCTGTCAGAGTGACACGCGTCTAATTCAAGTAGGAAATAGCGTTTTAAATGTGCCACACCTGTTTGTTTGCATTAGGATTAAGAGAAGAACGGAAACAGTCTACATTAATACTACAGAATTTGGAACAGTAAAAAACGATTTTATAAATAGCAAGCACTGTACCAACCTAAAGCATAACCAAACTGAACCTGTTGTATGGGTTTGGTTAAATATAACATTATGATTTCAAACATGCTTGTAACGCTGAAACTTTTACGACGCGTCTATCCTTTCATGTCTAACCTTAGGCATAAGATCTTTGACTGTAAATTAATATTTCATGTTTTTTATATTATATGGGCTGAGCAAAACCAACAACAAGAACAGTACGAGACACAGAGACTGTCCCTGTGTGCTCATTAGGCGGCGATTCGTTAGTGTGAATGAAGAAATGTTGAGTCACTGAGGAAACCACAGCTCTTCGCCCGACAGTAATTGGATTGTTCTCTGCCTCTGCCATATTACTACTACACAAAGCCATAGCACCTGTTTCAAGTGACATACCCTGTAGGTTTTAGAAAGCGAACGCTGCACTCCTGTATATAATATACACGACTTTAATATTCGCAGTAAATTTACTATTAATTCTATAATAAAGTTTTTTGCCGAAAAAAAAATGTTTTCATTGCACTGCTAAATTGTTTCATTACCTATTATTTAAGGCGTTTTTGATCATTATTACGCAAGAAGCAAGTAGCAAAATGCTTAAAAGGCTTAAGAAATCGGGATAAACACTTTTCATTAAAATCAATTACCTTAAAAAAGTATAATTTTGCCAGTATAAATCTTTATAATCCGTTAAATTGCAAAAGCCTTAGAGATCATTTAATGGATATCAATTAAGAATGGAAATCCATATAGATATTTTCGTGACATTCGATGGATAACACACTGATACTAAACATATTTTTGCATAAAATTACGAATATGTACGTACATGTCATATCCAATATATTGCGACAATACAAGCATATGCTGTAATGCGCATATATGAAATAAAATAAATATTTAAATTAATTTTAGTAATATGTAATAGACCAGCAGGTGTGAAATTGGAAGCTGGCTTATAAAGATGAATCAACAGGAACATCATGCGATTGCCGCTGAGAGTGTGTACGCAAGTAAATAGTGTGTGTGCGTGAAGCCTGTTAAAGCCTGAAAGTTTGCAATCTCACCGCAAATAGATGCTAAATTAAAGTTTTATTTAATTACAAACGAACCATAAATATTAGAAAGAGTGTAAAGACTTCTAAAAATGTATAAAAATCAGACACGTGTGCAGCGCAAATTCTATGTAATTATGACGTTCAGAGCGAATTCTGTGCGATTTTTAAAGTATAGTAATTACACTAATGATGCGATCATTATGATAATTACGTATAATGTGTATAATTAAATTAGACAATGTTACATCACCTTGAAATCCGCATTAGACATTGCAATAGGCGAAAAAGTGCGAATATGTGAAAGTAGATGAGAGTGGGGGCACTGACGCCATGGACAGCTTCTGACCTGCAGAATTCTGTAGCGACAGGTGTGGTTTTTTTGGTGAACATAAATACGAGCCCAGGAGAGCCAAATTTACTCTTCAAACAGTCTTCAGTCGCTGCGGTACGCTATGTCCATCAGCGACGCGAATTTTTAATACTCTTCAATCAGTTTTCAATTGCAGCGGTACGCTATGTCCGTCAGCGACGCGAAATTTTAATTATTTCAGACATAGTTAGACGCTACGTCCAATATAGACAGTATCTTTTATTTATAAACTATAAAGTATTACGGAAAACATATTAGTGCAAGTAATAAAAAAAGAACTGTAACTACAATTATCGGACGTCTACAAACAGTCTACAACGACAAACATCTACACTCTAGACAGATGGCGAGAGAACATCAAGCAGAGGAACGATACGCTGAGCAACAGAGGCGGTTTATATAACAACAGCAGCCGATCCAGATCAACACGTCATTCCATTCTACAGCCAGCCGATGGGACCATGAAGGACGAGAGACGATAGGACGACCAGTGGAACCGGAAAACGCAAGAGGACATCCAGAAAGAGATGACCGACGGTTCACTGGAGGACATGGGACAATCTGCAGAATTGAGATGACGAAAAACCAATTTATAATTATGAAAGAATAAAGTCATTGAAAGACATTAATAAAAATATATTTTAAATTAAAGAAAAATTATGTAGATAGAGATAAGAGAATGTAATTTACTTGTAATAAGACTTTTCTTTAATGATATTTTCTTGAATGATGACCAGTTAATTTAAAAATTATTTTAATCTTTGCTTGGAGAATTAAAAATTGATTTAATACTTTAAATTTTTTCATTGAAAGCATATAAAATAAAGTAATTAGAAATATTCAATTAGTTTTTTTTTTAAATGATCATAAAGCCGTAAAAGTTATGTCAAGTATAGAATAAGAATGGAAATATTAACAAATATATAAAGCACACATTCAGACTGAGTAGTCGAGAATTTATAGTATACTGAAGAAATGTTTCACATAAAATTGCTAATATAAGATATAAGATATAAAATCTAATTTAAGATGAGTATACGGCCACAAAGAAACCTTGAAACAATAGATAATGATTTTATGGCGAAGTAAATATTATCATTATATTATTTTTTAATTTTTTTTGTTGAATAAATAAATGAAAACATATTACGATTCCTAAAAGGACTACTCTTTTTATGATTACACCTGAACCCCAATTTATACATACACGGTATCAGTAATGTTGTATGAATGTATACATAGCACAAAATAAATTATATCAAATAACATTGTACCGTTGTAATATATGTATATATATATTCAATCACTTTAAGCTACAGTTCGTTTCTTGATATAGGTATAGAGTATTTAAAATTTATATTTATATTACCTCAAGATGTTATTTTTCCTTATTTGTCTTCACCAGAAGCAAGATCGCGAAGGCTGAGGATGAGAGCACGGGAGCTCTCGAAACATGTTCCAAATAAGGAAAAATAACATCTTGAGGTAATATAAATATACATTTTAAATACTTTATATATATATCATTTTCTATATAAATATATAAAAAGAATATACAGTATTATCTACTTGCAGAAGAAACAAATTGAAAACATCACAAATTATAAATATATATATATATATATATAATTGTTTTCTACATAAAATTGTGAAGGACGCATCGCCGGAAAACTGTGTTTTATTAGCTAAAACATAGGTATACAATACTCCAGTTACTAAATAACGCCGATAAAACTGCTGATAATCGTAACTGCCACACCGCAGTTCGCCGAAATGGTTATTACTGATATTCTCTACGATACACCAACACTTATTTCGATACACTAAGTTTATATAAGTTCGTTTTAGCAAAACGAAATGTCTGTGTACTAAATCATTTCAGTCTCGTTTTTGATTTATAATCGACCCTGTTAGAGCAAGTCGTTTAAATTTTTCATTATGCTTTTCATATTTAGTGTAATATGGATGTTTTGTGCATACAGGAAACAATACGTAAAACAGTGTAAACAAAATTACAGCATAATACATACATACAAACGTAAAGTATTTATATTAATTAAAAATGAAGTTTCCTAATGAAAATAATAGGAAATCGTACAAAATGTCATACAACGAAAAGAATTTTTATCAGTCATTGCAAGCAGGAACCCGCCATTAAAATTATGTAAGTCTATATTGGCCTAAATGAAAACTCAGGTGTATATTACGAAAATTAATGTATACATGTATTATTAATACATTACTAAATTTAATTACGTAATTTTGTGCAATTACACATACGTAAATTATAACTACATACATTGTCATAAATTGGTACTTTCTCTCACGCGCGCGCACCTCCCCCACACACGCACACACAAAATATATATTTGAAAATGTATGTGTTTGTTTACTTAACGTAATCTGGTAGCTTCCTGTCAATCATATAAACGTGTTATACAGTAGTTCTGCAGTTATATATTTTTATACGTGCATATCAATTTGCAACACAATAACGAACGTATAAAAAATAAAAGAGCTACACATACTTAGAAATAAACTGTAATTAAGAAGAGATGATGTAAATAAAGAGTAAACAAAGCAAAACAAATAGTAAGATAGAGCAAGGCAGAAGAGATTGTATGATAGTATGATTAAACGCACGTTGATGTACGGATCCGAAACATGAAGAATTAAAGAACAGGTAATAAAAGTTAGAAACTACAAAAATGGATGCTTTGAGACGAACTGCTAGGACTTCAAGGTTAGAGCAAATACGAAATGAAACGATCAAAGAATAAATGGGCGTACAAAAGACAATTATCGACTGCATTGAAGAAAAACAACCAATCTGTTACATACACGTACAAAGAATTGGGCAAGACTGACTATCAAAGAAAACAATGAGGTGGATACCTAGGGACGACAGAAAGAAAGGAAAACCCAAGAAAACATGGGTAGATGGCGTAAGAAGATCAGTAAGAGTCAGACGACTGAACGACGAAAACTGCAACAGCCAACAATGGAGGTTAGGCATCAGACAACAATGCAGGAAATTTTGACCCTGAATAAAAAGAAAATCAATTTATTACCCTTAAATTATATTCCTGGGGCGTTTGTGGCGTAGTGGCTAACGTGTGGCGCTGCTACGCTGTCGACGAGTTTTCGATTCACGCTGGGGCCATCTGATTTAGATACAACCGTTCCCCCTAGCAAGGCGATGGCAAACCAGCGAGAAGTATCCTGCCTAGTATATACCCTCCCTAACTATGCCGTTCGGATTTGGCGTTAAACTGTAGGTCCCATACACCTGAGAGAGACTCCGTAACACACGCACCACGGGTATTTGCGGGGAGGGTACAAATCAGTCGAAAGGCTGAAGGACCCAACAAAAAATGAATTATATTGCAGTGTATTAAAAATGATTTATATGCTCTGAAAGTTGGAAACAATCTGATGACGGAAGAAAGTATCCGTCAAACAAGCACGACCTATGAACAGTTACACACACACACACACACACACATTTTCTTATAAATATATACATAAATACACATAAATTTAATAATTTAAATATAAATATTTATTGTAAGAACCCATGTATAAATTTCTAAGAAATACAAATAGCTTGATACTCGTGTTTTGAAATATACAAATTTAGTTAGGAAGCGTTGAGATTCAATTTATATCGTCTGTGTCATTCGAAATGAAACTACAATTTTAATTATTCTGTAAGGGGAAATGTCGTTTTCCATTTATTTAAACTTAAATTACATCGCCGAGCCAATTGCCTGAAATTACGATGTCGGGGTATTATCTTAATACCAGGTGCCTCTTCTTTAATTAAATGATGAAACTTTTCTAATCTCACAGACTAGAGTTTCAATTAAGAATACCGTAGTGTGCTATGTTCGTTCCGGCCTTGGAAGTAACTAACTTTTAGATTATTCTGTTAGTTCAGTCTGCAAAAGGAAACATGAATACCATTAGATAATCGAATCAAGAACACCGCGTGATAATATTTCAATTCTGTGTTGTAACCATAACTTGGAGCATTCACTGGAAAATGATTTTATAATAAATCTTAGTGCTCGAAGGCACTAAATGAAAACTAGCGAGAATTTTTAGTGGCTGTTCACAAGCTAAAAATAATTGTTTTAATAAAGTTGATGTATATCTCTGTAGCGTAAGTTTAATTGCTCCACGGTGGTTAAGAAAAACATTCGATCAACTCTTGTAATTTATTCTTCAAAACGACATTAATTTTAATTTCTTACATGTGTGTTCATGTCCTTAGCCTTATAACATATTTTCT
The DNA here is from genome assembly GCA_034769895.1 of Magicicada septendecula. NCBI lineage: Eukaryota > Metazoa > Arthropoda > Insecta > Hemiptera > Cicadidae > Magicicada > Magicicada septendecula. Next base: position 468,928,637 of record CM068374.1, on the reverse strand, counting down.
TGCGTGTTCTTGTATATATCAGCTGCATTTATTATTTTATAAAATAGCTAACGTGACTTAATAGCGAAGAGAGGTGGCATTTGATTTCAACAATATTTTTGAAAATACGGAATGGTTTTTGAACCATATGAGTAAAGATCAGGTTTACGCAAGTTAAGTATTCGTATGAAATTAACATACAATTATCATGTTCTTAACATGGTATCAGTAAACAAACGTAATCTTTTTTCATTACTAGTCAACAATAAAGAAAAATGGAACACACTAGAGAAAAATGGAGTTTATGAAATATACTGTGCAGAATGGGATGCTATTTATATCGGACAATGTGGCCGTGCTCTGAAACATCGCATTTCTGAACATAAGAAGGCTGTTTTAACCAATACCGCCAATACAGGTTTTCCATATTATTACTTACAACACAATCGCTTCATAGGTACAAAAAACAAAGCATTACTGCACAACATACTAAAAGGTAAAAAACTGGATTTGTTAGTAATTCTAGAAATTAGAAAAGCAATAAAAAGTAACAAATGTACAAACTGAATTCTGTGTATTCCCTTTATTAAAAGCTGTTATTTAGTTTAGTTAATTTTTTGTATTTTGCATTCATATTATATTTAGTTTTTAGAGACACTTGACCTTCCCTTAGCTCTTACAACCCCTCCCTCCATCTTCACACCCCAAACTTGCCCGGATACACGCCCTAAACAGATGTTCACCACCCTAACATCTTTTGTTTAGTTGTTCACTGAACTCTTTGACAATAGCTTGAGAAGCTGAAACAGCCTGTCAGAGTTACATACAAACTGTGAAACGTACCAAGTGTTTATATATTTTTAAAAACCCTTGTTACATATAAGTATATCTCTGTATTAAGATCGAGCGTACTGTTCCTTACATAGAGTATTAAGGTTTAGTTTATGTTTTCGAGCAAATACCTAGTAGTACACACAATGTACGTCTAGAATGGCACCTAATGGCAAAAGCTATAAAACTCTACGATCCTGACATTGGGTACAACAAATACAGAACGCAGTTTCTAGTATAAACCCACTTTAGCGGAGTGTCACAGTGTCTCCGGGGTTCTCTTCCCAGAAAACAATAAATACACTTCACGGGTACGCCAAAAACTGAATCACTCAAAATTACGTGTACTTGAGACAATTTGTCGATGAAAAACGAAACATGTTGAGGGGTAAGTCATTTGAATATAGTTTCAGCAAAACATTGCCACCCACTGATTGACAAGTACCATTCTATGCAATTTGATAATATACAAAATTGGTAAACAATAAAATTCAAAAGGCCCACGAAACACTTCAGAAGGTTGGAAATTAAGAAGTAATGATGAAGTATATCGAATTATAGAAAATATAACAGAAACAATGAGAAAAAAAAAGACTATTACTTTTTGGTCACTTATATAGAATGGACGACAATAGGTTAACAAAGTAGACCTTCAAATATCTGTGGGGGAAGAAGTCCAAAAGGATTTAGAAAAAAGTAATATATACGCAGGAGAAGCAATTGAAAGAAAAGTTTTTCGGGGAAAAGTGTTAAAAATGGATACAGTCCAGGGTAGGAGAGAGAAAAACGGAAGTTCAAAGTGAACTGAAGACAGGAAGAAGAGAAACAGTGAAAAGATGAAAGAATATTGGAGAAAATGAAAAGAACAGAGAATAAACAATTGAAATTGGCATGTGGTCCCTAGATGGCCGATACAAAACAAATTACATAATGCATAATACATAATAGACGTAATTCGTTTTTAAAAGTGGACGCATAACGCCTATCAAATAAAATTACATAAAAATCGGAGTGTAAATAAGTATTGTTTGTATTAACATATAACAGAGGAAAGGCCGGAGTATAACCAGGAAATGCATATCGCTTTTGCTGATCTGGTAAAAGCATTTGATAATTTATACCATCAAAAGTTATGGATTATTATGGGTAGAAGAGGATATTTACAGCATTTAATAAATTCAGTTAAGATCCTTTATAAAAGTACACCTGTAGTCTTTGATCTGAACGGTAGGCTCTCAGGTGACATTCCAATTTATAAGGGAGTTTAAGGCAGGGACGCTCTGTTTTTCAAACCTTATTTAATATATACACTGACGACATGTTGAGAACATGGAAATTCAGATTGACTTCGGGAATACAGTTTAACAAATTAAATTGTATGGGCTCCCGCGGATGACACAGTTCTTATTCAAGAAAATGAGGAAAGAGCTATGTTTCAATTACAAGAAGTGGCAAGAGAGTACTCACTGACAATTTCAGTAAGAAACACCATTTTAGCTATTAAAGGTAAATATCCAGTGAGGACTGAGTTAGTTATAAACAACAGCACTTTAGAACAAGTGAGCAGTTTCAAATAACTCGCCTGTGCAGTAAGCTATGAACCCAAATATGATATAAAAGAGAAGATAAATAAATTTAGGAATATTTTTGGTACGGTTCAAAGAAATATTAGAAATATAAAAAGACATAGCACTATGATTAAATTTTATAAGGCAATTGCAATACCCACGTTGATTTATGCAAGTGAGGCGTGGGTGATAACAAAAAACGAAAGCGGCAAGATTCAATGGGCTGAAATCCAGTTCCTTTAAAGTACTTTAAATTACTCATTGCAAGATACAAAAAGGAATAAAAACATCAGAGCAGAACTCTAAGTGAAGGACATAAATGAAATTACTACAATTTACAGATGTCAATGGTGGGATTATCTGCAAATTATGAGAGAGGATCGATTGCCGAAAGTGGCACTGAACTATAAAGACATTGGTAGAAGAGAAGTGAGTCGTCCGAGGATTAGATGGGTGCGGAAACAGTTCTATATCATTGAAGAGGAGAAGAAGAAGAAGAAGACAGATTGTACATATATTTCAAGAAAACAAATATATTTATCTATATATAAAAAATTTGTTCCTTGTATTATTATTTTACTAAATTTCTAAGTTTAGCATATAATTTAAGAATTACGTTTACAATTCTGTGTGCAAACATATTTTGCAACTGAAGCGATAATCAGTATACTGTATGGATGGCACAGACTTTGCTGCTGTGTGAATCTAGATTTCACTACCGGTAACAAGATTAATTTATGACTCACGTTCAAATGTATGTTTCGTAGATGTATTTTCCTTATCTTCTAAAATCATTAACTTGTTTTTACTTGTTTTTTTTTGCGTTCCTACAAACTAACAAAAATCAAGAAATAACAGCGGATATCTGCAAACAATAACTTCACCACGACATTACTTTGTTCACGTACTAAAGACTTTCTTGTTTGTATATTCCAAATGAGTGCCAAAGTAAATAATTTGTTAGTAAATGGCCGACAAATTAAAAGTGTAGTTTTCTAGTAAACCAAATTATTTATTTTGTTAAATATAGCGGAATATTTACATTGTGTGGAATTAACAAAAAAGAACGTTTATTATCAAATTCGCTAGATTTTATAACATGGTGTAACACCGATCACGTGAAACGCTCAACTAATTTCATTTATTTAATTGTCTAAAAGGGACTAAAACCTTCAATAGTGCTTAGTCTAAAACCTTTGATTTTTGAAAATTGTAATATATTGTTAATTTGTTTTCAGATTATTTTTTTACACTTTATACGTTTTAGTGTACTCCATTTCAATTTTAAGTTTACAATTGCTTTTTCCCCTTCGGTTATAAATATGTTATGTTTCCAATATTGTATTAACTAAATTTTAGTTACAGCTGTTTATCCGTAGGTAATTATTCGGCATAAAAGTCAGCTGTTATAGCTGAGAACTGAGTCTACAAGAATACGTACTTGTCTGTTGTAAATTCTCACGCCATCTGTATTTTGCCATTGGAAACGTACTAGAACGTAATTACATGAAAGCGTTTCCTTCGTTGTAAAGCTTTTATGGCGTTAAACCGTGACATGAAAAGGAGGAAAACCAATCGATTCAGCTCACGTACGGCGCATTTTCACATAACTTAACACACATTATTACATTTCCTACTGAGTGACTGACTGGTTTGCGCGCGGCATTCATTAAACCTACACCTGCCAGTTCTTTCTTTAATTACAACGCTTAGCGGTGAATATATAGCTCAGCAAACGTTTAACAAGTCGCTTTGATTGCTGTAAACGAAAGCAATTAAAGAGTGAACGCGTGGAAGCGTTTTCCTGTCAAGAAAACCTGTGAGTGCTCTATCTGTCTGTCTGTAGTGCAGGTGCCGATAATAGCTCAGCGATAATGTGTCAGACACTACAGCAAACGATAATGATTCGGCTCTGCCATGACCTTTACAATGATTCGGCTCTACCTTCTTTGACCTATATTTGATCACTTTCTAAATGCGAAAAATAACTTTATAGGGCTACAACTAAATTACATTATAAAGAACATTGGAGGAAACATGTACCGAAAAACTAACTGGTATATGGTTATTTAAAAAAGTCGTTTGTAATACGCCCTTGCTGTGTGCACTACACCTGTAAATACTTTTTAAAATGTTAATAATTTCATTCAAAAATAATAAATTTTCCGATACTTAAAACTTGAATTTTTAGTGTTCAAAACTAAAAGATTTAGGAAATATGTGCATCTAAAATATAACATGTCCGCCATGTAAACGTAACTGTGCGACATAACGAAACTGCGACCTGTCAGAAAAATTAAAATTAAAATTAAAACCAAGTTCTCAAAAAACAAATTGTTTAAACTATTTTATTACAACTTTGTTTTCAATTAAAAATAAACGTTAACATTTTTGTCTTACTGTTAATACTACAGTATTAGTTTTTTTTCCTTTGTCGACATACATTTCGCAAAGTGTGTCACATACCAGGATGGTAATCCGTAATTGAATTTGTTTCGAATCTTTTATTTGGAAAATTCTTTATATATATTTTACTTCCTGTTCAACGTAACGAAACGTAACATGTTCCCATTAAATACTAAACACTTCATAAAAACTTAGACGTTTATTCCTAATATTGGTAATATTTTGTAAACATTGAAGTTAACAATTTCAATTGATTTTATAAATACACATAGGTTTAGAGAGTGCACGTGGGTAGGGTTCACTCATATTTTGCTATATTTCAATCTGTAACATACACTATATTGTGTAATTTTATGTGTATATTACAAAACATCATTTTGTGCATGCTAAACAGAATTACAAAATACACGATATCAAATAGGGAATATTCGCAATCCTGAAAACAGTGTAAATATTCGGTTTAATCAAAGTTTTTCTTTTTTGACATTTGAATGTACTGTAATGTATTCATGTATGCAAAATTGCGTGAAATTTGAATAATGAATAACAAACGAAATTAAATTTAAAAACGATTGTCCTACAGAAAATGAACGCTATAGTTATTATGTTGTACCGGAATAATCGCGTAACATCGTTAGGACTATTTAGTTATAATCCATACTGATAAAAACGTTATTTAAATGTAAATTTTTACTATTGTAAATGAAGATGTATACAGTTTGAACAAAAACTGATCTACAATAGAGTTTATAACATATCTTGTAATATTTATCTACAAGAGAATAATATATAAAACAGTTACTTGTATTTCTTACCTTTACAATTCAACAACGTATATTGACATTTGCCATCGAATCCACGACCGGTAGAATATATGTGAACTTTATTTTATTATTATTATCCAAGAAATCTTTATCCTACACCGTATCACACATTTATATTTTAAAACAATAAGAAACGGTAAAGTTTGCCGCAAGACTTTAGAGTGGCTAACCTGTCAATACGTTAAAAGCCAATCCAACACTGAAAACATGGGAATTTAGTTGGCGAGAGAACCATAAAACACAAACACTACCATTATTTCTTAAAAGAATACTAAAGTTTTGCGGAAGGGTTTTTGAGCGGGTACGTGCATTTAATTAACAAATAATTCACGGTTTGTCCCAATTATTAGTAGATCTAACTTGTGTATGGGTGTCTTTCGCCCGTGCACCCATGTGATATGGAAAGGTATGGCAATCAGGTATGCATAATCCGTTATAAAGATAGAATACAATAGCACTCTAGTATTATAAGACATGTCTTCTGCAATTACGTCAACAAAATGAAATGACGCATAATGTTAGTCACAACAGTACGTTGTAAATTTCTAATGCCTTGTAATACAGTGTAGGCCTATGTACTACTAAAAAGTTTTATTACTCTTCAAAATAAATTGTTGACCATAAAAATAAATGTAGTAAAGAATAGAAATTCTAACCTCTATTGATAAAAAGATAATTACATAAAAAATAATTTAGTAAATTATATTTGTATGTTTTTTATAATTTTATATAAATTATTATATTTACTCATTTTATAAATTATATACGAACCCTTAAGTCAGCAAGTAAAGGAACACGCCTAAAATTCTACAAAGTGATAGCTCTTCCCACACTTCTTTATGGGTCTGACAATTGGATTTTAACGAAAGACCAGGCCAGTCGCATCCAAGCGGCTGAAATGAGATTTCTCAGGCACGTGGCAGGGTATACTCTCCATGATCATAGAAGAAACATAGATATACGGCGGGAGCTGAGTATTATGAGTATACTCGACAGGATCGCCCAGTATCGGCTGAATTGGTGGGAACATCTTTGCCGAATGTATGACTGCCGTATCCCCAAACAAATCTGGAACTATAAGCCGAGGGCACGGAGAGGTGTGGGAAGTCCGAGGAAGCGCTGGAGTGACCAGCTCTAATCTCTGCCTAGTTGAGACCAGAACAAACCATCCTTGGTTTAATCCGTGAAGAAGAGGATGATGATCATCATAAATTATATAGAGTGTTTGGTGTAACATCCGGGTCAGAATGTATTTGACAGAAGTGCAGTTTTTAATTGTTGCCATTATAAAGCGACTTTTGACCGAACACCTTATTGTATTCTAATTAAACTTCAATACATTTCAACAGAAAAATTCATGTTAGATTTTTAGTTCCAATAGATTATTAAGTTGATTCAATTTTCTCTTTTGTTATGATATTTTTACAGTTTGTATGTAAATGTATATTTGTAACGTCAATATTTTAGAGACTCAGGGAAACGGTAGGGATTAAAACCCATATTATTCAGAAACATGTGCTGGACTAGTTATGAAATCCCAGATGAATGGAAAACTGCTAAAGTCATATCATTGTTTAAAAAAGGCGAAAGAAACAAGACAGAAAATTATAGGGGTATTAGTCTGTTAAATGCTGCTTACAAACTTTACAGCAGAATTATCAATGAAAGGCTTAAAACTATCTCTGAGACTATATTGCTTGAAGAGCAAGCAGGATTCCGTAAAGGACGATCATGCACTGACGATGTTTTCAGTTTAAGGCAGATAATACAACAGCGTAGGGAATTCAATTTAGAGACGCACATAGCCTTGATAGATTACCTAAAGGCGTTTGATCGTATCCACCGAGACAAACTCTGGCACATAATGGAGAAACGAGGATATCCAATCCATTTGATTAGAACGGTACAAGCCCTTTATAAAAACACTAAAATTATAATTGACACTGGAACCGGCAAAGAGCTAACATCAGAAATTGTGACCAACCAAGGTGTCAGACAGAGATGCAACTTCATCGCCTACACTGTTCAGTATATATATAGATGACCTCGTGCGAGAATGGAAACAAAGTGCTTTTCTAGGTAATACAGATTGGCGGACACGAGTTCCTAAACACTATGCTGTTTGCCTATGATCAATTTGTAATCCAAGATAGTGAGGATAAATTACAACTGGCTATCCACAAACTAAATCTCTTATCAAAGTTTATAATTTGAACATTTTAATAGAAAAAACTAAGACCATGGCATTCCTAGGAAAAGATTCGATTCGGAAAAAATTGTAATTGAAAATAAAATTTTAGAATAAGTATCACGTTTCAATTACCTAGGATGTGATATTACATATGAAGAAGACAAAGATATTCTTAATAAAACAAACAACTTCCTAAGAATATGTGGGACATTACGGAGAACACTGAAAGGAAAGGCCACGAAAGAAATACGAATAAAATTCTATAAGGTGATGGCAGTTCCCATGCTATTATACGGATCAGAATCATGAGCACCAAGAAAGAAAGATTATAGACTGATGGAAACGTCTGAAATGAAATATCTTAGATCTGTGAATGGTTGTATAAGATTAGATCACATAAAGAACGAAGATATAAGACAGGAATTAAAAGTACAACCAGTAACGGAACTAGCGAAAACTATAAAAAAGATGGATAGAGCATGCTATGCGCATGTCTCCAGATAGAATTCCAAGAAAATCCTGAATTATAAGCCAACCGGAAGAAGAAATGTTGGCAGACCGAGACGGAGATGGTGAAGCCGGAACAGGCAATCTGTCTAATCCTGGACAGATGGGGATGATGATGATTATTCAGAAAAGTTTAAACCTCATTGTTCTTTGAGGATTTTAAGCTAATTTGCGTTGAAAAACACTAGAACTGAAAGTATTGTTCGTAAAATTGTTGAAAAGGTTTAAGAGAGAAATAATGGTTTATTCTTGTTTGATCATGCTAGACGCAATTAGGTGTATTTACATAGTATGCTACTGTGTTTGGTACATTACAACCGCACGGAGCCCATATCTTCGGTTAGAATAAAATTTCTTTATTGAAGTGTCACTACTTAGTTAACTCAATTACTGCATATAGCGGACGATAAAATTGATGGGTTGAGAACGCCCAAGGTAGTAATTTTACTCTGATTGTCCGTATAACCAATAACATTATATTGATCGTAATTTTCATATCATTCACGCTACAATTGTATAAGAATACGACGTTCTCCTAATAAATTAGGTCATAAAGAGGAACAATTTTTCTACTCTGTTAATATATTTAATAATACAGAAACAAAAGTAGACTGACCTTTGGAAATAACTTCTGCTAATATTTCATTTGCACAGTGGTTGTACCTGAAAATCGCTGTAGTAAACTATTGAATATGGGAACATAAGACGACAGATTGTTTAAACAATTGATAATGATATTAAATAGCAGGCAGTGATATTAATTTTAACGGTGAGGGGTTTGTGACGATCGGCGAAAAAATTATAACACAAATTTTAAGTTATTGTGTCGACGTTTCGACAATGTTTATTGTACTGACGATGACAATAAACATTTTCGAAACGTCAACAAAAATAACTTAAAATTTGTGTTATACTTTATGACCAGTCCTTACAAACCCTTCACCGGAAAATTCATTGATTGACGGTCACTACGAATTTAAGAATTTAATTACATTTTTAAAAACATTTGAAAACTTCAAGTTTGACACATTGAATTGTGTGGAGTATTGTACAGTTTCTAACACACTAAAATTTCAATCGCAGAGTCCAGGTGAAACACGAAGCGATTTGTCTCATAGTGTCTCGCCAAATATCACCATAAAAAGTGCAAGCAGAAATTTGACTTAACCAGAAAACGAGTTTGGATATTTTATTATATGCTGACGATTCAGTCTTAATACAGAAAACAGAGAATGAGTTGTCTTTACATCGCTTAAATCATATTTCTAAAGAATATGATTTTCAAATATCTAAGCAGATAACAAAAATCATGGGTTTGGGGGGAAGGGTTTCCAGGTAGATCAAAAATTGTTCATGAAGAAACAGTTTTGGAACAAGTCGCTGACTTAAATTACCTGGGTTGCACTACAATTATCGGGAATGACACAGAGCGAGAGATCACTACAAAAATATCGAGGTTTCAGATGATGTGCGGCGTCATTCATAGAACGCTGAGGGAAAATACAAGGAAAGAGACAAGGCTTAAATTTTATAAAACATTGGCAGTGCCTGTTTTACTATACGGATGTGAAACGTGGATTTCTACAAAGAAGATTGCACAAAATCAGTTCCAAAGGGGTTGCACGAGACAAGACCGTTTGCGCAATGAGGATATTAGGGAAGAGCTACAGGTATTCTCCATAAATGATAAAATCCAGGCGTAATGTACAGGATCTGGACAGAATGAAGGATGGACGACTGCCTATGGTTGCGAATCAATATAGGCCCTTTGGTACAAGAGATGTAGGAAAACCGAGAGTGAGATGGATATGTACTCTGTGAAGACGGAATAAACAAAGTGCTAATTCCGTAAGTTGCAGAAGAAGAAGAAGAAGAAGAAGAAGAAGAAGAAGAAGAAGAAGAAGAAGAAGAAGAAGAAGAAGAAGAAGAAGAAGAAGAAATTCAAGCGATATTTTGTATGTCTCGAAGAACGTATAGTTGATAAAGTATGAAAAAAGAAAAAAATTTAGACACAATCTATTATAAGGAATATTATTTCAGGAAAATAAGATTCATCGTGTTCCTAGTTATCAGAACATACAGAAAAGGCTATTTGTGTTCCGTATTGTCTGATCAGAAATAACTTGAATTGACTTTTATTTAAATAACATGATTTTGAATACAAAATCCAGTGCCAAGTACGCATTATTGTAACTATAAACTAACCATTAAAATATAAATTCATAGAAATTTTGTATTAAAATTTTTTAATAATAAATGTTTGAATATTTTGCCACCTCCTCAAAAATAAAATCACAAAATGACTTACTCAAATTTTGTCTATCCGTCTTTGAGTTCCCAGACATAACCAACATGACACTAATAAAACACATACCACACAAAGGCGCCATAATAAACATTTGGGAAAATTTACAGATATTCAAACACAATACAAACTAATACCTGAACAAATACAAATGAATACAAAGTACGATACAATTTTCAAAGCACTCAACATTGAAAATACATACACCACAATCACACACAATGATAACCATTTAAAAAACCAAAAACCAATGGGAAGCCATGACAACAACGAACCAACACACAGGTACTCTACAAGATTCAAAATTAGGAAGGCTGATACTGAGAACACTAAGTGTCCCGAAACATATTCCAAATAAGGGAAAAATAACATCTTGAGTTAAAGTAAATATAAATTTTAAATATATTATATGTTTTATGTAATAGCATTTTTGTTCATCATTTCAGAGTACAGACTATACTGATAGTAAATTCTGATTCTAATTTCGATAATAAATAGTGTCACATAGAACTATAGATAGAATAACAAACATAAGGTTACAATATTAGTATCAATAAAAGTTACGCATCGGTTAAGTACTGCAGATATTACTGGTTAAAATCAACACCAACTTCGTCGTGCATATTTGTAAAACTGCTAAGTGTCATGTTCTGGTAGAGGGCTTTTAGTGTTTCCACTATTATCAAGTCCTAAACCACGACAAAAATTATCCCTCTGGAACCCGTTGCAAATAACCACGACGAAGCTGGAGTTACGGTGGCTGCTAATTCAAATAACGAATTTAATTAAAGTCAACAGCTAGTATTTCATTTACACTGTTCCATCGTTTTCTCTGTGTGTGTGTGTGTGTGTGTGTGTGTGTAGTAATTTTCGTATACGAATATATGCATGTATTAAGTTACACACACACACACACACACACACACACACACACACACACACACACACACACACACACACACACACACACACACACACACACACACACACACACACACACACACACACACACACACACACACACACACACACACACACACACACACACACACACACACACACACACACACATGCTAACAAACGGGGATGTAAACAGTTGACTGTTTATAAAGCGTACGAGACCGCAATTAGTTAATGGCTTTTGATAGGTTACATTATTTTGCAATGAGATGAAAGATGACTAAGCACAGATGGGCAAACACGCGTTTGGCTCAATGAAAAATTCGTTCACTTGCGCTTGTTATATTAATTCAACTCTAATGAATATGTAAATACAGAAAGCAATACCATCCTGATGGAGTTAATGTTCTGGCAACGAGTAACAGTAAGTAAAATTATAAATAGGCTAACTGTTTCATCGTTAAATAACATCATTCAAAATTAAAACATATTCGAATCAGTTTTTTTTTTCAATATCTGCTAAAATACGTTACCAAATTGTTAGTTAAGGAAAATCAATAATTCCTCTCGTTATGGTAATTCTGGTATTTAAATATTATTTCTTGATGTATATAATACGAGTATATTTAATATTTATAATAACTTTACCTCAAGGTGTCTTTTATCCTTATTTGGAACATGTTTCGGGACACTTTGTGTTCCATCCTTAGCATTCTTAATTTTGAATCTTGTAGAGTACTTGTGTGTTGGTTGGTTGTTTTTATTGTTTCCTGTTGGTTTTTGGTATTTTGAAATGGTATTATTGTGTTTGATTGTGGTGTATATATTAGTATTTTGTGTATTTTCGATGTTGAGTGCTTTGAAAATTGTAGCATGTTTTGTATTTATTTGTATTTGTTCAGGTATTAGTTTGTTTTGTGTTTGTATATATCTAAATTTTCCCAAATGTTCACTATAGTGCCTTTGTGTGGTTTGTGTATTATTAGTGTCGTGTTGGTTATGTCTGGGAATTCATGTCCTGTGTTTATTGCATGTGTGACCAAATTAGATTCAAAATTAAGAAGGCTGAGAATGGGAACAGTAAGTGTGCTGAAACATGTTCCAAATAAGGAAAAAAGACATCTTGAGGTAAAGTTATTATAAATATTAAATATACATTATATTATGAAGAAGATTTGTCATTAATTTTATTATTTGTATTTTAATTGTTAGAAAGATTTTTCCTTATTATTTTTTTAAATCACTTTTAATGTTTATTTTGAGAAACTTTATTAAATAATTAATTTTTCGCTTATATTGGGAGCAAAAATACAAATAGAATTTAAAATTTTTTTTCTGAACATTACATAGGATCCGCTTTTTGAAATGTTAAAAGTTGTAAGGTATTTTTTACGAAATGTTTAATGTAAATCTCCATATTAAATGAATATTTTTTAAATTCAAATAAATACACTGCAAGTAGGTTTATTTTCACCTGACGCACGTTTCACAAAAATTATTCTGTATCTTCAGAGGTTTGTTTGAATGGTAACTGAATGTTTTGTTTACAATATACAGTAGCTAACGGATAATCGAATTTGCATCAATTCTATTTTCGATTGTTTTCATGTTTATGTAGTAGCTATTCATTATATATTTAATGTTTATTCTATTATTCTAATAAATGAATGATTTTAAATCAATCATTTTGTTTTGTTTTTACTTGCATTTGTTCTTTGATTAGTAGATTATTTTTATTATTGTGTTTGTAAATATTAAGATTTTCCCAGATATTCATTGTGTTAACTTTTTGTAAGTTTTTAATTAATTTGACATTTTTAAAGTCTGGAAATTTATGTTTATTGTTTAAACAGTGTGTGGTTACATTAGATTTGTAAACATTCAGTTTTAGATACGCATTGCGATGTTGCATATTAAGTATTAAATATTAAAAAATAATAAATGAATTTTAAATGCAATGTATTATTTTACAGGAAACAACTTTTAGCTCAATATATTGTTACGACATTAAAGAACAGTCTACGTGTTTGTCGAATGTTCCAGAAGGATCTCGCTCTAATGTGTGTGGCATATGTGACTATCGACGCATTCGCGAGAGTTTTCTGGAAGCCGCCAGCCGCGCGGACTCTGTCAAGGCCGCAATTAATTACGTCGTAGTTTAGAGATAAGACGAAGTTTGAAAGCTTCTGGTCTGTGAGCGGGGATATAAATACTAGGCGTCAGCGGCCTTAGTTTTCAGTATTAGTTACGTGAGCGATTTTAGCTAGTGCGCATTGAGTGTTGCCGAAGTGAAGTAGTATTGTGTTAATAATGGTGTGAACCTCTATTAATAGACATTGTTATTTCGTGTGGACAAATCTGACTGGAAATATTGTTTTAGTTAATTATAAACTGTTTAAATGTGAAAATTAAAGCTGGTTATTAGTGACTTAATTGGTGTCTTGTATTTTGTTTCCACTGTACCTACGACTATCAAGTAGACCGTCGTAACAGTGGTGTCAGAAGTGGGATAGAACGGTTGACAGTGGACACTTTGTACAAGACGCGTGTAATTCGTAATTAATCGGAAAACAATGGATGCCAGTCAGATGATGGAAAATTTACAGGCCCTGCTGTTACAGACGGAGAAACGACAGGATGAAAAACGCCTACAGGAGGCGGAAGAAGCAGAAAGACGACAAAAAGAACGAATACAAAAAAGAGAAGAAGCAGAAAAACGATAGGATGAAAAACGTAAGCGTGAAAATGATACACCTGAGGGACCGAAAAAAAAGAATTTAGTCGTCAAGCAGACGACGTTAAGACGTTCGTACAAGAGGGTACCACTACAAAATTTGTCCTGTTACGAGGTGAGCTGAACGAACAAGTTGAAAGAATATATGAAGTTCAAAAATCTGTGTCAACCATGAAAACAAGTATGTCAAGTTTAGAAGATTCTATTAAAAATTTAGTAAAACAAATTTAAAAAGGAAGTCGAACATTCAGTAAAAAAATATTTGGTAATGAAAGACCATTAATAAATGCTGAAGTAGATCCAAAATATCAAAGAAATCTAACTGTAGTAGGGCCAGTATACGCAAATGCCCCAACATTTGATGGAAGCACTCGTTGGGCAACTTCGCTCGCTTAAATAAATGGACGGAAGAAGAGAAAGGACTTTCATTAATTCTTGCTTTAAAAGGGCCTGCCGCAGAACTAATACATAAAGTGCCTCCTGAAAAGTAGAACATCTATGCCGAATTAACAAAAGCTCTGGAATTACGATATGGTGATAAGTATTTGTGCGAAGTGTACCGTGAACATCTTAAAGCGAGGCGACAGCGTTCCGGGGAAACCCTCCAGGAGTTTGAAGCAAATGTCGACCGACTGAAGAGATTGGCTTATCCTGAAGAATCGGAGGACTTCCAGAAGTAGATTTCTCTCATTATATTTATTGACGTTATCAGAGGTAGTCAATTACAACAAGTGTTACGAATGGCACGGCAGACGCTCTTGTTCATGCTCTCTGTTTTGAAGCTGCCAAGTCGGCTACCTACATGAATCAAAGTATGTCATCACGTTTCAGTCGAATGAATATAGTATCACAGTATCGTCATAACAGACGGAATAATGAGACGATTCAAGAACAACAGTTTAACAAGTCAGTAGCGCCACAACGATCTTTCGAACAAAAGGATAAAGCTAAAAGGCCTAAGTTTTATAAATGTGGGAAAAGTGGCCATCTACAAGCAGATTGTTGGTAGACGAAAAATCGTAGAGAAGAGCGTGACTGCACGAATTGGAGATATAAAGATACAGAACTTCACACCGTCTCCACGCTTCACAAAACCACAGGTAACCTGATTGTCAAAGGATTCATTAAAGACAAACCTGCAGCATTTACAGTTGATACGGGCGCCACAGTCTCCATCGTGCGCCCTGACTTAGTCAGCAACCGCCAGCCTCAATTTAGCTCTTGTAAAATACAGACTGTGACTGGAAGCCCCGTCAACGTGCTAGGAAAGGTAGACGTATGTGTACGCCTGGGTCTTCTCGAGTTTAGCCACCAAATGCTTGTTGCAGGAATTGTCGATGAATTGATTCTTGGCACGGACATTATGAAAGCCTACGGATTCGTTGTGGACTTAAGAGAGAACGCCTGAAGTTTGGCCAAGAGAATATAAAGCTTTGCATGGCTAAAATGTCATGGTCTGCCAACCATACAATCAAGCAAGTGGCACTGGCCGAAGAAGAAGTCAACAGGTCTGGTCAAGAGGAACCTTTCCTATTCCAGGCGGAAATGGAAGAAGAACTAGCAGAGGAAGTACAAATACGTGAAACGGCAAAAGAAGTGACTGAAAAGCCAACTATGGTTGTCAAGGAAAACACCTTGCTTGTTCCTGAGCTGATACAAGCGCCCGAGGGAAAAGTGGCTGAAGATGAGGTTACGCAAGAGGTTGTTGACGAGAACCAACCGGACTTAGATCAGCCAGTGGTGTTTAGGTCATTAGTACATGACGCAACGGGAGTGATTCCAGCAAAACTAGTGGTTGAGGGGAAGACTAGCATCCCTGGGAACGTGATGTTCGGATCACACCAGACTGAATTCGAAGAACCGGAGAATTATCTTTTGCAAGGACGTCCACCTAGACTGCCTTGTCGAGTATTACTTCAGAGACGGTTTGGAAGCCGCCAGCCGCTCGGACTGTGTCAAGGCCGCAATTAATTACGTCGTAGTTTAGAGCTAAGACGCAGTTTGGAAGCTTCTGGTCTGTGAGAGGGCTATAAATAGTAGGTGTCAGCGGCCTTAGTTTTCAGTACTAGTTACGTGAGCGATTTTAGCTAGTGCGTATTGAGTGTTGTCGAAGTGTAGTAGCATTGTGTTAATAATTGTGTGAACCTCTATTAATAGAGATTGTTATTGCGTGTGGACAAATCTTACTGGAAATATTGTTCTAGTTAACTGTAAACTGTTTAATTGTAAAAATTAAAGCTGGTGATTAGTGACTAATTGGTGTCATGTATTTTGTTTCCACTGTGCCTACGACTATCAAGTAGACCGTCGTAACAATAATGAGTTGAGGAGTACATATTGTTACGACGGTCTACTTGATCGTCCTAGGTACAGTGGAAACAAAATACATGACACCAATTAGTCACTAATCACCAGCTTTAATTTTTACAGTTAAGCAGTTCGTAATTAACAACACAGTCTCTACAACAAATCAAATGAAAATTGTTCACACGCAATAAAATTTCACTAACATTAAACACAATTGTATTACAATAAATTGTAATTATACCGTCCGATTATAAAACACCACCCTTAACTAGTAACCACTTGAACGCGCACAGTAATATCGCTACTATAACTCTCGAACCGTACTGTAAATATATCGCACTAATACCGACTACTAAGGCCGCTGCCGCCAAGTATTTATACAACGCTCACAGACCAGGACGTTCCTAATTGCGTCTTAGCGTCCGTATGAACTACGTGATTAACGGCGGCCTTGACACAGTCCGCACGGCTGGCAGCATCGAGAAGACACTCGCAAATGCGTCTACAGTCACGTATGCCGCACACATTAGAGCGAGATTCTTCCGGAACATTCGAGAAACACGTAGATTGTTCTGTGATGTCGTAACAATATAAAAGTTTATACAACTTAAATAAGTACGAAAGCTTAGACAAGTAACGCAAGGCGTCAGAACGTGAACTGCAAGAAAAGTTATTTACGTGCATACATACATTACCGAATTGACTTGATACATAGTAAATGTCTTCAGACAACATAGAGTAATTGAGTTGTAGACAATACTGTACGAGCACTTAGTGTTGTTAGTCTCACGTACACTCAAAATAAAAGATATATGTACGTGAGTATAAATGTAACAATGTACCTACCATATGTACGTATGGTTGTTAAAAATATGTTTTTACAAGTGTATATATGTAGACGTAGATACGCCAAAATACGTGTCTACATTCTTATTGAAAATAGTAAAAGGAGTATTGAAGCAGCCACGCATATTGACGTTACTGAATACGATGTAGGAACAGTAAACTTTGACTTTTAAAAATTAAGCAATGCATGAGTCATGGAAGTGGAAATTTTACTATGATAAATTTAGACTTTTCATCAATTGGTAATTTGATATTTTACTATGCTACATTTTTCCATTGCCGTAATACAATTTACTTCTTTAGTTAAACATTCTGGAAGTAAAAACTTTTCTGTAACTTTTCTAAAGGCTAAAAATAATATTATTTGTTTAAAGAGATTTTAGAAATAATGCAGCATAATAAGTAAGAATTGTCAATTCTTTTAAATAAAATATTTTAAAATGTTGTCAGGTATTATCATCATAAAACAATTATTTTTATTTTAAATTGTTTGTTATTCAACTTTATGTATTGAACTGTTGGAAAGAAAAAATCATTACCAGCCGTAATAAGGTAATAAATTATTAATAGCCAATTACATTTGTATCTATCACACAATAACGGTGGAATTTTATTGGAAATACCTAGACTGCCATTAGTCATTTTCAATGTAATTTCAATAATCGTTATATATAACCAAACGTTCAATCTAAAGAATAAAAAAGGTTCATTTACGTAGTAATGTTATCTTAATGGATACTCATTCTGAAGTTGATTTTTACAGTTGATGTATTGTGTGATTTTTACAGTATTTCAAATTTTATGTATGGTGCATATAAGTGAATGTTTATTAGTGACTACAGATAGTAATCTGTATCTGTGTGGGTTTGTGCGTTGCACATGTGTTTTTCAGAGTCAAACTTTGTGACAGAAAGAGACAAATAGCCAAAAGGCGAACGAGAGAGAGACAGAGAGAGAGAGAGACACTGGGAGATTGAGCGTGAATAAGAGAGAAACAGACACCAAGAAGATCATTCACATAACATATTCATACACATTTTATAGAAGTGGATGGTCTGAATGAAATAATGCCCCTTATAAGGAGAAGTAAACTTGACACAAATATTATTTAGAAATCATTCAGTAATTTGATAAAGTTTTTATAACTCGTAACAATTCATGTAACTTATATTAATAATTTTTGTCTTTCAAAATTTCAATAACAATAGACGCCTTCTATACCACTGAAATAGCTTAGAAGAAGCATGGTTAGCCGTAAAGTATACAGGCCAGGTAATGTGACCAGGACTACGCTTTAGCTGCCTAGTATTTTACTGTGTGTTAACCTAGACACTCGTTTTCTGTATGATTCGACCTTATTGCTGAAAACAGTCACATAATAATTTTCATTATGATTCTCTATTAAGAGTTGTGTTTTTAGTAGTTAAAAGTCTTCCATTACAATTTGTGGAATTTATACTGTGAATGTTTATGGTAATAAATTCTAAAATCTTACTAATAGTATAAGCAAACATATTCAAAATATATAATGAAATTAAAGGTTGTTAAATTTAATACCGTTTTTGAAAACTACTAAGAAGTTAGTAATAACGAAGGTTACAGTAGTAGTAATACATTTTCAAACAACAGATTTCAAATTACTTAGAAATTCTAACTAGTATTGACAAGTTTCCACGTATTGTTTATAGAAAAAGGTTTGCCCCCGTTTACGCCATAAATAGCTGTTCCTTTTATATAAATTAAGTTTAATTTTTAATGTCTCATTAAATTTATAAATAACAAGTAATGCTTCCATCGAATTAAAAAAAAATTATTTAATATTTAAATAAAAATATTTTAAGTTTTTCTTAAAATTTATTTTTGTTATGATGGTAAATATATATACCAAAGATTGTTGATAAATATATCGTAGTAACGTTCAAGTTTCCTGCAGTGCTCCAAACTATGTGCCAACAGAAATGTAATTTTTTTTTATCGGTATGTTTTATTATTTCTTATGCACACTTTGTTCTCCATCATGAATAGTTACTTGTTTGCCAAATATTATGTCATATTATTACTAGATCTCTAAACGTATTAAGACTGTAAACCTTTTTTGATTCTAACAAACAAAAATAAAAATTGTTATAGTTGTCTGTTACCTGTTTCTAAACTGAATTTGACTAAAATTTAATTAGTTATTATTCCCATTTATTTTAGTTGTATGGTTTCGTGACGGTTTGTGAGGGGCAATGTCTACCATTTAATTATAATAAAATGTTACAGTATTCAAATGTATAAACTTGATCCAAACCACCATGTAATATTAGTAATAATACTTTTGTATACTGAGTCTTTAATTTACTGTTGTTTGAATTATGTGTTTAAATTACAGTCTTTAATTATGTGTTTACTTGAACACCAACGTTCATGTATTCACATTATTAACAAAAATTTACGAAAATTTAACTTACAGTAATTAACTTACATTAGTTGTATATTTTCTGAAATATCAACTAAGTACCGAAGAAATTATATAATCATCATTTTGGAATGACTAAATTATATTTTGCACAAAACTCCCCAAAAATGTATTTCAATAATAGAGATTTTTTTTCAATTATATAATATTTTATAACGATGTGTAGTTTATCGATTTCACGCACTGTACAAAAGAATTTAAAACACTGAATTATTAAACACAAAAGTATATAAAATTAGTAAACAGTGAACAGATTTATGAAAAAAAAAACTATTCACACTAGTATTATTTTCGTTAAAATATGTTATATATGACTTTAACTTGAAATACAACTTTTGTAAACTGGTTTGAAGTGCATCCTGTGAGTGAGATGTTAAGTTTCGTATCAGAGCTTTGAGAAGATGAAGTACGGAATTTGGTGTTCATGTAGAGCATATTATTTTATTTCATTGCGATTATTTCACGTCGTATACGTATTCAACGAACAGACGCACGTACGAAGAACGAAAGCGATACGTTCCGCGCACCCGCGACTCCAACGCGACACTGTTAGCAAACTTGCACTTGTGCCAGTAGCCAGTGGCATGCGCCGCGCTGTCTACCGCTAACCGCGTGGGGATGGGCTCCGGCCTTTTCTACTAGTTATGAATGAACGTTTGTACACAATCAGGAAACCGACTATAAGTTTTCTGTGCACACAACGCGCCCGCTGTGTAAAAGCTAAAAGTTTTTTTTTCATTTGTAAACGAAGTGTGTATTAAGTACAAACTAAATCAACACTTAGCTGTCAGAATATTAGAAAGCTTGATAGTGATAAATGAACAGAGCAGTCACGTCAGGTATTATCGGAGTGCAAGTTTCCTGACAAAATGTGCGGACGCTATCGACATTACCGTTGGTATGGCCGGGGCAAAAGGTCAAAGTATAAAGCTTTTGTATAGTCAACGCTTCATAATATGAATAAAGATAAAATAGAAACGTATTTGTTAAACTTAACCAGTGGGTTTCAGTATTATCTACATTTCACAACCACGAAAAGCACGGTTGTAGTACACTTTTTCATATTTATTTATACTATTTCGTTGCAATACATAAATTATTGAATTCAATACATCAAATATATATGAATTATTATTTGTAATATATTGTTACCTGATACGGGAAAAGTGTTACGTAATACGAAACTTTCTACAAGTATCTCGGCTATCCCTGTGTGTGTGCGTACATATTGCGTCAACTATCGGCTCTACACCAGACCACACCGGTCAGCGCAGTGTGTTCAATAACACTATTTCTAGTGGATTATCGAGAGCGCCTGTTTGTTTAACACATAATCTGAAATGACAGATTATTCCGGCATATCAGCGAGGTATAAATATAGGGATTCAGCGACGGTCAGGTTTAGTTTAATTGGCGATTTAATTCAGTGCGGTTCGAATGTTCCAGCGTTCCAGCGTTCCAGCGAAGTGTTATGTGTTTTATAATTTTGCGTAACTCTATTAGTTGACATTATTATTGCGAGTGAAGAATTTTTATTTGATTTTTGTTGCGAGAGACTATCTTGTTGATTACAAGCTGTTTAATTGTCATAATTAAAGCTGGTGATTAGCGACTTAATTGGTGTCTTGTATTTTGTTTTCCACTGTACCTACGACGATCACTAGACCGTCGTAAGAATACTTATTCACAAATTTTTCGAATATGTAAATGGAGACGAGATATTGCCTCCGGAATTCGACTTAACCAGAACACCAATTTGGATATTTTATTGAATCCTGACGATGTAGACTTAATAAAAAAAAAATACTACTGGATCGGTTGCAGTATTATTTACACCGTTTAAATCATATTTGTAAACAACGTGGTTTTCAAATATCTAAGCAGAAAACAAAACTCATTGATTTTGGGGGAAAGTTTCTAGTCAGATCATAAATTGTTCTTGAGGGAACAGTTTTGGAATAAGTCTCTGACTTCAATTATTTGAGTTGCACTATCAGTATCGAGGTTGCAGAAAATGTTTGGGGTCATACATAGAACGTTGAAGAACGGGACAAGGAAAGAGACAATGCTTACATTTTAAGAAACAATGGCAGTGCCTGTTTTACTATAGGGATGTGAAACATGGTTTCCTACAAAGAAGATTAAAAACCAGATTCGAACTTCAGAAAATGCAGTTTCTGAGAAGTAAGAAGGGTTGCACGAGACAGGATAGTTTGCGCAATGAGGATATTAGAGAAGAGCTACAGGTATTCTCTATAAATGATAAGATTCAGACATATCGCAGGGAATAGTTACACCATCTGAACAGAATAGATGATGGACGACTAGATAGGATTGGGTTTCAATATAGACCCTTTGGTTCAAGAAATATAGGAAGACCGAAAGTGAGATGGAGAGATACTCTGTAAAGAAGAAGAAGAAGGAGAAGGAGAAGGAGGAGGAGAAGGAGAAGGAGAAGGAGAAGGAGAAGGAGAAGGAGAAGGAGAAGGAGAAGGAGGAGAAGAAGAAGAAGAAGAAGAAGAAGAAGAAGAAGAAGAAGAAGAAGAAGAAGAAGAAGAAGAAGAAGAAGAAGAAGAAGAAGAAGAAGAAGAAGAAGAAGAAGAAGAAGAAGAAGAAGATATTTTCCCAATAGGTTCTCTTTATGTTTTTCTTTTCAAACGCATACAAAAGTACAAACAAAACCCACACATTTACGATTAGATTGAGTTGCTAGCTATTATATTCAAAATTTATCTTCAGTTCACAACAGTACAAGGTATCCTGTTGATCATACCCTTCATCTTCTTTACCTCCGACTTCGTGTCGACATTGATAGCAAATAAAACTTTCAAGGATTATCGTTTGATCCCTAGAGGACATGATATTTTGACATACATTACGACACAAGTATATGATAACCTCGTATAACATAAATAAGAACACGTACGGAATGATCTTACTTTGAATGCATTGACAAGCCAGAATTAGAAACCAGAAAATTATGTTGCCCGATTTCATACCTCTCTACATCACCGTTCTTTAATTACCAAAAATAAATAAACCTAGATAAGAGGTACGCATAAGCAAACAAGAACTGCAGAGACAAACAACAATAAGAAAATCTGGTACACGTGTTTTTTTATGTATACACTTTAATATCGCCTAAAATATGAAATAATTTCAAAAACTTTAAATTACTTTCACTACAATTTAAAACAAAAGTATATTTAATAATGCTTAGACTTTTGTAGTTTAATTCACTGGTCTAGTTGAGATCTTTCTCACTGGCTTTGTTTTATTGAAAACAATGACGGATAGATACGATTATGAAATGTCTTGACACAGAATCAATGCGACAACAAATAAATTGTAAACATTTTAGATGTACTTTTGTATAAAACATGTTTCTTGTGTACACTGTTCACCTAGTACATACTGTTGTTGTTCCTTAAAAGATTTTTGAACAAAGAAACCTAAATACCCAAGAATAATAATGTATTTTGTTTAACAAACGTTTTCTGTAAAGTACAATGTTTTCGTCAGGTCTCAACAATGTTTTACAATATTGTGACCGCAAGTGCGCTGTATAACCTGACGATGGTCTATGACCAAAATCGATCGTGTTTAAGAATGTGAGTAAATAGAACATTATTGCAAATCATATTTTATGGTACCTTTAGACTATGAAAAATAAATACACTGCAATAGAAAATTGAGTTTATGGGTACCATTAGTAAACAATAAGTGTGTGTATATTTTAAATACATCACATTATTATCAAGTACTTTTTCTATCATTGCCTGAGGCATATAGTTCATAGATATAAGGTGAAGCACTGTGCCGAGTTTTGGAAAAACTCGGCTGTTTTCTTGTTAACGATGTGACGGGCATTGCCGTGCACGTTAATTAATTAGCTTAACGGTGCCTGCTCCGTTATCAATATGCTTGCTATGCCTATCCGCGCGCGCTCTGGGGTCGAGCCGGCATAGCATTTTTTCCGGCTCATGTCGAAGCAGTTCACTTACAGCGCTTGACCTGGACAGTCCGTACTCCTCCCGGCTGCCGTGAGATTTGGATCTTGTAAATCATCTATCTACTATGCACAAATAATCGCTAAGTGACTCTCCGGTAAGTGTGTTTAAGGTACTTTACTTATTATTTGATAAAAGAATTGTATTTTAACTTAAAATCAACGCCGATGCAAGGCGATATATATACGTGAAGTTACCACGTGGCAAGCACGGGTTAATTTATGATTATTCATGTCTTGAACGTTAACACTGGCTGAGATAAAGTATTTACAAAGTATTTATAAAGTATTTATGTCTGTATTTTTTTTGTAATTATGTCAAGAGGGGCGTAAGAAAATGTATTTTGTTATTTTGTTGAAACAACGTGCTTTATGAACCTGTTCAAATTTGCAACTCATTTCGAAATTGTAATAAGTGATTAATTAGTGGACGAACAGTCTATGAATAACTATTTATTTAATTCTAAATTCTATACTGAAGGTAATTTCAATGCATACTTAAATTTCAGATTTTTTTAAATTTAAAACGGAGCATGTTGTAGTGTGTGAGTTATGCTGGAGTAAAAGGGGTATTGTGAATTACTGAACACTTGAGTAATTACCCATATATATATTCGTATAATTGTCCAGGGTTCCTGATTTAAGTCGATCTCCTGTTTCGCTCCAGCTGGTGGCCGATCACCTGTCACCCATGCCATTAAACTAGTGATTCTCCGTCTGAGCCGCCGGGAGGAAGAGCTGGACAGCACACCACAATTACCTCAGGTTTTATGACGGACTATAACCAGGTGACATTTAAGCCTTTCAGAAATATTTTTGGCCGCTACAATGTAGAACATGTGATATCATTCTGGAACAGCTCCGTTTTGTTTGTGCACAAGTCCAGCGGGACATTTAGTGGTTATAAATTTTGTCAGATTTATTTTACAAACGCTTACGCCCCCAGAGTAAGTGTAAAACCAGACGGGGTCATGCGTCTCCCGATTTTGCTGTTAAATTTTTCTCTTATTTCAAATGTGTGCGGAACTGAATGTTACTGATTTGTATGGCTGTTAGTTATGCTTGCATGGGTACCGGGGTACTTTGTTGGGGATTTACTTGATTATATTTATAGATCTATATGGGTTTTGTTTTTTTTTTTAATTATTTAAAGGTTTGGGGATGCTTTGACCTGCCACCGTCACCTGTTGGTGCCTTCATCCACAGGTTTCTGACTTGTTAAATTCTGTTGCATCTCGTTCGGGCGCATGGCCGTGCCTGTGGTCAACCCAATTCTCTATGAATGCCTCAAATATGTTTTAATAGGTTTTACATTATACAATTTTATTTATTAAAATCTGTATTATACATTTTATAAAATTTATGTTAACTGTTTAATAATTCAGTAATAAGTAAATTTTCATGATTTCGTTTACTGCCATAGCCAGTGCATTAATTGTTGCGTTGTTAATATGAGCACACTACCGGTTCTTACTTTTGAATTATAAATTTTATTATACATTTATAAGACCGTGCAGTCATGTTGACCTTGCGATGGCACCTTACTATTTGGGGGAATATTCCTAAATTTTGTATGCTTTTAATAATTTCATTTGTCGTAACTCTGTTATAATCTGACGAGTTAATGGATTTGTTTTTTTAAATGAAAAGTTTTTAAAGCAGGCTGGGCACTTTATCCGTTTACGGTAGTTTGGGATGGGGGTCTTGGTGACAGATACTGGGGTTATATTATCCTGAGGTATGGT
This sequence comes from Magicicada septendecula, assembly GCA_034769895.1. Lineage (NCBI taxonomy): Eukaryota > Metazoa > Arthropoda > Insecta > Hemiptera > Cicadidae > Magicicada > Magicicada septendecula. The sequence goes on along the minus strand of CM068374.1, from coordinate 468,903,024 downwards.
GAAAAATATATATATAGGCTGTCCGCCAGGTGAACATGTGTGTGTGGTATATGTATATATATATATGTGTGTTCTATGTGTATTCATGTAAGTATATTGATTGATCTTGTATTTATGTGTATTTATGAGAAATTATTTAAATATGAACTATGATGTTACCTGTGTACATTTTCAGAATGTTATAATGTCAGGGAGTGGAGTAAGGTTTTTTAATGAAATTTTTAATTCTATCAAAGTTATATTGAATGTCAGGACTTGAAATTGTTAATAAAATTTGTTATTGTTGTTTAACCATCGAGTTTAATTGCAAGTCCAGTTCCACTGGACCCAGCGCATTTTTGGCTTCTCTAGGCCCTCGGCCTAGTTTTAAATAACTAGTGGCCCCTCTTTCCCCCCCCCAAAAAAAAAATGTTTTTTTTTTATAAAGCATAAAACTAGAAAGAGGGGTTACAAATGGTAGCAGAGCGCGGTTGATTCTAGGGTCGAACCCTTGGGTCCTTGGGTGTGACGGGGCTTGCAAACTCGGAAATAGTTTGAAAAACTTCAAAACTTTGAAAATGAATACAGAGGTAGATGCAATGGCAGGTTTAGCATTTTATGTGTAAATTAAGAAGGAAAACCCATTAGACCGATTGTTTCTTTTACTAATGCACCTATTTATAAATTATCAAAGGAAGTTAGCAGAGTACTGAAAGAGAAATATGAATTTGGGACAAAATACAATACAGAGAATAATGTAGAATTAATAGAAAAGTAGAATTAATAGAAAAGTAGAATTAATAGAAAATATCGGTATGGAGAACCATACATGACTTCCATATTCTAAGATTTATATTTAAAATCATTTTCAGCCAAACAGCCAGGCTGTGTCTTACCTGCCTTTTTATTGCTGTATTAAATGAAAAATATTATATTACATTAAAATGAAAAAATTATAATTTTATTGCCTGGCAACAAAATTATTTTATTTTTAACAATTACCATTGTTTCAAAAAGTTTAAATAAATTTTCAAGTACTTTACTCTTGTTAAAACGTAAAAGGTTGCAGGTAAACTACCCCTTCCCCTCAACCGATCTTCACCAAAAACAATAGGTCTTGAGAACTCTACAATTCAGGGCTGTATGCGAAACATTATTTGATTCTGTTTGAATTTGCGGCTGTTATCGTTTGCCAAAAAAAAAAAATTTCCCTTGATAAAAAAAAACCGTTGCAGGTAAACTACCCCTTTCCCTCAACCGATCTTCACCAGAAACAATAGGTCTTGAGTACTCTACAAATCAGGGCTGTATGCAAAAAATTATTTGATTCTGTATGAATTTGCGGCAGTTATCGTTTGCCATAGAAAAAAAATCTAAGACAGATAGACAGACAGACACACACACAGACACTTTTCGGAAAACGACTTTTTTTCATGTTTTGAGTGTAGTAGAATCAGAATCTGCAATAATCTCGAACACGATTTTTTTGCCATCACCATACTTCCCTTAAGGAATATGGAAGTAAAATTAGAAAATATTAGAATTAATGTAAATACAAAATTGATATCACTGGATGTTAAGGACATGTTTACCAATATCACAGTAAATAAAGTTATTAAGTTGATAAACGATAATAATATGGGAGAATACAGGTATAAAAAGCAGTTGATTAAAGTAATTAAAGAATGTGTAAATCAGAACTATTTTAGGTTTAATAACAAGTTTTATATACAGAAAAAAGGTTTACCTATGGGGTCTTCATTACCCCTATTCTTGCTGAAATATACATGAATGATTTTGAAAAGCAATTAATAAGTTCCACTAAGTATAAAGACAATATAAAATTATGGTCCAGATACGTTGATGATGTATTAGTAATTTGGGAAGGAAGCATAGAAGAAGTGCATGAGTTTATAAATGAGGTAAATAATAAGGGTAAAAACTTACAATTTAAAGAAGAGATAGGAGGTAAGAAAATAAATTACTTAGATTTAAACATAGAAATTAAAGATAATGAGAAACTACAGTTTGGGATATTTAGGAAAGAGTCGTATTCTGATATAATTATACCAAGAGAGTCTTACCACCCTTATAGATATAGAATGGCGGCAATCAATTGATTTTGTTACAGAGCTCAGAAGTGTTTAAAAGAGACCGAACCAAAAGATAGGGAGTTAAAAACGATAAAGTGAATTGTAAGGTATAATAATTGTAACACCAACATAGTGGATAAAGTTATGAAAAGGGTTTACATACAAAAAGCTAAAATAGAACCAGAACAAAAGAATTATGCAGGGTCATTGACATACATAAGTTCACATACTAGAAAAATTATAAAATGTTTTAATAAATACGGAGTAGATATAGCTATTAAAAAATGTGAAACGGTATTTGATAAGATAAGGAATAAGAATATAGAAAAAATTCCAGTATTACAAAAAAGCGGAATTTATAAATTAAAATGAAAAGACTGCAACAAAGTGTACCTAGGAGAGACAGGACGAAAATTCGTATGCAGGTTGTCTGACCACAAACGTGGAGAAAGTAATAGAACCACCAATTCGTTATATGCAAGACATTTCATAGAAGACAACCATAAGTTTGTTAATCCTTTGGAAGAATACGAAATTGTAAAAGTAGTAAATAACACAGTTGAAAGGAAGCTTAGAGAGGAGTTAGAAATATTGAAAAAAGAGAAAAAGGGTTAGACAATTTAATTAATATTAAAATTAAATTTGATAATGAAGAAATATTTTATAACATAATTAAGAAGTAAATGATAGAGGACAGATAGATAAGATTAAGAATTATATTGCATAGTACTAATTGGATGTTTTAAAATAAGGGTGTGTGACTGACCCACGTGTGTGGAGAGGAAGAGGGTAAGTTTGAAAGGATGCACACACACACACACACACACACACAAAACACTGAAACACAAGGAATTTGGTAGAAAAATATGTAACTGTACAGATGGTGGGACAGTGATTAGGAAGTGGGGAAGGGTCATTAATTTATAGCTTGTTGTGTGTGAGCAGGGTTGGGTGAGAGGGGTGAAGGGTTTGTTTTCACATAATTTCTGTCTGTTCCGATCTGACGATGAGCTGTGAAGCTTGAAAGCGGTAATCGGGATAATTTTTATATAGTGGTGTGCAACAGTGATCATTCTGCTTGTGATTTCAACCATTAACACAAATTTCTTCATTAAACGTCTAGTAAAACTACTGTTTTAATAATTGAAGCAGCTTTCACGTCATTGTTCTTAGGAAATATTCTCTCTTGTGGCTGAACAATTTTATAGTTATATAAGTAAATTAACAGTCTAAGTTTAAACAGGGTGTATTCTAATTACCTTGTTCGTTTATAGACGTTCCGTTTTTGTTTATGGTTACAGCAGCAGGTTTCCGGATTGGTATTACTGAAGACGATTCCCTAGGCTTCTCATCAAGCCCATAAATTGCACAATATGAGAGTAACATTTCAAATTATCTTTGACGTATCATAAAAATTAAGGTCTCTAACTATAAAAAAATACATTAAAGCTCACAAAATTTAATATAATTTTGTATGGATAAAATTTTTGCAGTTTAACATTTCTTACAGATCTCAATATGTTATACATTTTTTACACACAAGAGTGGAACTTCTTTACTTCTAATTTTGATAAACTTACTATGTGGTTAGTGGTGTTTAATAAACAACACTTTTAATATTACACACAAGAGTATTACCAATAAAATTTTGTCATTGGTATAAAATATTTTGTATTATTTTTTGAGATTTCAGAAAATTAATTTAAAAAAAACTAACACCCAGCTTACTTCAGATTTTCCATAATGCGTGTGGCAAGGCTTACTTGCGAAACATAAAGTACTGTTTGTACATAATAGGGTAAACAGTGTGCATTTAAGCGTTCAAAAACTGATGAAAATTACCAATTTACATGTGCACGCGCGCCCATGTGTGGTTGCGCCGGCATGTATTTTGTCTGCAAGCTTGCTCTCTTGTCTCTCTCAATCTCTCTTTCTTCTAGGTTAACAGCCCACAGGCTGGTTGGCAGCAGCTCGCCATTCTTTACGTTTCTCTGCTTTTATTTTCAACTCACAATATGATGTGCAGTTCATATCGACCATAAGCTGTTTCATGTAGTCTAAACGGGGTCGTCCCCTGTGATTCTTCCCTTCAATTGTTCCTTCTATTATTCTCTTCACCAACCCATTGTGTCGTAGTATATGTCCTATAAGGTTAGCTGTTCTGCCTTTTAAATTTCGTAGAAAGCTCTTCTCCTCCTGAGTTCTTCTGAGGACTTCCTCAATCGTTATCTTCTCCCTCCAGCTTATCTTGAATATTCTTCTGTAGCACCAGGTCTCAAATGCTTGGAGTCTTTTCTTGTCACTTTCTCCAATCGTCCAAGATTCATTTCCGTATAGGGCAACACACCACACGTATATCTTTACTAGATTCTTCCTTATTTTTAGCCTGATAGGTTTGAAGTGAAGAGGTTTTTCTGTTTGTTGAAAGCAATTTTAGCCTGGTTAATTCTGCGCAAGCATGCTATATAAGTAAAATTCTACAATTAAATCAAACATTTGATTTGGTGAGATAATTAAAAACAAATTCACAAGAGAATAACAAAAAGTAGTGAAGTAGTATAATGTTATAAAATAGTACTTAAGACATAACCTCCATGGCTTATCGATATAGGAAAAACGGATATGACGGTATGTTAAGAATAGCAGAACAATTAACGTAATTTCTAATATCTAGAGAATTAAAAGAGATGTAGACGCAATCAACGAAATCCAAGCAACATTTTTACAAACCACGCGCGCGCACGTCCGCACACAGCATCTCCTATTTAGCTTTTACATACACTTGCTATCAGAATTGTTGGCATTTTCTTATCATAATACAACTTCATCTTGTAGGATTTTTATACACATTTATATTTAACATAGACAGTGAATGAAATTTTAATGGATTTGAATTTAGTATGCGAGGAATATGGAATGAGGATAATAAAGGAAAAATAAGGGTATGGTGGTTAGCAGAGGAGGTAAAAGGCAAACATAAAGATAGGGCAAGACAAAATACAACAGGTGGAGTTGTTTAAATACCTTGGAAGCTTGATAAGTGAAGATATGTCCTGCACTCGTAAAATTAGAGCAAGATTTGCTATAGCAAAAGTGGCATTTAATGGGAAGAAATGACTGCTGATTGGCAAAATTAATAAGAACTTAAGAGAAACGTTGGCCAAATGTTAGGTGTGGAGCGTTGCTTATATGATGCAGAGACATGGACACTGAGGAAAGAGGATGAGAAAAGATTAAAAGCATTTGAGATGTGGGTTGTGGGTTTGGCGAGCAATGGAGAAAGTGATTTGGGTTGATAAAGTAAGGAATGATGATGTTTTAAGAAGAAGATGGGAAGAGAGGAGGATCCTGAGGGTAATAGAAATAGGAAAAGAAATTGGTTAGATCATTGTTTACGAAAAGACTGCTTTTTTACAACGGCCATGGGGGGTGTCGTAGAAGGAGAAAGAAGAAAAAGGGAGTAGAAGAATGAAGTTCATAGATAGCATTAAAATCAGAGGGTGTTAGAAACGAGACTGCCATGCGATTGGACAGGTTGGTGAGCATTTACCAATTGAAGACTTGCCTTAGGGAAGAACACCTATCAATAATCTATATATATATATATATATATATATATAACTCAAAGTCTGAGGATTTATGGGTACTGAATACAAATCCACACCATTACACCGATTGCCACCAAATTTTGCACAGGTAACCTTTGACGCACGGCTCAAAATACTGCCTAACTTGGAATTTTATATTTTCTCCCGTTTGCATGATATAAGCTCTTTTAATTATGCCTTTTCGTTGACGCGTATAAAGACGTCAACAATACCATGGGGACAAGAATTAATTACAATAGTAACAAGTAAATAAACAAATTATATTTAGCGGCCATCGGAACTGTACCTTTATCCGTTTCTGCAATTTTTAATGTTTTTAATATGCGATTGTATCGACATATTTTGTAATTTTGTATACAGATACGTCTATATATTTTGTAATTGTCTTAAACGATTATAAAATTTATGTTTACACGTATTTCTGATGATGCAATGAATAAGTAATGGAACATATTAAATACTACTATTAAAGATGTCAACAACACCATGGGGACCGGAATTAATTTCTATAGTAACAAATAAATAAACAAAAGCTATTTGGCGGCATCGGAACTGTACATTTATCCATTCCTGCAGTACATTTTCGATGTTTTATATAATATGGGATTGTACCGATATATTACGATATGGAAAAGAAGAAGTGTACTAATTGTAAATTGTTCTATTACTTAATGCAAAGCGAAAATACGTATTGTTTCATTTGTGAGGTTAGGTGACAACGGTTTTTGGTTTTTAGTTTACTGCTGAAATAAATAAAAGCCATGGTTGAGGAAAACATATAATATGTTATATTTTATACAATGCTTCTAACACAGTAACACTTAAAATGAAGAATTTAGCGATTTTTATTAACAGGTACTTCGTAAATATCTCCAAAGGCTTTATAAACTGGTAATTTTAAATCTCCAAAAACTGTTGCACCAACATAATAATTTAGTACAAGTTAAAATAGTACAAATGTTAAAAACAGCTTTGGAGAGAATTTGACTAATGAGTACAAAATTGTTATACAAGCTGACAGAATGCCACATAGACATAAACAATAAAAATTATATTAAAACACTTATTAAATGTCAAATATTCGCGTGCGAAGCCGCGGGTAACAGCTAGTATTTAATATTTCCTTGCTTTAGAATATGTTTAAAATCTTTCTTTTAAAATTTATTATTTTGTAAACGTTACACATATGACATTCCCGCGTTTAAATTTATATTACACTTGCGACCCAATTAGGTTTTTCCTTACGTAATTGGGTCTCGTTGAATGAATATTGTCTGAATTTACAGCAACACATACTAATACATGAACGTGCATTCCTGTTGCGGTAACCCATGCAATATAGTAGCAGGAAGTGCACTAATTAACTTATGGGATTGTGTTGGTGTGACAATAACAACCACTCGTACGTAGGCATTTGTAATCTTGCAGCAAAGTTTAGTATTACTTTATACTTTAACTTTTATGGATTTGCAAATCCACAGAATCGGTAAGCGTAGCGAATTCAAATATTTAGGAAGCATTATTTTAGAAGATGGAACAACAAAAAGTGACATCAAAAATAGGATACAACAGGGAAAAAAGGCCACTCGTTTGCTAAACTCGTTACTTTGGTTTAACAAAATGAAACTTCAAACTAAACTGACAATCTACACAACTATTGTGGAGACCATTTTAACTTGCGGCTGCGAATGCTGGCAACTTTCAAATAAAAAGGAAAAGATGACAGAAACTGTGGAAATGGACTTCTTAAGAAGAGCGGGTAATATTTATAGAATGCAACATGTTAGAAACGAAGATATAATAAGGAAAACAGGTCGCGTATTTACAACAGCAGAAAGAATAGAATCCAGACAGTTGCTATGGTTTGGTCACGTAATGAGGATGGAGGAGAAGCGATGGCCAAAGAGAGCATTGACTTACACACCACAAAACAGGAGAAGAAAAGGAAGACTGACGATACAATGGATAACAGGAATTAGGAAAATCATGAGAGTTCGAGCTAGTAAAGATGATGGCTGGAAGCATAGGGAGTAATGGCGATCAAAATGCTGGATGCGGCATAAACTGTAGGACCCCGCTAATAAAATAAATTACTTTATAATTTTCCCAGTTTGTAGTGAAACGGCATTAACAAACAAAGTATTTGAAAATAAACTACATAATTTTTAAATAATGGTATCAACTCTCAAGATATTTAAGATTAGCGTAACAAAAATATATAAGTTTTTTGGGTGATCTCGAAATATTTTAATGACAACAAATAAACATTGATTTACCCTGTTATGCCGCATTTGTTTGGCTAGTTGGCCATTACGATAAAATCAGGGAAACTATAAAGGATGTCAATGTGGAGACAACAATGTACATATTTTCAGGAAAGATGCGTCGGGAATTTTAGGAAAGATTAAGATTAAGTTTCATAAACATTTCAGAAAGGAATTAAGCAATATTGAAGCAACGATTTCATTTGAATAAGCAATAATTAAATATTAAAAACATACAAGGGATTTATTTTTAAAGAAACCTTATGAGACGGGAAACTGCTATGAAAATCATTAATTAGTCACAAAACCACAGGAATTTTCAGATGACAATTTAGAGGCAGAAATTAAAGATAAAGGCAAAAAATATATCTCTGCAAGAACAGGAGATTCAGTTCGAGTCAAAGTAAATTCGGTCGTCTATACAGTTTCTTTTCAAGGGGGATTATTGGCCAAACCTCTATCCTCTTCGTCGTAATTTAATCAGGTGTGTTTTATAATCTTTAAATATTTTGAACACCATTGCATTGCTTAAGTCATTCACACCCCTCATTTGATTCACATCCCATGTTTATTCCCCCCATCTGCCTTCAACCCTACACATTCAGTGTTCCGATCTTTCATATGCCAATAATATCCCTTTTCCACAGTGTCACTGTCACAGACATTTAAACGCGTAAATTAAAACACTCAGTCAGATGCAAGTCCATTTTACTACACAAAATTATCTTTGTCTATTAAACGCTTCTTCGCTACTGATATCCTGTCCTTACTCGCTTGATGAACGGTCTACACCTTACTTAATAAGTTTTCATAGTAAGTTATCTGTCCCTATCTACCTACATTTCACATGTTTATACTCAATCATTCCTTATCATTCGCTCTCACCACTTTGTTTGTTTTCATTCCATGCCTTCCTATTCTCGTTTATAATTTCTAAAACAGCTTTTGTATAGCTTCTGCCTCATTTCCTAAGAATAACGGAGATATAAGTTGCGGAAATTAAGTTGTACGGCTCACTGATATTAAAGGTAGGTCTTATCACTTACCGATCCAGACATCTGATTCCTCTACGTTTCTATCTCTCTGCCTTTGTTCATGTTTCTACCTTTGATGCAAGTTTAAAAAGTACTCAGGACTACATCGCAACATTGCCACTTTTAATCAAACTGCCCATTGATAATTTTTGAGATCTTGTGCACTGACTATCATAAGTATAAGTAATTTTTTGCTCTTACCCATAAATTCTTATAGAATATATTTTTTTATTAGATGTAGTAGACAAATTTAATGTATCATAATACTGATTACCATATTCTTAACAAACATCATTAGATAAAAAAGTTTTCAATTTTTATTTACTTTCTAGGATTTCGTTGTCCATGACGTGTCCGTTACTTAACTAATTATAATTATTTCACTACGACTCAGAACACAAAATAGTTCCGAACTTTTGTGTTCCGAGTCGTAGTGAAATAATTATATTTTATTTACTGTTCAGTTCAACCTTATGTGCGGGATTATCTGGCGAACCCTTAAGTCAGTAAGTAAAAGAGCACGGCTAAAATTCTGCAGGGTGATGGGTCTTCCCACATTTCTTTATGGGTCTGAAAATTGGACGTTAACGAAAGGCCAGGTCAGTCCCATCCAAGCGGCTGAAATGAGATTTCTCAAGCACGTAGCAGTGTGTACTCTTCATGCTCATAGAAGAAACACAGAAATATGGCAGGAACTGAATAGTATGAGTATACTCGACAGGATCGCTCAGTACCGGCTGACTTGGTGGGAACATCTTTGCCGAATAGATAACTGTTGCAACACTAAACAACTATGGAACTATAAGCCGAGAGAATGGAGAGGTTTAGGACGCCCGAGGAAGCGCTGGAGTGACCAGCTCTAATCTTTGCCTATTTGAAACCGGAACAAACTATTCTTCGTTTAATCCTTGAAGATGATGTTAATTTTTGAGATGTTATGCACTGACGTATCACAAGTTGATATAATTTTTTTTGCTCTTACCCATAAATCCTTATAGAATATATTTTCCCATTAGATGTAGTGGAAAAATTTAAAAGTAAACATAATACTAATTACCATATTCTTAAAAAAATTCCATTAGATGAAAATGTTTTCAATTTTTAGTTACTTATCTTTGTAAGGGCATATAGTTGAACTACGTTCTGTAAGGTATATTCTCGTATACATTCCACGAGACGTAACTACAGTTGCCGGTCATACGCAGGCACGCTTACATGTTAATGGAATTGTACAATTCGTGTCGTATAACAAATTGTTTCTAATTACGCTAATACACTTCAGTGATACATTTGATTAAATATTATGAGTAATGGCATACAACTGAAGTTACTTCTATGGTAATATGTTGATCATTTATCATAGCTTGCACAATGCTCGAGAGACATTTGGAGTAGCTACATTTACTGTAGGCCAAAGTAAAACATGCAGCTGACGCTAGTTGCTAAATTACTTCCAAATGTAATTATGTTACACTCGGTGCGATTCTAACGAATACGTCTTAACTAACATAAATAATATGTAACATAAATAATACTACATACAAACATTATGAATATGTACTTCTATTAAATATATATTTTTGCATTCAAACACTTTTGTTACAGTCTATTTCTTGATGTATATAATATATTTAAAATTTATATTTACTTTACCTCAAGATGTTATTTTTCCCTTATTTGGAACATGTTTCGGGACCCTTAGTGTTCCCATCATCAGCCTTTCTAATTTTGAATCTTGTGGAGTATCTGTGTGCTGGTAGGCTGTTGTTATGGCTTTCCGTTGGTTTTTGGTTTTTTTAATTGTTATTATTGTGTGTGATTGTGGTGTATATGTTAGTATTTTGTGTATTTTCGATGTTGAGTGTCTTTTGAAAATTGTGTCATGTTTTGTATCGATTTGTATTTTTTCAGGTATTAGTTTGTTCACTTAAATCAATACAAAACATGATTTAATTTTCAAAGCACTCAACATCGAAAATTCAAAAAATACTAATATATACACCACAATCACTCACAATAATAAAAATTTTAAAAAACAAAAACCAACGGGAAGGCATAACAAAAGCCAACCAGCACACAGATACTCCACAAGATTCGAAATTAGGAAGGCTGATGATGGGAACACTAAGGGTCCCTAAACATGTTCCAAATATAGGAAAAATAACAGCTTGAGGTAAAGTAAACATAAATTTTAAATATTTTTCATATACGTCAAGTAAATAAAAATTTGAACATTACCTTTCAACAGTAAGTAGGGGCACTACGAAATTGTAATATGTGTGTTGAATTTGTTATTGAAGCGATAGTTAAAACAATATCACTCAAACGGCAAATAAGTAATAAATTATTTTTTGTGTGGATGGAACTACAAGAAGTTGTGGATGGTGAAATGTAATTTCTTTAAATATAGTTAAATCACTACCGACTCGGAACACAAAGTTTCTTAAATTTGAACACAGACAAAATTTCAGTATATACAGAAAGCCACTACACCTGACACACTAATACACAACTCCTCCAATCACCCAATACAACACAAACTAGCGGCCTTCAGAACTATGATACATAGACCTAACAACATCCCACTAGATGAAAAAGACTACAAAGACAAACTAAACACAGAAAAATATCTATAAACAATAGTAAATAAACTCCTAAACAAAACAAACAACAGACAAAGACAGAAAGCAACAAATTCATAACTCTAACATACATCAATAACCACACTGAGAAAAATAGCACACCAATTCAAAAAATCAGGATACAAAATCGCAGGCAAAACTACAAACAAAAACAGAACACACGCTATCAAAACACACACACAAAGCACAAAACAAATTCGATCTACCTGGTGTTTACAAACTAAATTGCTCAGATTGTAACAAATTCTACATAGGCCAGACAGGACGTAGCTTCAAACAAAGATATATTGAACACAGAAAGGCACTACGCTCCCCTACCGAATCCACCTTTGCAAACAACCTTATTGAAGCAAATCACACATACACAAACATCGACATAACATGGATATTCTACGCGTATACACAAAAGGCCGAAAACTAGACACTCTTGAACAATTGGAAATATAAAAACGCACAAAAACACATAAAACGACATCATAAAGGAACATACACAATTCAAATCAAACGCACTATTCGAATATATCACACCCCACACACACACACCATCGATCCTTCAAAAGTCGACACCGTCGCCAAGAACATTATGGACAGCGCCCATAGTGGCAGCCTCTGACAAAACATATAATAAGCGAAAACTGGTCCAGGCTATAAGCTAAAACTTTTACGTTTTACACATAAAAAAGTTTGTGTTACGAGTCGGTAGTGAATTAATTATTTTCAGTTAATCAACGAAAACGTCATGGACAACGAACTCCAAGAATATAATTTGTTTTTCTTTGTGTCAATGTTTTGAAAAAATTTTCCTCATCTCTCCTAGAGTCTACACTAATGTATATTTTTACATATATATGTATTTTAAATAAAAATGTAAACATTACCCTTCAAGAGTATGTGGGGGCATTACTAAATTGTAATATGTATGCTGAATCTGTTATTGAGACGAAAGTTAAAACAATATCACTCAAACTGCAAAAAACTATTTTTTTTTTGCATAAGTGTAACTAAAAGTAGTTGTGAATGCTGAAATTTAATTTTTGTTTTCTTTGTGTCTATATTTTGAGAAAAATTATCCTCATCTCTCCTAGTGCCTACACCAATGAAAAGTATTACACATTTGCAAGGCGGCAGTTTTAGAAGTAGTAAATGTTCATCTGACTTATTACCAATTAATGATACTCTTGGTTGTGTATATAACATTTTCTGCTATTATAAGTTACCTTTAATTAATAATTTACAAAACTAAAGTTGTGTGTTCATTTAAATTACAACAATAATTAGTTAGGTTTTATGTAAGCATTTTGTATTTAATCCGTTGGTAATCAACTTGTATACGAAATCATGATTATCTTTTCTTACTATTCTAAATTTTCTATCTATTATTCACCCAACTTTGTTACACACAGCGAAATCGTTTGCAGCATGTTTGATTTAATGAACCTAATGAATAAACGTAATATAGACGAACCAAGTCTACATTCCAAATAAATTCGTCACTAATTACACTTATTATCAATGTCACGTCAGACGGAAAGCTTTAGTAGAAACAAATACAACAAAATTTTGCCAAAGTGGTAGGTCCATTAAAGTTACGAACACCAGTAGGCAATTCATTTATAACAGAGACTAGTGCCAGATACCAGAAATTAAGTTAGTTGTACATTCACATATAATTTCGCATATCGTACCATAAACAATTGTAACATATATTTTGTACTGCTAATTAGCAAACACAGACATGTTGTATACGGAAGGTAGACTTTCTAATTGTATAAAATTGTACAAAGTAATTGAGCTGCAAATTACGTTTTGTTGGAAAACAAAAAGTGTCTTGTATCCATTTAACATCACTGTAAAAATCGATTACTAAATTTTGACAATCGCACTTCATAATCTGTACGCGTAGTATGATGGCTCTGATACAAGTGTATCGGATTTTCCACAACGACAGCCAGTGATTTATAATAAATCTATTTTCCAACTGTAAACTATCTTCCCAGGCAGACCACCAAAGTTTTCTTACAGCAATCAAACTTTTCTAATATAGAATTCAGTGAAATCTGTCGGCATGAACAGTCTGAAAATATTGGAAATCACATACGATTTCCATTTGTTACCAACGGAAACATACGAACTGAAAGCTTTACTCACGTCTACGTTCACAAATTGAATAATGAAAAATAATAGTTTTAAACAAATCTAAGTAAACGTATTGTATATATCTTTACAATTGTTATGTTAATATAAAAATCATCATATTAGTGTGATTTAAGAAAAAAATATCAAGAATAATAAGCTTTTAGATGACTGTAAATACACAGGTTTTTGTATTTAAAATTACCCCCCGTAGCTTTAACGTAGCCGAATTCTACATAAACAGAGTTCAGTGTTGGAACTTCAGAAACTGAATCACTTAATTTCATCAGTCAGGAAATATAGGTTTTTCACACCGAATCCCTTTAGGCCAATTTATATAATGAAGCTGTTTGCAAATTATTCTATAATTTGAGTTATAAAAATTACTTATGATAATTCTAAGCGTACACTCTTTGTATGGTATTATTTAAACTTATTGTTACGACATGCTACATGTTTCTCGGCTGTTCCAGCGGAGCCCGGCTATAATGTGTGTGTGCGAACATACTGCTGCTACTTTGAGACGAGGGACAATTACGTGACACTTGTCACTCGTCCACAACGAGACTTTTCCAGACCATACCGATCCGCGTGCGCTGTGTTCAAGGCCGCAATCAATTCAGTTCTAGTGTTTTCTAGTAGACACGTATTATGGAATATGCTGGAATATCAGCGGGGTATACATACAAGACTTCAGCGGCGTTTAGTTCAGTTTGAGTTGCGATTTAATCCAATGCGGTTCGAAGTATTGTGGCGAAGTTTTATCTGTTTTATAATTGTGCGGGACAATTGTAACAATTCTGTTTTATATTAGTTGACATTATTATTGCGTGTAAACAATTTTTATTCGATTTGTTGTAAGAGACTATCTTCTTCAATACAAACTGTCACTTTTGAGAATTAAAGCTGGTGATTAGTGACTTAATTGGTGCCTTGAATTTTGTTTTCCACTGTACCATACAATGATCAGTAGACCGTCGTAACAGTATGGTTAATTTGTGTACTTAAAGACGTTTACAAGCGGGTATATTGTATTGTGTATTACCGCACGCTTACATTCTGAAACAACATCAGAACACTCGAGAGTTTTAGGTAGTAGTATAACCATCAACACAGCTGCTCCTACGAGAAATGTGATTCATTTCTACAAGGACACCATGAACAATCGTTGCGTCCTTCTTCTAACAAAAATGGAAAGAACATTAGATTATAAACAGTTTAGCAGAAAATAAGTTTCGATTGTGGTAACTGAATTAATTATTTAATTAAAAGAAGTGAAAAATTTAATTGACAGTAACAACATAGAATAATGACAAAATAAGACTTATTACATTTTTCTGAACAAATAATGTTAAATTTAAGTATTCATTATCTATATTATTTCGTAATTTAAATAACGATATGGAGAACCCATACATGACTTTCATGTTCTAAGATGTATAGGCTTATTTAAAATAATTTTCGAAATGAAATATTTCCATAGTAACTACTTCTTTCTACTTCTTTCTTCAGCCTTAACCACAATACTGTGGTCACTAACGTTTACCACCTCACGTTAGCGCACTCGATTTTTACTGATCATATCAGTCGATGGCATTGCCGAAATGTCTGGTTTTCCAGAAAACATTGTACTTCTGTTTGCGCCAAACAGCCCGTTAAGGAATTTTAACAACAAACTACTTCTTTGTTGCCGATAACGTAGAACACATATAAAAAATTATCCCCTCCCCTTGCAACTACCATTTTGTTTTATAGAAAATTACCCCCTCCCCCTTCAACTACCCTATTCATTTATAGATATTTCATCTACTATTCTACAGTGGACTATTATGACTTTCTTTTCAGGATACTTTATTTATTAAAATTAATTACTTTACTCTTGTTAAATCATAAAACGTTGCCGGTAAACTACCACTTTCCCTTAACCGATCTTCACCAAAATCAATACGCCTTGAGTCCTCTACAACTCAGACACATATGCAAAAACCTATTTTATTCTGTTTGAATTTGCGGCAGTTAACGTTCGGCATAGAAAAATTCTACACACAGACAGGCAGACACACAGACAGACACTTTCCGGAAAATGATTTTTCTTCACGTTTTCAGGGTAGTACAATAATAATCAGCCCTTATCTCGAACACGA
The DNA here is from genome assembly GCA_034769895.1 of Magicicada septendecula. NCBI lineage: Eukaryota > Metazoa > Arthropoda > Insecta > Hemiptera > Cicadidae > Magicicada > Magicicada septendecula. Next base: position 468,887,127 of record CM068374.1, on the reverse strand, counting down.
TTTCTTTCGCCATCACCATACTTCCATTTCCTTATGGAACATGGAAGTAAGAATAATGCTTTTTTGCATATAATGTGTAGTATGCCGGGTAACAGTACAGCAGTGTCCAGAAATCAAACGCAAATAAACGGTAAATGTCCGTTACATTTCTGAAGTGGCTACTGATTTTTAAAAAGGCGATTTAGTCACATTTGTAAAAAAATATTTTGCATACCACTGAACAAATTTAAGTGTATGTGACCAGATGTTATGATAGCTGAAATTTAATTTTATTCATTTAGATTCTACCTTACCATAAACAAGTAAATAATCATCTGTACACATTGCTATATCTCTGAAAAGCAAATTAAGCAAACAATCGTCTATAATACACGTGGGGTCTATATATTGTTACGTTATATGGAACGTTCTACAAGTTCTCGGCTATCCCAGCAGAGCCCAGCTGTAATGTGTGTGTGAAAAATGTTGAGTTTTCAATTTGAATTGAGCTTTCGTAACGAAACGAAACTGCAAACGACCGTACAAAAGATTTAGAAACATCCATAGAATAATACTCAAACAAGTGCGTAGGAGTAATTACATAAGACAACGGTCTATAAGCAGACTCAGGGTGAGATGACTGGAGGACTTTTGAAACAGAACAAGAGCAGCTTATTGACAATTAATAGTGGAAAAAAAAACGACGAAGAAGAATAGAAAGAACAAGAAAAGAGGTTTAGACATAAATTAAAGGTTGTGTCTTATATATATTACTATTTGTCATATACTCGTATATACTGTCTACACCAAAGACATAAATTCCGTCATGGCTACCTGACGCTTTTGCACGCGTTGTGTGAGCTTCAGCATTACGCAGTGCTCTAGCACGGCTCAAGGAGGTCCTCAACTAGTATTTGTATGTAAATTCTTAAAGTTGAGTATAAAGTTATGCTTCCATTTGTAGTACAATAACTACCCGTTACATATGAGGAATTATCTGAAACTGCCCGTTACGATATGCAGTAAATAAATTACCAATTATGATGCGTCATTATTCGTCAGGAATTAAACGTAGCCTCAAGACAGTTGTTGTCACAGTACAAAGGTGTAGGTAGAATAATCGTGTAAGAATACTACACCAGTGTATACACATTAACATAATTGCAATAATGGAGGAAATATATGAAGGTGCGAAAGTCCGGGTAAACAAACTAATTGAGTAACGCTGCAATTCATGCATAGCCAATGTTAATGAAGAATAAATGATGTGTAGTGGGCAACGTAAAGGTAAAAAAAAACAATGGACAGAACTTTTTAAAAAAATAAGATAGAAATTAACGTTAGATCATGACTCTTAATTAGTCTTAAGTAATTCATGAAATATTGTGCAAGTTATTTATAAAAAGATATTTAAAAAAAATTATTTATAAAATGTCAAATACATAATTTTAGAAGAATAAGAATAATTAAATTAAACCACGACACATTTTTATTATACCAAATATACATTTTCATAAAATGCACATAATCGTAGGAGTGAATGCAGACGACTTACATTCAGGTAACTATCAAGGATGGCTCTAAAGAGACGCACGTTTATTTTATTCTTAGCGCTTACTGAAGTACACCAATCACGGCGGTCCTTTCAAAGAGTGCAAAGAAAACGTTTTACAATTTATAGTGATAAAATAACTACAGATAGCGGTTAACGAGATTCAAGAACTTGTATTCACTTTTAGAGGGAACAAAAAATGGATGTTTAAAATTAAGTATACCATTAAGTATACTATTAAGTCCACTGCTACATTCGTTAAGGTATCTAAGACATGTCGAATCAGACATTCACTTCCGCTCTCACAATACAATGCAAATACAATACTAGCACGCACAATAAAAATACACACATTAACAGAAACGTACGTAATTAAATTCTAGCGAATACGTCAACAACCTCGTAGAAATAATACACACGATGTTGTGATAAATTGGGTAAACTGTAATTGTGCTCAAACATTTCACTGGTCCTAGGTATTTCAATTTAACAATTGCTGCATATGTGAACTGATTTCAGTTGAGACATACGCGATTTTTTAAAGATCCATTAAAATATTTATGAACGTTAAAATTATTCCTTATTAATATAGGCATGGGGTGTAAGATATATGATAGGGGCACAATATATAGCCTCTCATGTACAAATGCCAACCTCACCTTCTCGAAGTATAGCCTCGGTCGGTATGGTGCACCCTGTTTTAACTGACGAGGAAATGGCAACCGAGTGACTACCGGAATAAGTAGCTCCCGTTTGATAGTCAACAGCTTCGGGTGGATGAACTGGTAAGCGGTAGGGCGACTCATTGTCCTGAGGTTGAGAGATTGGCTCCGAAGGCTGATGAACTAGTTACTAGTCAACGACATTGGGATGTAGAAGGCAACGAGAAACCACTACATTAAAGATCGTTTAGATATCTCTAGTAGTATGATCATGGCTATGTTCAAAGAAAAATCATCCGGAGCTTCAAGTTCCCCAATCGGATCTCCGCGGGGGGGGGGACAGTTTTGAACAGTTGTGAGGTAAAAAAAAATTAAAAATAAACACAGACGTGATTCAGTATCTAACACATCTCATGAGAAATGAACAGAGATTTTAGATATTGCAGTAAATACTAAAGGGAAAAGTCCTTGAAAAGAGAGCAGTTGGCCGACCGAGAAAGTCATGGCTGACAAATTTAAGGACCTTGTTTGGCACGAACACAACTGACTTATTCCGTGCAGCAGTACAGAGAGTTAAAACGGTCTGTATGATATTCAACATCCGAAACCGATAGCAAATAACAGAAGAAGAAGAATATAGGTATAACAATTTATGTGTAATATTAATTATTATTCTTTATGTAACACATATAAAATCATTCAGGAAAATAAGCAGACTGCACATGTGTTTCAACAGTTTCCGTATAGTATGTTCACGGGTCATAATGGTGATAATAAACACTGATGAAACATTCGACACAATGTTTTAAAAGCTGTATTTATTTGTCGATCGAAACTTACATAACCTTTATTCGACTACCATAAAAATCAGATGTAGAAGTCATAAATATTCACTTCCCCTCTCTTGTTTTCTCCAAAATCAAATGCAATACGAGGGTCAGTTGAAAAGTTCGCGTAGCGGAAAATGTAGCTTAGTGATAAAATAAAACTTTTCGTGTGCTGCATGATTGTATTTTATGTGAACTCCTGTTAATTTCCAAATATATGTATTAATTTAACCATTGTTTAAAAGCTGTTCAAAATTGATGTGTTACGGGTGTTTTGAAAAATGGACAAAATCAGACATCGTGGTGTTATTCTTTGTTAAAATTATTTATAGTCAACGAGGATTCAAAACAAAATTGTAAATATGTCAGGAGGTGCTGCAACTTCAAAATCAACGGTTTGTAAGTAGGCACTCGAGTTTAAACGGGGTCGTACGAGCACTAAAACGTGGTAGCACAAAACTCCCAAAAAATGCAACGACTCCAGATGCGGCAGCCATCTTGCACAACGCTTCTTTACACCAAGTCTTGAACACGCTCATATGAGATGCCTACGATTTTAGCAACGTCTTCTACTCCTCAGTCTGCGGTCTTCCAACACCCTATGACATTTGGTCAATAATGCCATTTTTTGTTGCACTTCTTAGACGTCCACTGCTGGGATAGTCTTAAGTGCTTGTACGGCCACGTTTAAACTCGAGTGTGCCCCACTTTCTGTTGTTTCTGAAGGCGCAGCATTTCCTAACACGTTTACAATTTTGTTTTGACTTTCCATTGGCGCTAAAATGTTTTTAACAGAGAATTCGTTACAACACGACGTTTGATTTTGTCCATTTTAAAAAAACACGCGTGACAGGAAAATTTCAAACAGCTTGTAAAAAGTGGAAACATACGAAATTTCCAGACTGATATATCTGGAAATTAACAGGTGTTCACGTGAAATACACGTCTTGCACCGCACGAAATGTTTTAGTTCTACCACTCAGGTATAGATTTCGCTCCGCGAACTTTTCAACTGACCCTCGTACAAGCACGCACAATACAAATACACACATTAAAAAACGTACATAATTAAATTCAAGTGAATACCTCCTAGAAATATTTCACAGAATGTTAATGGAAATAAGCCAATACACACTGCACAAAAACACAAAAGTATTTACACTCAACGACAAATAAAGTAGGTTATCAAAGTATTTCGCAAATGTTATTATTTATAATGAGTAAATACCTAAACAAAAAATTCCACTAGATAAATACAAAGGTAATGAAATATTTGTTAGTATTGTTGGTACTTTCACTGTGAACTTGCTGTATTTTCTCACACGCCGTTTCGGAGTGGTGTGCTCCTTCTTCAGTGAGTTTGGATACGGAATGCACAAACTGTCGGTAATTTTATGTATAACGGTTTTTAGTTACAGGTTGTGTGTGGGAGGAGGTGGACGGGATTGGCGCTGGAGTTTGAATTGTTGTGGTGTTGTTTATTACTGTGTCAAATAGTGTGTTTGATTTGAATTGTAATTGGTCATTGAATATGTTGTTGGGTTGTGTTTGTATATTTCAAATTGTTCTGTGGTGTTAAGTTTACGGCTTTTGGGTAGGAAGTGTAAGATTTCAAGGTTGTTTTTTATATTGGTGTAACTGTTGTTTTCTGTCAGGATGAAATATACAAACACAACAAAACACAACCCAACAGCATACTCAATGACCAATTACAATTCAAATCAAACACACTATTTGACACAGTAATAAACAATACCACAACAATTCAAACTCCAGCGCCAATCCCCTCCCCCTCCACCCAGACACAACCTGTTAACTAAAAACCGTTACGCATAAAATTACCGACAGTTTGAGCATTCCGTATCCAAACTCACTGAAGAAGGAGCACACCACTCCGAAACGGCGTGTGAGAAAATACAACAAGTAAGTTCACAGTGAAAGTACCAACAATACTAATAATTATTATAGTAGTGAACAAAGAAGTGATGAACATCCAAAATAGTATAATCAAATATTGTTGCATTAAAAATTAGAATGTCCTACAAAGGAAATTACTTATAAGGCGGCATTGCTTATATCAACTTATAAGTAGATAAGTAAAAAACTAAGTCCAAATTTGTCACACCGTTTTTCTGTCTTAGTATTCAATCGCGCTTTATTCTTGTACGCACTAATAAATCATTTAATACACTGACATATTATATCAATGACATTTCACTTATTAAAAATTCCCAGTATTTTTACATGTTAAATACTTTAATAATTGAACAAAATAGTTTGATCTTTGAGCATGAAAAGTCAATGGCCAGTAGAGTATCTTTACCATGATAATATTTTCTTTGTTTCTCATAAATAATAATATTTTCCGACTTGCAGTAAAAAAATTCACCTGACTATCAGCTTTCTGGAAAATATGGTGAAAGTAAATTAGCAAATTACTCAACAGACAATGTTAATTATCGTGTAATCTTTGTTTTCTATAATAATGCATTGAAATACTAAAGTTAATTGCACAGAATATGTGCAATAAAAAATAAAATATTTTGTAATTAGTAAAGGTCATGTATTATTTCACAATAGACTATTTTTTTATGTATTTGAAACATTCCTGTCTACTGGAAATATGGAAATCTTTACACCCTTTCATTTTGGATTCTCAGATACGGTTTTTTATCGTACAGGTAGCATATATACTTTATACATTTGACTAGTAAGCTTAACTTACTAACTTTATATTCTACTTTCCAGAGAGATTCTTGGATTAATTTAATTAAGTGTGTTGTTATCCTGAATTCCTTTAATACTTTGAACAATGTCATTCGGTGCTCTTAAAATCAAGTTTCTATACAAAATTCTCGTGTTTTTCCAGGACCTGCCTAGCCATGAAAATTTGATTGACTGTAAGTTTCCTTGGTCGGAAACCAGGTAAATAGATTGGTATTTACCAATAACCTGTTCTGTGTACAGTTACAGTCTATCATATATTATATACACCAAAACTTTATAGGCCATTTTTAGAGACGTGATTCCTCGATAGTTGTCACAAGTGAGTTGGTCTCCTTTCTTGTGTATAGGTAGTATTATACCTATATACCAATCTTCCGGAAGTTTCACTTGTTTCCATATTAGTCTCACCAGTTGACAGATATTCTCTTCTAATACTTCTAGGCCATTTTTTAGCAGTTCTGCTGGTATCGCGTCAGTACCAGGTGCATTATTACTTTTTAGTTTTTTTGACTGCAACTTGTACTTCCTCTGTCGTTGGCAATATATTTTTTATTCAATAAATTTGTTTACTCTACAAAATTACAATTTCTATTTTCATTTGCTTTACTTGCACTTGCTTTCATTTGTTTTCATCAAAGATTTCTCGTAAATTACATTGGTGACGTTGTTCATACTCTTCGATTATTCTGTAATCATTTAATTTGAACGTTTATCGTATGCACGTGTTATGTAAACTGAGTGTATTGTAAATGAAGAGAAATAATTATTCATCATCATTATCATCTTTAAGGATTAAACCAAGGATGGTTTGGTCCGGTCTCAAATAGACAAAGATTAGAGCTGGTCACTGAAGCGGTTCCTCGGACGTCCCACACCTCTCCGTCCTCTCGGCTTATAGTTCCAGAGTTGTTTGGGGATGCGGCAGTCATCGATTCGGCAAAGATGTTCCTACCAATTCAGCCGATACTGGGCGATCCTGTCGAGTATACTCATAATATTCAGTTACTGCAGTACATCTGTGTTTCTTCTATAGTCATGGAGAGAATACCCTGCCACGTGCCTGAGAAATTTTATTTCAGCCGCTTGGATGCGACTGATTTGGCCTTTCGTTAAAGTCAAATTCTCAGACCCATAAAGAAGTATGGGAAGAGCCATCACCTTGTAGACTTTTAGGCGTGTTCCTTTACTTGCTGACTTAAAGGTTCGCCTAATGGTCCCACACATACGTCGTTCCTTATAGAAACAATGATTAAAAACCTACTAAACCTTAGAGAAGTATTTGTTTGGCTAGTATCTGCTTGCTGATCTTGGTCTATTATTCGCTTACATTAAATTGTTCTGTTAGTTATGTTCAGTAATTAACAAACTGTTAAATTGTTTATGAAAAAATAACTCCAAAGTCACTATTTTTTAGTTACTATAGAAGTGAACTTAGATATAGCTGCCTACTTCTCCTTTCCCCAAAATTTCACAATAATACTTCGCTTATTGTCAGAATGTGTAATTTTGTGCAGTATATTTGTATGGAATATGTACTGTTATATTGGTCTAACTAGTCGTCGTATGATACAGTGAGATACAATATACAAGACTCCAATTTACTCTTATTAATTAAGTCTCAATCAATTAAATCACCAGCTTTAATTATCACAATTAAACAGTTTGTAAGCAACAAGACAGTCTCTTAAAACTAATCTAGTAAAAATAGTCCATACGCAATAAAAATGTCAACTAATAGACTCCCGCACAATTATAAAACACGTAACACTTTACCACAATACTTCGAATCACATTGGAATAAATCGAAACTTAAAAAAAAAAACACATAACACTTCGCCACAACACTTCGAACCGCACTGGAATAAATCGCCTCTAAAACTTAAACTAAGTGCCGCTGATTGCCTATATTTATTCCTCGCTGAAATTCCATAATAGTCCATACTACGCGTCAACGCTACACTATACCGCAATTGCTTGAGGCCTTGACACAGTGCGCGCGGCCGGGGAAATCTGAAACTGTCTGGCTAACGCATGTTGAGATCACGTACGCACACAACATTACAGCCGGATTCCACTGGAATAGCCGAGAAACACATAGAATCTTCTGTAATGATGTATCATTTTTCTCGCCTTACGTAACACTATTAATTACACGTACTGAATGCAGAATACAGATGTTACCTCACATGATTGCTTATATGTTTCTTTAGGAACATGAAAGAAAATAGCAATTACAAAATATTATTCTGAATATCAATAATTCATTTTGCTAGTTATTTAAAATACATTAAGAAAGCGAAATCTACAAAGGAAAAACTAAAGCGTGTACACTATTTTTAGGGGCAGATTAACTAGTTGTTGTTACCATGAATCCAACAGACGGCGCAAACTGAAATAATTATTTTTGAGCGGAAAGAACAGTTTGCTAGTAAAAGAAAGTATACAAGGCGACGCACTGAAACTCTACAAAAAAGAGACACTGTTTGTGAAATAGGCGACTGTGGGCACAACACTGCCCGTTAGAGAATTCCATTGTCGCCTTTTGAATATTACATTAAGCTGGGAGTTTAGTAGCTTTCGCTAATTAATTCTTGTTTAGACAAATAACAGCGATGTTTTTTTTACTCCAGAAATTTATCTTCGTTTTCTTTCTAAGATGTATTCTGTTGATTTATTTTTAATTTAACTTTACAATTGTAGATTTCACTTAAGAAAATTACAGTGCATATTCAGTGTATTATAAGAAAAACAGAAACACTGTCAACACTTTTTTAAGAAACAAACTTTACTGATGCATATTATTAGTGTTTTGCCTTTACCGTTTCCAACAATCTTTCTTCCGTATCCCTTCATTTAATTTTATTGATTTCAAAATCTCAGATTTCCTTTTACTTTTTTTTTGCAACGTAGGCTCTTCAGTTGTCAGTAAACTCCTACATTTGTTCTTCATAACTTACTTTATAATAAATACTAAGGATATATCAATTTTTTCCTCCTAGTTTGTATCTTCTAAATTATTTTCAATACATCTGCTGATCTTCAATGTATAACCTATAAAAGGCATTGTCTTCGGCACAACCCTACATTTGTATCTGTTATTAGAAATGTTTTCTGCACTTTTCTTTTAGTACGCGCTCCCCCCTACAAACTATCTCAAAAGCTTAATTCTATTAATCATGTAGTCAATCATTTTACTTGTAGCTTGGTACTTTAGAACAATCGGGATGTATTACCGTATTCTTTAAATTAAATACTTTATGAAAAAGATTGTAAAAATAGAAGTTATTATTTAATTTGAATGCACATTATTCTTTTTTTGTTAATATTATTTAAGAATTCTTAAACTCCTAGTCAATTAATTTTTCGGTGAAGGATTCATGAGAATCGGTCGAAAATTATAACACAAATTTTAAATTATTTGTGTTGACGTTTTGACAGTGTTTATTGTCATCATCGACTACATAAACATTATTATATTCCCTATTATCTGTATTTAGCTATAATTTGTTTTACTATGGTATATGTTGACAGGTATATGTATAAACATTTTCTTTACCTATTCTAATATATACTTGTTGACATTTCTTTTGTATTCATACACAGGTCCTGATGATGACAATAAACATTGGCGAAACGTCGACACAAATAAGTTAAAATTTGTGTTATAATTTTTGACCTATCCTCACAAACCCTTCACAAGAAATTATTTAATAATATTATTATTTATATTATACATATTTAATATCAGTTTGGTGTTAATTAGTTTCCGAAGAACGTTTTATATGTCAACAATTAGTTTAAGATTTTACATTTAGATACCTACCTCGTACGTTAATGACAGTCTTTTTACGATATTTGTGTTTTAAGTCTAGGTGTATCATCAGCGGTCCACAGCTGGTGTATATGTGTTTAGCACACCCGATGTACCATAGCTGGATTCTCACCTTGCTTCAACCTGTCTTGCGTGCAATCCCTTTCTTTAATCTTTCCGTCTGCTTGACTAGAATTTTCTTTAATCTTGACTAACGCTTGGTGTTTTAGACATTGACGGTTTTAGGTTTTCGAGGTTTATGAAGTCTTTAGTTGTTTTTATACTTCAGGTTTGCTTGTTGTCCTTTTGCACTACACGAAAAAGGCTGCACCTGGGTGAAATGTGTTACATGGTCAACAGTGCTAGGCGGTGAAGAGGAAGGCTCCATATCCAAAATCGTATTGCAGAGAACAAAGAGAGATGGATTGGTCTTCCGAATAGGTCTTCCAAATGGCAGGTTGCCTAAGGACGTTTGGCAATGTTGAGAATATACTAGAAAACTCTGCATTCAATTTTAAGTAAGTATACCTGTTATTGTAGAGTGAAAGTTTGTATTGTGCGGTGGGAGGTCTAGCTACCTGGGCGGGGCCTCAGCCCACACACATGCTTGTTTACTGTGAGAAGTCTACAAAAGTAATGTTCTGGAAGTTTTAAATAAAAGGAAAAATCTGGAAGCTTTTTTCTATATAAACAGAGATGCACTCGACCAGTTAGTTCAGTTTTAAATCTGCTTTTGTAATGTGTATTTCGTGTGTCCGTTGTACGTATATTTGCTACTAAACTGTTCTTCAATAAAGCGTGTGTTTGCTCCTGTACTTAAATTATTAATTATTTTGACCCATACCTCAACAGGTTATGGGCCCAGTGGCATTTTAAAATCGGAGTGCAGTGTGTAATTGGAGTGCAAGTATAAAATATTTGTGCAAAAATGGAACCGAATATAAAAATTGAAAAACTTCGAGACAAAGATAATTGGCATCAATGGCGCTTCGTAGTACGCACATTGATGGAAGAGGATGATGATGTGCTGGATGTTTGCGAAGGAAGATTAGCCGAGCCAGCTGCAGGTGCAGAAGGTCGTGACGCGTTGTTGGAAAAGTTCAAGAAGGCGGACAAAATTGCCAGAAAGTTAATTGTTACAACAGTGGAGAGAAAGCCTCTCGAACTTATAATGGGTTGTTCTACTGCCAAGGAGATGTGGGACAAATTGAATACAGCATATGATCTAAAATCTGATGAAAATCTGTCGATGATTCAAAAACAATTTTTTGAGTTTAAGTGGACAGAGTGTGAAAGTGTTACGTATAATATTTCAAAAATAGAACAGTTGGCTAGAAAAATGAAAAATCTCGGGGGAAAAATTGAAAAGACTATGGTGATGACTCGTGTTTCAACATCTTTGCCACAAAAGTTTAATCATTTTCACAGTGCTTGGGATTCGGTATCTGACGATAAGAAGAATCTCGAAAATTTGACTGAGCGCTTGATGGCAAAAGAATTTAGATTACAAGAGCAAAAGGAAGTACACGAAGAGACGACAGCGTTGCTAGCTAATCTGAAAATCGGTCATAAAGAACAGAAGAATGACTCTTATAAATATGAGAAGAATAATTTGAAACAAGAGCAGTGTTATAATTGTGGAAGACAAGGTCATTTAAAAAGGGACTGCTTCAGGTGTTATACGTGCAAAAGAAAAGGTCATAAAAGTAACAATTGCTTCATGAATAAGAATAATGGACAGCGAAGATGGTCGAATAATCAAGAAAGAAGTAACTCGTCTTCTGGACAGAAGAAATCAACATCGAGGATAGCACTAATAGGTGACAAAGGCAGCTGTGGCAATCGGGATGATCTCTGGATTGTGGATTCGGGTGCGACGGATCATATGTCGAAGCATCGAGAATGGTTTTCAACGTTCGAAGAATATACAACACCAGTCAGTGTAAGAATGGGCAACGGTATGAAATGTCTGCATATGGTAAAGGTAATATTGACTTTGAAACTTATAAAAATAGTGAACGAGTAGAAGGTACTATCTATAATGTATTATATGTTCCTGATTCAATGTATAATCTGTTTTCTGTTAAATATGCGGGTAAAAGGGGTATAGCTTATGAAATAACACATAATGCTACGAGATGTACTTTAAAGCATGGTAATGAAATTCTTGTAACTGGTTCCGAATATGAGCCTGGTAGTTTGCTAAAATTAGACATTCAAACTTTAATTCCAAAAGAATGTAACGTGGTAGAACAAAAGAGTAGGTCGAGCATTTCCAACGGTAATTTTTACAATTATGGCACGAAAGACTTTGCCATCAAAATGTAAAACATGTGAAGAATTTTTTGAAAAATCTAAATATAAAATTTACGGATGAAAATTTCTTTTGTGAAGGTTGCGCTTATGGCAAAAATCATAGATTGCCTTTTCACAAAAAGATCGATCGTGCCACTAAAACTCGCGAAATAATTTATACTGACGTTTGTGGTCCTATGGAAGTAGAGTCTCTCGGTAGAAAGTTATATTTTGTTTCTTTTAAAGACGATTTTTCAAGTTATAGAGAAATTAATTTTATTCGAGAAAAATCTGAAGTAATAGAAAAACTAAAATCATTTTGTATCGGGGTTGAGAATCAATTTGCAACAAATATTAAAGAAATTCATTTTGATGGTGGTAAAGAATACGATAATAAAGCTGTGATCTCTTTTTTAAATAGTAAAGGTATAAAATATTCGATTAATGTTCCATATACGCCCGAACAAAAATTCAATTGCAGAGCGCGATAACCGAATCATTGTAGAGGCTGCTCGATCAATGTTATATTCAAATTCAAACTTACCTCTATTCTTATGGGCAGAAGAAATGAATACTGCTCTACATGTAATTAACAGAACAGGCCCAACAAAACAAAATAATAAAACTCCTTATGAGTTATGGAATGGAAAAACAGCTACTGTTGATAGATTTAAAATATTTGGAACCATGTGTTATGTACATATATCAAAAGAAAAGCGTAAGAAACTTGATAAAAAATCGGTGAGAGGTTATCTGGTCGGATATCATGAGGATTGTAAAGGTTATCGTGTATATGTTCCGGAAGTGCGAGATGTCATTATAAGTAGAGATGTACTTTTTAAACCTGAAAGAGTATTAGCTGATTCAATTATTTTGAATTCTTTGAACAATAATAATAAAGAAACTGAAGAAAATGAAATTATAACTCCTAAAAATAATGAACTTTTACTTAAAAATGAATCAAATGAGTTTGAAGAAAGAGAACCTTTACAATCTTCAAATAGCGATAACAATCAAACTGAACGACAATTGCGCGATAGAACAAAATTAAAACCTACAGAATATTATGGATGTCCGATCACGTTTATTGCTGAAAAGTTACCATCTAATTATAACGAAGCAATTACAAGTAAAGAAAAAGATAGTTGGCAAGCTGCAATGCAGGACGAAATGAACTCTTTGTATGAAAATAAGACATGGGTATTAGTGGAAAAGCCAAAAGATAAAAAGGTGATTAACAATCGTTGGGTTTTTGTGAGGAAGCTCAATCCAGATGGTACAGAACGTTATAAAGCGCGGTTGGTTATTAAAGGTTATTCGCAACAGAAAGATATCGATTATAAAGAAACTTTTAGTCCGGTTGTTCGCTTTGATACAATAAGATTGATACTTAGTATTTCTGCTCGTGAAAATTTACATATCGGTAAATTTGATATAAAAACGGCTTTTTATACGGTGACTTAAAGGAAGATATATATATGAAACAACCTGAAGGTTTTGATGATGGAAGCTCACGCGTATGTAAATTGATGAAAAGTTTATACGGCTTAAAACAAGCACCAAGATGCTGGACTGAGCACTTCACTAATTTTCTTGTAAATTTAGATTTTTGTCAAAGTACGGGTGACCCATGTTTATACATATATAACAATAATAATAATAAGATCTTGTTAGCAATTTATGTTGATGATGGACTTATTGCAGCTTCAAATGAAAGTTTGATTGATAAATTGCTGAATGATTTGAGTAAAAAATTTAAAATTACTAGTACTAAAGAAGTTACTAATTATCTTGGAATGGAAATTTGTAGATTGAATGATGGGTCTGTTTTCATTCATCAAAGTACTTATATTAACAAAATCTTAGAAAAGTTTAATATGTCAGAAGCTAATATTGTATCCACGCCAATTGATTGTAATCATGATGAATATTTATCAAAAACTATTGTAAGTAATGTACCTTATCGTGAAGCTGTCGGCAATTTGATGTTTTTGCAAATTGTAAGTCGTCCGGACATAAGTTTTGCTGTAAATGTTGTATCTAGAGTTTTAGACAAACCAAGTGTAGCTCATTGGTCAATTGTTAAACGAATTTTACGTAATCTAAAAGGTACGATTGATTTTGGATTACTATATTGTAAGGATGGCAACTTTAAAGCTTATAGTGATGCTGATTATGCTAGCGATACAGTTACACGTAAATCAACTTCTGGCGTAGCTTGTATGTATGCAAATGCTGCAATTATTTGGCGAAGTAAGAAGCAACAATCTGTATCATTATCAACAACCGAGTCAGAATTTGTAAGTGCAGCATTAGCAACAACTGAAATAATGTGGTTAAAGAAGTTGTTTAATGAATGCGATTGTAAGACTAATAAATATGATTTATATATAGATAATGTGAGTGCATTAAAACTTATAAGTAATCCTGAATTCCATCAAAGGACAAAACATATTGATGTGAAATATAATTATGTACGTGATTGTTTTCAAAATGGAGAAATTGATGTACATTATGTTAAAAGTGATGAACAAGTTGCTGATATACTTACGAAAGCTTTGTCAAAACTAAAATTTGTTTATTTAAGATCTAAACATGGACTTAAGGTAAAAATGAATTTTTTAAAAATTAATGTGATTGTGAGAATGTAGAGTTTTAGGGAGGGTGTTGAGAATATACTAGAAAACTCTGCATTCAATTTTAAGTAAGTATACCTGTTATTGTAGAGTGAAAGTTTGTATTGTGCGGTGGGAGGTCTAGCTACCTGGGCGGGGCCTCAGCCCACACACATGCTTGTTTACTGTGAGAAGTCTACAAAAGTAATGTTCTGGAAGTTTTAAATAAAAGGAAAAATCTGGAAGCTTTTTTCTATATAAACAGAGATGCACCCGACCAGTTAGTTCAGTTTTAAATCTGCTTTTGTAATGTGTATTTCGTGTGTCCGTTGTATGTATACTTGCTACTAAACTGTTCTTCAATAAAGCGTGTGTTTGCTCCTGTACTTAAATTATTAATTATTTTTACCCATACCTCAACAGGCAATACGAGCATGTTGGATAGCAGACTATAGGAAGACTAATAAGCATTGGCAAATCCTTTGGGCCCGGAACAGGTAATTCGATTTGTCCGTGTTAGAAGAAGAAGAAGAATCTACAAGAATGTAAGAAGAATAGAAGAAGTGCGACCCATAATCTAATTCAGTAGTACGTTGTCTTTTCAAATTTGTAAAGACGAGATGAGAAGTGTTAAGGTTTCAAAGCCAGAATCTTGTGTGTGTATTGTTACGACGGTGACACTGATCGTCGTATGGTGCAGTGGTACAGACACCAATGACGTCAATAATCACCAGCTTTAATTAATCACAAATAACAGTTTGTAATCAACACGTAATTCAACAAGATTATACTCGTACAATAATTCAAAATATCGTTGTCCACACGTAATAATAATGTCAACTAATGGAGTCCCGCACAATAATCACTTTTCACTAATGACCACTTGAGACGCACTGAGCAAATCATCCGACGTAAACTAAAACTAAGCGACAGCTGTTGGCTATTCATAGCCTGCAAAGTTCCATAATACGCGTGCTTAACAAGCACTTGAGAACTCTAGAGGATAGTTTAGTGCAGCCTTACCAGAAGCACGCATCTGCTGGGCTAGCAGAGAAACGGGTAGAACGACACACCCAATGTTGGAGAACGTTCCGTAATTGCGTAAGAGTATAAGACCTTACAAATCGTGATAAGTTCTGTTGTGTATATTTGTACAGTACAGTTGCTCAAGGCGTATGGATGAACAGCTAACCGGTTAATTATATGGTCTTCCATCACAGGAGATAATGTAATGTAAGAAGAAGATAATAAAAATATTAACGTTAACTTGTTAACACTAAAACTCCACTGGTAAACGTCACTGTTAAACGCTTTTTAAAATTACGTATGGTGATGAGTTAAATACATTCAACAATTAAAATACTGTTGCGAAAGTCTAATGATTGTTGAACGTACAGTGGAAAATAAAATACAAGAAACTAATTACGTCACTAATCACGAGCTTTAATTATCACAATTAAACAGTTTGTGATTGACAAGATAGTCTATTACAAGAAATCAAACAGAAATTTTCCACACGCTATAAAAATGTCCACTAATAGAGTATCGCACAATTATAAAACACACATAATACTTCGCCACAATACTTCAAACCGCACTGTGTAAATCGTCACTTAAACGCACAGAGTAATCGCCCGACAATAACTCGGAACTATAATATTACGAACCGCATTCTAATAAATCGCAACTCAAACTGACTGAGCGTCGTTGAGTACTTGTATTTATACCCTTCCGAAAATCCAGAACATTCCACATACTACGCATTAGCTCTACACTACGACGTAATTGATTGCTGCCTTGACACAGTCCGCGCGGCTGGCGGCGTCTGGAAAAGTCTCGCGAATGCATGTTGAAATCACGTACGCACACAACATTACAGCCGGATTCTTCTGGAACATTCGATAAACACGTAGATTGTTCAGTAATGTCGTAACAATACTGAGAAAAACTAAATACGTGAATAATTTGCACTGTTAGAAATCTTTGTAGAACACTAATATAGACGCAGAGATTTTAGTTACATTCGTCTAATACAATTTTACAATCCCCTTACGGATGCATACGTTTCAAAGATTTAATTTTATATACCTGACTATGGGAATATTTTATATTTTATTTTGTCTATGGGAATGACTATGAAATATTTTAAATTAATTATATGGTAAATTCAAATATTTGAACACGTGAGGCGAAAGACATAAAGTGTAATCCGATATTGAAACTGATGGTTAGGTACCAATAGCAAATAAGTTATCAAAATTACCGTCTCTCTCTCGTACAGTGAGTACGTAGAAGCTATTCTTCGCTGGTGGGGGTTGGACTAACTTGAATGTTGAACTCAACTCCTCAGTTGTTGAACTCACTGTCCTCAGTCCAAATGAGATATTTAAGATTCATCCAACATAACTATTTACACCGTTATTTAAATGCTTCAGTTTAACACAAGCAACTAGCTTAGAAATAGGCCTACGTTACGTGATTTTGGAATTCCATTGAAATTATTAATATCTTTTGAGGGAGGGGGGACTGATTCTGTAATCACAGGGTGTTTCACCACTTTTCATACAGTAATGGACGCCTAATACACACTTTCTGAGTAATAAGTGTATGGACGCTTATAACACATACAACGGACGCAATATTTTGAGTCTATATTCCGTTCTTTTTTCAATGAACGTAACAGAAAATTGGAAAAATACTTCGTTCGATTTCAGCGCATAAATTTGCAGTGAAATGTATCTCTCTTTATATCATATTAGTGTTCTGAGTGGTTTGATTCATATGTCTGTTTCTGTTTAATCTGCACTGAAAAACAGTAAATTCATAAATACTTTGAACTTTTTAATTGTTCAATTATCCTTTACTTTAGAACATGATGTCAAATTATAGCACTCCAGAGTTTTATCCACTTGAAGTGGGTGGGTGCTTATAGTTTGTTCAAAACAGCGAGCTACACTCAGGGACTCGGAGATATTAATTCTTGAAGTGGTAATATTTTGTCAAGTGGCGGCTGAGAGTAAACTCGCTCCACATCGCTTTGCACATATCACGATATAAAGGTCACGTTGTCGCAGGGAACGCAGACGCTTCTTGTAGAAGCTTGTCAGATTTTTCATTTAAAAAACAGGATTAAGATTTTCAAAAATAAAGTGTATTGTTTAAAGAAAAACAAGGAACGTAGATAAGCACACCCTGTAACTGTAACAAGGCTTTTTTGAGATGCAATAATTTGAATTTAGTTGGAGAGGCAACAATAGAAAGAAATTTTATTGAGAATAAAAATTCTAACTACACTTCCGGTGTCGTTTACTTAAGCAAGACATATTTACTGAGGCAGTTGAATGTAAATTAGGTAAACTGTAATTGTTGTCATGTGGTAAACTTAACCTGAGCTTTCCAACTTAACGGTGTGTTACACGTCAAGTGATCCTAGTTTAAACACACGTTATGTGAAGTATCTTGAATCACGGTGATTAGAAATTCCACACACCATTAGAAATATATATTTCACGATGAGACTGACACAGATGGACTTCAACGGTTGTATTTCTGGGTCACAGGACGTCACAAGTATAAATAGTGAGACCATTCTGTCTTTTTTTCCATCTCCATATCTCTCTCTCTCTCTCTCTCTCTCTCTCTCTCTCTCTCTCTCTCTCTCTCTTTCTGTTTCTCTCTCTGTCTCTCCCCGTTTCTCTTTCTTTCTATGTGTCTCTGTCTCTCTCTCTCTCTCTCTCTCTCTCTCTCTCTCTCTCTCTCTCTCTCTCTCTCTCTCTCTCTCTCTCTCTCTCTCTCTCCCTCTGCCTCTCTCTGTCTTGTAAACTTCAAATACAAGCATTGGAACCTCTATACGCCCAAACACAAATTGTTAAAATGTATGGGGTACTAAACCGCTAAAACCGTGTTTCGCATGTGTTGCTGCAGATTCAGATCAACACATCGACAAATCAATATATCAATATAATAATTTTTACCTGAATAATTTTTAGGTTCATTTTCACTTATTTTCTGTTTCAGAGACACGATCTCCCATCCATTAGTATTGAAATGAGAGAGGAAACACCATGGTAATGTTTGTATTTACACCAATGGTAATATTTAAAAGTCAAACAAAAATTCGACTTTATGAAGTCTAGTGTAAGGAAAGAAGTCAACATCAAGTTGGATTAAAGAAGTCAAAAAGGATTTATAAAACAATAATATGAACGCAAGACGAAGCAAAAAAGAGAAGTTTTCTTATTGAAAGAGAAGTTTTTTGGGCAAAAGTATTGAAAATGTAAGGAGTCCAAGGTAGGAGACAGAAAAACGCAGGATCAAAGTGGACTGAGGACAGGAAGAAGAGACACAGTGAAAAAATGAAAGAATATTGGAGAAAAAGGAAAGAACAATGAATAAATGATTGAAATTGTCATGTGGTTCTTAGATGGCCGATACAAAAAAAAATCGATAATTAGGTGACTTCTACTCAAGTTGAACTTTAGTTGTGTGTATAAAATATAATTCCACTGAAAATTACATTAGCCTGAGGAATGTAGAAAAATTTTAGATTTCTAAATATTTGTGTTCCAAATTACAAAAAATAATAATAATTAAAGAAAATTAAATTGTGTTGTTTGAAGTCCTATATGTTATTTTTTGTAGTCTATGAACTAATAATAGACCCATTCTTATCCTGCCAGTTAAGTGATGGAAAAGAAGTAGGATATGTCACGGTTTGTTACGTATTATTTCCTTGGTAGTAACAACTCTACGTACTCAGTGTATATATGCGGATTTATTTTATAGTTCTACCCGATAATTAAGCCTGCTAATCGGAACCAATATGTACAAGTCAACCGCTAATATTACTGGTCAGTAAATTCATTAAATAGAAATCCTTAAATTCGTAGTGACCGCCAATCAATGAATTTTTCCAGTGAAGGGTTTGGAGGATCGGTCAAAATATATAACACAAATTTTAAATTATTTGTGTCGACGTTTCGACAGTGTTTATTGTCATCATCAGGACAATTGTTGCTGACGCTAAACACACAAATGTGTCGAAACGTTGACACAAAAAATACAAAATGTTTGTTATATTTCTCGACCGATCCTCACAAACCCTTCACTGGTTAAATAGAAAGGAAAAATTAATTGATTTTCCCTAATTAGGCCTCGTTAGTCGGTGTCTTGTTTCTCTTAGTCATGTAATTTGATACGAAAATAAATGCACAATGTGAGTAATGGAAAAATAATACCTTCTGGAACACTTATAAGCCTTATATTTATTAAAGTGTTTCAATTAAGTGTGTTTCGACATCCCTGCCTGCGTAAACACGAGAACTCTTTTAAATTACAGCAGCAAGGGGAGATGTTAATATTAGTAAGTATATTTTCGCGAAGAAAATTTTTTACAAAATCGTTTTTTTTTCAACGCTTACGTAAAACGTGGAAATGACGTAGAAGAAAGATTTTACGGAAAGCGTTGCTGGCGGAAGTTCTTCGAGAATAAGTAATGAGAGAGTGAGAGAGAGAGAGGGTGAGAGAGGGAGGGGAGAAGCAAAGAATAAAGAGAGACGAAAAGAGAAAAACGCTAAAAGACAGAAAACATGTAAATATCGATGTAAATTCAGTTTTTAAATTAATTTATTTTTTTAATGTACTTTAATATTAAATCTGTAATAATTTTTGTCAAAGATTAGTGTGTTAAATTACTGAAAGTAGATAAGATTTTTATTTTTTACTTACAAACATAATAATATTTAACTAACTGATCAGATTTGTACTTCCGCGCATTACTACTGTATATCTTCTTCTGACAGTTCTCATCCGTTTCGGGTGTCGGATAACATTCAGACTACTTTAACTTTCTGTACTGCTGCACGGAATAAGTTGGTTGTATTCATGCCAAACCAGGCACTTAAAAATCTCAGCCATGGGATTCCCAGTCCCCAACTCCTCTCTTTCCAAGTACTTTTCCCTGTAGTATGGACTGCAATAAGTAAAATCTCTGTTCATTTCTCATGAAATGTGCCAGATACTGAAGCTTTCTTATCTTCAATGTATTAATAACTTCCCTTCCTTTCTTCATCTTTCTAAGAACTTCAGCATTAGTTATACGTGATGTCAATGAAATGCTCAGTAGTCTACGGTAAAGCCACATTTATAAAGATTCCATTTTTTTAGTTGTGGCTTCAGTCAAAGTCCAAGATTCTACACCGTAGAAGAGGACCGAGAATACCTAGCAGCGTAAAAGTCTCATGTTTGTGTTTATTGTTAAATCGTGACTTTTGAATAAACTGCTCATTGTAGTGCACACTGCTCTTGACTTTTCAATTCTGCTCTTTATTTCTTGAGAGTGGTCCCATCGACTGTATGTAATTGCTGTATATTCCTATGAATTGCTCACAAAGTACTAATTAAATTTTGCTTCTTAATTACAATTACGTTCGACGGGATATAAATATCACAAAAGAAATATTTTAACAATGAGATAATATCTATATATTTCTCGACTCCAAAAATTTTCTGTTACCTCTTTAATGCACATTTTAGTCTCCATGGTAATTGTTGTGTGCTAAAGCAGTTAATTACACTGCAAAGCGGCAGCTGTATATCGAATTTAACTCGTTCCTTAAAATTAAGTGATAAATGTTTCTGATAACATGCTTAATTTATGTTGTATCGAATCAACTACATGTGTGATTATACGTTTATCACGTTTTCTACGTATTTCAGTTATTACGTTTTTAATACTCTTTTGCAGTTTTTATGGAAATTAAATTCTGAAGGCAAAAGTTATTTGGCACTATTTTTGCACAGTAATATTTTGTAAGAGAAAAAATCGTATGGATTTTAAAAAACGTTTTTACTTTGCTTAGTAACAAAATGCACTTATAAGCTGGTTACTTATACAATAGTGTTGTTTCTTCTTCTAATATTGTGTGATTTATTCATGTAATGCTTACAGTGCGTATGAATCAAATTAACTATCTCTAAAAAGTGTCATGTAAAAGTGAATAAAAAATAAAAAATTAATTTAAATTAGTTGACATCAAAATTTCAAAAATTTGGAATATTTTGTCTTTAAAAGTCAAAGGAAAATAAAGTAAAAATCTTGTAACGTTTATATTTTCTACTTAGTCAATAAGTTTTTATTCTCTGTTACAGGTTTCTGTTCAGACAAATTTACGTAACACGTAGTATTGTTATAAAGTACATTCAAATTGCTGCCCAAATATATTGAGATCTGAAGTACTGAAGGTCATGAGCAGTTGAGATTGTAGCCTTAAGAAAATTTCTGGAACAATAATAACACATATACGAGTTGATATTGGAGTGGTATTGACAATCACTGTGATTACTCTTTGCGCGAGAGTTCTGAGCTCCTCTGGTATTATAGTAAAGACAGTTCGCTAAAGAAACGTCCTTCCCAGACTAACATACATTCCCAGATATCGTGTTTCATTAAGCATAGGACGATAGACGAAGAATCAGTTATCAAACTCTGGTTGTTGATAACGATAGGCAAACAGTAGAATAATTATAATGTACAAATTTTATTAAGGAACAATTTATAAAATGCAGTTATTTTGAAAGCTGTGGGATCCTCGTAGGATTATAATTAGCAAATTAAGGAAATATCTGTCGCAACTATGATACTATCAAATGAAGTTTCGCCAAACATCTTATTAATGAAAATCATAGTTATACTTATTTCAGAACTAATTTAAAACCCCTCCACTTTTGCAGTAAAGGACGTTATATGAACACGCTCGAGGAATTTGAGGTGTACAAAGGGTTCAGGGACACTAATACCAAACCACACATTTTGAACGACCAGTTATTATTCAAGTATAATGTATTGTATGACACCGCGTTCAGATATTGAGATAACAAGAATCAGTTGCGGTTAATGCGCGGTGGGTCGCTATGCAGTGTACACTGTTCGCCCGATGCGTGTATTCAAGTTACAAATTAGTATAGTTCATTATTTTAATAATCCGTTATTTGTGGTCATTATGACATGGTTTTTAACGTTTGACAAACATATCTGATGTGTGCTACAAATTTTATGCTTGACAATGGGACAAGAGTCTCGAAACGTGTCGTTATAAGAACGGACATCAAATACGAGAAGTCACAGACGGTTAGTATAATATATATTTTTCATATATTTAACGGAAACGTGGCTTGGTACTAAAACAGGTTTATTCCTACTATAATAGAAATTAAGGAAAATTCAAATAATTTGTATTTGTTGCACAAAATATTAATTGATTTACATCTATTAATGTCAAGTATATGTCAATACAATACAATATCATTGCATATGTTATTTGTTCTGTACAATATTCCAATTTTACTTTCAAGCTTAGATTTTTCGTGCCATTCCATTTGTTAGTATGGTATCAGTTATTACGTGAACGTTTTATTTTAGAATTTTGCTAATAACTAATATTTAGCTACTTTAGCTTTGAATAATATTACTAATAATTTCAATTTTTAACTGTGGCGTGGAGAAAGTAGTGAGAATTTGGAATGAAAAATTAAAGGAATGCAAAGTATCACCAATTATGTTGGGAGGAAGGAACAAACGTATTGAAATAAACTGTTTGGCATTCTCAGATGACTTTGCTATACTTTCTGAACATCTTACATCTGCAGTAACACAAGTTAATTTTTTTAGAGGACGTAGCCAATAGAACAGGCTTAAGAATTTCTGCAGAAAAAAACAAATTTCTCACAAACATTAAAAACGCGCTAAAATTCGTGGTAACAGATATTGGTCGAATAGAGAGGGTTCGAAAATTTAAGTGTCTAGAAGACATAATTCAAGAGAATGGCTTGGAAATATCTGCTATAGAAGAAATATTCATAACATGGAAAGGGCATAACTGAAGATATTTACAATAAAAAGTGCATATCTAAAAATGGGAAAATAAGGCAATACAGTACAGTAGTGAAGCCAGAATGCCTATATGCAAGTGAATGTCTAGCATTTGATTATAATTTAGACAAACTAGAAATATTGGAAAGACGAATTATTAGGAAAATATTACGCCCACGAAAAACTTCAGAAGGTTGGAAATTAAGAAGTACTGATAAAATATATCAAAGTAAGGACAATGTAACAAAAAAATTAGAAAAAGAAGACTAATATTTTTTAGACATTTATGCAGAATGGACGACAATAGGTTGACAAAGCAAATCTTCAGATATCTGTGGGAGAAGAACTCAACATCAAGTTGGGTTAAAGAAGTCCAAAAGGATTTAGAAATAATATAGACGCAGAAGAAGCAATTGACGGGAAGTATTTTGGGCAAAAGTGTACAAAATGGAGGGAGTCCAGGGTAGGAGAGATAAAAATGTAGGTTCAAAATGAACTGCAAACAGAAAGAAGAGACACAGTGAGAAGATGAAATAATATTGGAAAAAAAGTAAAGAACAAAGAGTAAGAATTGAAATTGGCATGTAGACCTTAGATGGCCAATACAAAAAAAATTTCAATTTTTTCAGTACTGTTAAAAGTATCGATATTAGTCCTTAAAATACACACTAATAGGATTATGTACTGATGGATTGAGTGCTTCTCTGCCTGGCCGCCTCCATCCATCGCTCCTTTCCCCCTTTCCCCCCTTTCGCGCGCTCTCTCTTTCTCCCCCAATCTCTTTTCCCACTCACACATTTTACTATATGCCAGATGTTATGCTTTATTCTCAGTAAGTCGTGCAAAGTATAAATAATTCATAAACAGCGTTTTCCTAAAAGATATATTTTTTTAACTCTCTGCAAAAAATGCTTAAGTTTAAGTTAAGAATTAATTGCGACAATTAAATTACACCACTGCTCTTGTTGAAGTACATAATATTAGTAGTTACTAAAATTCCGTTATTTACAATTTTTTAACATATTATAACTTTCTGGCTTAAAATAGAAAGATTTCGTCATAATTAAAATTCTTATCATTACTGTATGGTAAACATATTGTTCACTGTTATGAAAAATTATAATTGCATTAACCAAATTATAACGTTCTCTAGTATGATGTAACACTATCTGAAGAAACAGAAGTAGTAAAAGTCAGATTAATCTTATCAGATTAATCGTAATACACTGATATTAAGAGAAGCTTATTCAGTCTTTCCCTTGTTATATTATTGATTATTATATGAATTACTTTTGTCAATTTTAGTGTTCTGATCTTCTATGAAATTCACTGCATCGCTTTGAAGCTTAGTGTCACTTATAACGTTTCCTTTGAATACTAAACCATACTGCATTTTAAACAATCATTCAGTTATGTTACTGTATGTTCTGTATATATGTTACATGTTCTAATATTTCCGTAAAATTGTCATGTATACCTTGACATTACAACTCTTAAATGTAAGTAATTGATGATATTGTTACGTAATGAGGAAAAAGTGTTACAACATTACAGAACATTCTCGGCTATTCCAGTGGAATCTGGCTGTAATGTTGTGTGCGTACGTGATCTCAACACGTGTTACCCAGACTGTTCTAGTTTCGCCGGCCTCGCGCACTGTCAAGATCGCTATCAATTACGTTCTGGTGTTTTGTAGTAGCGTTATTGACGGGTAGTAAAGAATATTCTGGTATCAGCGAGGTATAAATACAAGACTCCAGCGACGCTTAGTCAGTTATTGTCTATCGATTTACACAGTGCGGTTCGAAGTACTGCAGCAAAGTGTTGTGTGTTTTATAATTGTGCGGGACAATTGTAATACAATTGTGTTTTATATTAGTTGACATTTTTATTTCGTGTGAACAATTTTTATTTGATTGTTGTAAGAGAGTATATTGTTGATTACAAGCCGTTTAATTGTGATAATTAAAGATGCTGATTAGTGACGTAATTGGTGTCT
This sequence comes from Magicicada septendecula, assembly GCA_034769895.1. NCBI lineage: Eukaryota > Metazoa > Arthropoda > Insecta > Hemiptera > Cicadidae > Magicicada > Magicicada septendecula. The sequence continues at coordinate 468,861,791 of CM068374.1, read as the reverse complement.
TGTATTTTGTTTTCCACTGCACCATACGACGATCAGTTCGACCGTCGTAACATCATTGCTTTTTGAACCTGTATTACAGTAATAACATTTAGTTATTTCTGCTTAAATTTGTTGATGTATTTTAACATTGTAGATTGGGGATAAAAGATTTGATTGCTGCGGCACACCATAACTTCAACTAAACTTTGCTTGCGCATATTAACTCAGAGTATCAGGCACATAATAAAATCTGGTAGAATCAGCAGTCGTGAAGAAAATATCGTAGTATTCACATCAAGTTTAACCCAAATTTTATAGGTATGACATAATGCTAGGTCTCGAACATTCAATGTTACTACTATAATAAACGTTAAAGAAAATTTTAAAAATGAAAGTTTTGTGTGCTGAAATTGGTTACTAAAAATTGAAACTATAAATAAAAAGAAGCGTCCCGCACCTTTTGCCAAAGAATGCAGTAAAACCTATCACTTCTGACTCTCAACTCTTTGGAATATTAAGTTTACATTTCCTTCCACACCTGCGTCATTCAGAAAAAAATGTAATTACATTTAATCCCAACGTTTTTAAGTTGCACGGCTTAATACAGGACGATTATTTACTTTTAATTAAATAACCGTGTCCGAGTTCTTTCTCCACATATGAGAAATCAAATTAAAACTCTATCATTCATAAAAGGCATAAAATTTCAAGAACGCTTAATAAGAAATATGATATTAAATAAATGTGTTTTTAAATCATTTCAAGTCATGTTAATTCGAAATGAGATTGGGTACTGAAATTTCTCTATAGAATATCATCCGAGTGGAGGAGACAGAATAAAGTTACCTGAACAGCCTGTTTTGGAAATTAGCATAAGACTAAACATATACTAATGTACTATGGAAAAATATAGAGAATAGGGTTATTTGTCTTTAAAATACTTACAATTAATTCACTTAAAAATTTTAATATGTAGGAAGCCAAATTTAATTTTCTAGTAATTATTATATAAGACTTCGTAATAGTAAAGAGTGTACAGGTTACATTCTTTATTTAAAAAAAATTGACGGAAGGCTAATTGCATCTTATTAAAAAGAGATCTGCAGCTAGCACATGTAACTTATATATGCCTAGAAAACACATATATTTTCGAACTCACATTTTTCCACTCACAATGGTATATGAGCGCCTGGAGGATGTAGGAATTTTCATTACATATGTTAATGTCTTTATTGAAGTAGGCCTATGTGCGGAATCCATTTTGCACTTTATAGAAAACGTAAACTGTAATGTGGGTAGCGTATACAATCAAACTCACCTCCATACACTTATTACGCTATATTCACAGTACACATGTTGGCGGTTAAAAGCAATGGTAAACTTTTTTTTTTATCGTATCGGCCATCTAAGGACCACATGCCAATTTCAATTCTCTACTCTTTGTTCTTTTCTTTTTTCCAATATTCTTTCATCTTCTCACTGTGTCTCTTCTTCCTGTCTTCAGTCTACTTTGAACCTGCGTTTTCACCTCTCCTACCCTGGACTCCCTCCATTTTTAACACTTTTGCCCGAAAAACTTCTCTTTCAATTGCTTCTTCTGCGTGTATATTATTTTTTTCCTAAATGCTTTTGGACTTCTTTAATCCAACTTGATGTTAGCCTCTTCCCCCACAGATATTTGAAGATTTCCTTCGTCAACCTATTGTCGTCCATCATATATAAATGTCCAAAAAATAACAGTCTTCTTTTTATCAGTGTTTCTGTTATATTTTCTATACTTTGATATATTTCATCATTACTTCTTAATTTCCAACCTTCTGAAGTTTTTCGTGGGCCTAATATTTTCCTAATAATTCGTCTTTCCAAAATTTCTAGTTTGTCTAAATTATAATCCAATGCTACACATTCACTTGCATATAGGTATTCTGGCTTCACTACTGTACTGTAATGCCTTATTTTCGCATTTTTAGATATGCACTTTTTATTGTAAATATCTTCAGTTATGCCCTTTCCATGTTATGAATCATTTCTTCTATAGCAGATTTTTCCAAGCCATTCTCTTGAATTATGTCTTCTAGATACTTAAATTTTCGAACCCTCTTTATTCGGCCAGTATCTGTTACCAGGAATTTTGGCGCGTTTTCAATATTTGTGAGAAATTTGTTTTTTTCTGCAGAAGCTCTTAAGCCTGTTCAACTGGCTATGTACTCTAAAAAATTAACTTATGTTACTACAGATATAAGATGTTCAGAAAGTATTGGTGACATTTTGCATTTCTTCAATTTTTTATTCCAAATTCTGACTACATTCTCCAGGACACAGTTAAAAAGAATTGGGGATGAACCATCACCCTGCCGATCACCTGTATTTATTTTGAGTGGCTGAGATATTCTCCCATGAATTTTATTTTTCAGACTGTGTCCGTAAGGGTTTCAAGGATTAGATTTGTCAATTTATATTTAACACCAAATTCTTGGTTTATTTTATCTATAGTTTTTCTATCAACAGAATCAAAGGCCTTTTTGAAAACGTTTTTATTATATACTAAAATCCTGCAATGTCCTATGAACTACATTGTTTCAATAACTTGCTTACAGAACCAATGGCTGCGTTATGTAATGACGACAAACTACTTATGTTTTCAGGCGTTATGCACATTGATGGGGTATCTGCGAAAAAAGGAGGATGCGTATACATACGTTCCATGCACTATGTCTTTCAGAGAGCGACCGAAACACTCGAGAGGAAGAAGAAAGATACAACGGGAGTGGGAAGAGAACGCATTCACTTCACGATTTTGCCACCAAACGTAATTTGATGTGGTCACGCAATAACCCGTATTCCTGTAATAAAGTTCATCTGTTTCATTCCCATAACATAAAGAAAACGTAAATTACAACACGACATTCTACTGACTGTAGAGCATCTTTTTACTTCATTCAACACATCAACACAATATTTTTTTTTGACTCTTGACATATACTAAGAGTAGCAAATTATACATTATACGTTGTATTCTATTGTTGTTGTGGCGTTTATTTGTACTTCTGTAATGAGACTGATACAAAATCTTTGGAACGTATAGACCGTCTGTTGTCGTCTGTGATTAGCAGCTGCACATTACCTTATAATTTAACTGACATTTTCATTGTCACTGCCTTTCTTATACCATTGTGTTTTATAGGACAACGTAGAGGAGACCTTACGTCGCTTAAGACTGGAACATATTGTTTATTTATTTGTTACTAAGAACAAGTAAGTGATCAAGCAGCTTGTGAGTTTCAGTCATCAAGTATAAATAAATTTAAATAATTTGTGTCGACGTTTTGTGTAAATTTATTGTGATCATACGGACCTCCTGTAAGGCAATACAGATAAATTTAATAAGCCTAAACATGTAATACGAGTGTGTGTGTGTGTGTGTGGGTGGGTGGGTGTGCGCGCGCGGGGATGTTTTTGTGTATGTTTTAAATAAAGAATTGTAATAAGTATTACACATATTATGCTATTCTTACAGTAATAACATTAATTACATAATTGCACTGATACTTATATACATATGTAGCCTATATAAAATATTTTGTGTTGTCTAGGTGCAGATCTTCATTATTACCATAAATTTTGTAGAAACGTTGACACAAATGTTAAAACCTCTCAATAGTTGAATACTGATTCCAAATAACTTTAATTTATTAATCGTTGATTCAAACGTTGAGTGTCGCAAAATTTTTGTATCCGATCACCAAATTTTCAAAAAAATGTATTTTCTTAATATTATTTCAAACACTTTCTGACCACCCAACCACATGTGTCAAATAACAAAAACACAAATGCAGATAACATATTAAAACAAATCAATAACGTACATCCAAAAATACAATTCACAGAAGAAAAAGAAAAACATAACAAAATCAACTATTTAGACATAACCATCACAAGAAACGACAACCAAATACAATACGCAATATACAGAAAAACAACTTCTAACCATAACAATACCTAACCATTCTGACCACCCACCACAACATAAAATGGCAGCGTTCTACTTACTTTTTAACAGAATGTACAAAATTCCCCTAAAGAAACAAGAAACAGACAAAGAAAGAAATATAATATACCAAATTGCTTATGAAAATGGATACAATAAAAATACTGAAAATAAAATAGAAAATAGAATCAAATGTAAAATAAAAACCGAACAATTAAGAATTAATCAAAATAAACAACACATAAATAATAAGAACAATAAAAAAGAGGGTACATTCACATACATAAATAATAAAATGACAAAGCTAACAAAATTATTTAAAAATACAGACATCAAAATATCATACAAAACTAACAAAAATTATCTACAAAACTAAATAACCCACACAACGAAGATAATACAACAACCAATGGTATATACAAAATTGAATGCCAAGATTGCAATAAATGTTACATAGGACAAACAAAACAACAACTGAAAAACATTATTTTGAACACCTAAACGCATACAAAAAACCAGAAATACACAAATCTAATTTGCCCGCACATGCAATAAACACTGGACATGAATTCCCAGACATAACCAACATGACACTAATAAAACATATACCACACAAAGGGCCATAATGAACATTTGGGAAAATTTACAAACATACAAACATAAAACACAAAACAAACTAATACCTGAACAAATACAATTTTCAAAACACTCAACATAGGAAATACACAAAATACTAATATATACACCACATTCACAGACAATAATAGCAATTTAAAACACCAGAGACCAACAGAAAACCAAAGCAACAACCAGCCAACGCACAAATACCTCAAAAGGCTCAAAATTAGGAAGGCTGAGGATGGTAACACAAGGGTTCCCAAAACATGTTCCAAATAGGGAGAAAACATCTTGAGGTAAAGTCATTATAAAATATATCTTAATATTATGTACATATTAAGTAAAATAATATGCAAAATACACAAATACTTATGCAATACACAATTATTTGCTTTGTTTAGGATTGCATTATTTTTTCCTTACTGCAAGTCTTTCTCTATTTACTTCGGCTTGTATCTATTTTTAAGCCGTATTAAATTATGAACAAATGCACATGAATTATTGAAACCATTTTAAATAATGTTTTTGTTACAGTTTGAACGAGAATGCATTTATGGAGTTTTGTTGATCTATCTATGAATAATTATGCGTGTAACCATACGCATACACATAAGTTACAAATATTTGAATTATCTGAATTTTTACATTTAATTCCCCGAAATTAAAAAAGTAACATTACTTCCCAATTAAAACTTAGATACATTGTATAGGTAATTAGTTAGCTGAACAAATGCTGTACAGATGTTAGTGAAAATGTTAAGAATGTGTGAGAGTCAAGAAGGTCGTGATTGAAACAAACGAAACACAACCGGCGGTATTTTAAATGGATTGTGTAAGTCCTCAGGAAAGATTTGTTTTTACTACAAAGCGCAAGAGAAGACAGGATTTTGACGACAATGGCATTTAATACGATTCCAATAATAAGATTAAACGTGTTTTCATAACTAAGAGAAATACAATACAAAATTTGTGCACATTGTTCGTTACTGAAATTTACTGTCTTCTCCTAAATCTAAATTAAATTTAAGTTTTTAATTTATGGTTAGGAATTTAATTCTACAGTTAATATTATTTACGTTGTAAATCACAAGAATTTTTAAACAGTTTTCTTTACGCTCGTGTAAGCGATTGACACTCTTAAGAATGTAAGCCCTACAACAAAAAACTAATTTTATATCGTTTTACAGTTTTGCTGAGAGTAGAATACATTGAAATTGTTTACATTCTTTCCTGTAGTTCTGCGTTCTACACATTTTAATCTATCCCAACGCATTACGAATACTTGAAAATATTTAAGATCAGTGTGGAAAAAACATCATATTGAAAAACAGCAACTATTTAATCTGCATTTTTAATGGAGATTTTCGTTGAATTGTTTAAACCATTCAATGATTGCCTAAGCTAGTAGCCATTAAAAGACAGAGGCGACGGGTAGTCTTTTGGTTTGATAAAGCGCTGACCGTTGAAAATGACGTAGGGTGTAAGTCGAACATGTTCCTTCAGCGAGTGTAACTGTGGATCCAATCGCGTTTCATTTGAGTGTGGTTCTTCGGCGTCGATTATCAGAACGGCAGTAAATAAGAATAGGCCAACCGCGTGAACGTTCATACGTTCGGTATAATTGAATTTTTACAATGGTTTGAGTAGCTACAGGTTGACTGAATTTTAGAATTTTAGGAATCTGCAGCTTTCTTGCATCTGGCGAGCTTTTGGTTGGGATATCCGCCTCTGCCACACTAATGGCCTGAACGATATGTTTTGTTTGTCAACGGCAGGTCTAAGATTTTAGGATAACTTGATGACATGTCGTTAGCTCTTATGCGAATCAGATGTACACAGTCAATAAAACTAGCTCTAACTTTAGCTGTCGTGGCCGTCTTCAACCATACTACGTGATCTATGTTAGTGACTGTGTGAGCAATGCCTTCTGTAATGTCATCGTATTGCAGTTATGGTAAACTAAAGCTACATTACTTATGTTAAGTAATGATGAAAAGTTTGAGTCAACCAATTATTTTACCTTAAATTTTAAAAAGATAATTAGCATATACTTCCCAACGCTGCGGTCAAATCGTACCCTTTTCGCTAAGTTTTTTTGTTTAATTTTTTCTCTAGCTTATTTTTCCTGAGAATGAGTTCTTATACTGCACGTGCCTCTTTTCTCAACTTACAACTGGGTAAAACCAATAAATTCAAATACCACATTATGGATTCATTTTAATTATCCTTATACTATTTAGTTTAGAAGAAAATCATCTTGTTTTTTAGTATACCTTATTAGTAAACAAAAAATAAATAAATGTTAAAATTAAGTGAATTACTTTCAAAGACGAAGAAGAGGATATATTTACTACTCCAAAGATTATATAATGGAGCAGGATTATATTACGAATACAGTATTACGTCAGTACTAGTGGCATTATTGTTTTTGATTGAAGACTTTACATGAGTGTTACTTATTTGACGTTTTAATGAGAGTAAATCAGGTCTGTTAAACGCAAGTAAATAAAATGCGGCAGGAAGGGTCGGGTTTTCCACCTGGTTCCCCAGAGTTAATTTTAGGAATCGGGTATAATACCTTTCGACTCCAGGCAGCACGGACAGGGATCATTTCAAATTAATATTCCTTGATTTCGTCCAAGGAACTGCTTCATGAATAAGCTATATATAAAAAGATGAAAATACTCGTACTAGTATTTGCGGAATTGTAACAATACAGGTACAGAAACATTATACACTATATAAGTAAATATACTAAAATAACACATCAACTTTCTGTCAAGGGTGACTAAAATACACTTTTATATCATTGATCTCAGTATTATTTTCACAATACTATGGATTATGGTCTCGAAACCTGTAAGTAAACCATTCAACGCTGGACAAATCTATAACGACAGTAATTATTATTAGTCTCATCGATCTTAAATGTAAAGCCTACATATATTCTCCTGCAAATCTGATACGAAATTTACACAACACTTAACAACAATCATTGAGTTCATAAATTACATCAATGCAACACAAACAAACTTTTCACATTATAAAACCAGTCATTGTAAATTGTTTAAAAGCTTTCAGTGAGCCTGAGTTGCGGCCCCGCAATATTTATGAAAGAATGACGCCAATCAGCAACGCCGTTCTAGCCAAGAAAATTAATTGACTTATCTACTCAATCCTTCTCAAACAATATAGATCCTTCATGTTCAATTGCGATAGACCTGGGCGTATACGCCTAATTACATATTTCGAAATAATGTTTTCATACCAATGTGTGTGACACCAATACGTTTACGCATCCTTACCAGCACGTAAACGTAACAATACTCTTAAATCCTGGCAATTATTGTCGCAACGTGCGTTTTCTTAATTATAGAGCGAACTATAAGACGCTTGGCACTAGGTGACAACCTTAATTTACGTAGAAGTTACAGTGAAATAATACACAACGAAAGGTTTAATGTGATTGGGTTATTATACAGACACAATTTAAAATAAATGAGTCAACGTTTAGCCCAAATTTACTGTCTGAAATTTTAGTTTAGAGCTTATAAACGGAAAATAAAACAGTGAAGATACCTATATACATTTAATAAGATTCTTGTGTGTGTTATGTTACATTAATAGTAATAATAATAACTTTTAAACATGCATATAGTTTTTCCTATATAAATAAGATCTCTCCTAGGTTAGCTGGCAGCACCTCGCTATTCTTCACGCTTCTCTGCTTTTCTTTTGCAATATGATGTGCAGTTCATATCGACCGTAAGCTGTTTTATGTAGTCTAAACGGGTTCGTTCTCTGTGATTCTTCCATTCAATTGTTCCTTCTATTATTCTCTTAACCAACCCATTGTGTCGCGTAGTATATGCCCTATAAACTTAGCTTTTCTGTTTTTAAATTTGTAAAAATCTCTTCTCCTCCTGAGCTCTTCTAAAGATTTCTTCATCATTTGTCATCTTCTCCCTCCAGCTTATCTTGAATATTCTTCTGTAGCACCAGGTCTCAAATGCTTGGACTCTTTTCTTGTCACTATGGTCCTAGACCTAACAAAGGGAAAATCCCGATCTTCACCTCCCCGTGGTAAAGAGGGGGCAATATATCAAGCGGCTAACAAACACAGGGACCGAGTATAACCCGGGATAAGGTGATCCCCACTATCAAATGCCAATGGCCTCCTTGGAGGGCAGATGAGCGGTTAGAGGACAGGGCACACTATGGTTCTAAAGACTTCATCATTCGTTATCTTCTCCCTCTAGCATATCTTGAATAATCTTCTGTAGCACCAGGTCTCAAATACTTGGAGTCTTTTCTTTTCATTTTCTCCAATTGTCCAAGATTCCCTTCCGTATAGGCCAACACTCCACACGTATGTTTTTACTCGATTCTTTACTTCCTTGGGGTAGAGAGGGGGCAACGTTTGTATATCAAGCGGCTAACGAACGCAGGGACCAAATATCACCCGAGATAAGGTGATCCTCTCTATCAAGTGCCAATGGCCTCCTTGGAGGGCAGATGAGCGGATAGAGAACAGGGCACCCTATGGTTCTAGGGGTGAGAAATCACTTCTAAAGGCGGAGAAACGGGTATACGTTAACGGCATAGGATGCAGAAGGCAAGGGGAAACCACTGCATTAAAGATCTGTTTAAGATGTCCCTAGTATCAGCAATAATAAGATATAATTATATTTTACGATATTAATTGATGACTCTTTGGGCACTTGGTGAAACATATTAATACAAAGGTTTTGTAAAATATATAAAAACACTTGGCAAATTTCACAGATTTTATTTAACTCTGACAGCTGTTTCGGCTACCTAAGCCATTGTCAAAGAGAGAATGAATGAAAACCTAAACACAGGATGTGAGTAGTGGTGACCATCTGTTTAGGGCGTATCTGGAACATCTGTGAGGGTGATTGTGATGGAAAGGGGGGTGGAAGAGACAAGGGAAGGTCAGGTGTCTTTAAAAACTAAATACAATCATTAATGAAAAATATGAGTGTAAAATGAACTAAACTAAATATAATCTGGATGCAAAATATAAAATAAACTAAACTAAATAACAGCTTTTAATAAAGGGGATACACAGAATTCAGTATGTTCATTTGTTAAATTTTTGTTATTTTTTATTGCTTTTTAATTTCTAGAATTTCTAACAAATCCATTTGTTTACCTTTTTGTATGTTGTGGAGTAGTGTTATGTTTTTTGTATCTATGAAGTGATTGTGTTGTAAGCAATGATCTGCAAAACCTGTGTTGGCTGTATTGGTTAAAATTGCCTTCATCTCTCCATCTCAATCACCCTCACAGATGTTCCAGATACGCCCTAAACAGATGGTCACCATCATCACATCCTGTGTTTAGGTTTTCGTTCATTCTCTCTTTGACAATGGCTTAGGTAGCCGAAACAGCTGTCAGAGTTAAATAAATCTGTGAAACTTACCAAGTATTCTTATAAGTTACATTTTACAAAACCTTTGTATAATTATATTTTTCATTACGTATTAACACCGACACATTGAGCTAAAAAATAACGTGTTTAACGCTACGTGACTCTAAACACGGGGCAAGGTACAAGACTGTTCCAAACGTTAGGCAATCATTCTGTGCGGCCTATCCGGAAAATAATAAATTTTTATTGAATCTCAATAGGCTATAAGTATAAGCGCCAGCGGCCGGCTAACCAGTTTAATTAGTCCTGGCAACATTAGTTGGTTCTGAGTGATTGTTGCTGTTTAGTGGAAAGTGAATATTTTGTTAATTACAGCGAAAATGTAGTAAGGTGACATTTATTGTTGTGTTTTGGGCAAATGTAACTTGGATGATTGTATAAGATTGCCTTTGTTGATTTCTAAATGTTATGTTGTTTGTGGACTAGTTCTATGGAAAACTTAATGATAAATAGGTGGAAATATTGAAGTGGATTGCTTATTATGTCAAAAACAGTTTAATATAGGTTTGTCATTATAACTTAGAAGAAATGATATTAAAGTTACTACAGGAAGAGGAAATGGTATGAAACAGAACTGTAGACAGAAAGAGGCATAATATGTCAGTAACTAAGATATATTTCACTTGGGTGTATATTTCATTAAGATATATTTCATTTTATATCAGTTAGTAAATAATATTACATTTTTGAAATCAAATTTAACTTAAATTAACAAGTAACTTAGCTTGGTTTCAATATAGCATGAAATTTTTTATACAAATTATTTAAAGTGTGGAATAAAAAATGTTTTTGTTTCTTAACAAATTAGAAATTTTATTGATATTCCGTCCTGAGTTTTTTCTGCATTCTCGGCTTAAAACACACTTTTATGCTAATGTGGCCTAAATTACCGAAGTTTTTAGGGAAATTTTGTTTATATCAATTGCCGCCAGAAATGTCAGAAGTGAGGAGGATTAATTATTGTTTTTTATTAATGATCTTTGGAAACTTAATGCTAATATTGAAACACGGGAAGCTGATGAACTTATTTAACAACGGGTTGATGCCTGTTTATATCACTCGTTCACGTAATAATATTAAATATGTACAGTAAATGTTATAACAAAACTCTGTTTGACAAACGTTTCATCTGTAACGGAAATATTGACTGGTTCTTTCACAGATCTATACAAGTTATTGTATTTTAGGCATTGTGTAACAAAACAGTTATTCACAAAAAAACACTTGTCGGACACGTTACGTCCGTACATGTTAAAAATTTGTCATTACCATAAATTCTACAGATTTTGTTTTCATTGTCCTTTGTACTATTTGTTGCAATAAGTGCAGGCACAAAGTGCATGTTCATGTCCTTGTTGAAGAGCCCATGAAGAATTCTACATCTGGAACTTCCCATCAGGTAACGTATTGAGTACTTCAATTCTTATTTAGAAATCTCATATAAGTGACTCTAAAAGTACAGTCAGTGGTTCTTCACGGTGCTATCAGTAGATAATTACAGAGTGTACAGTGTTTTACTACATTCGACCTGTTCTTTTTCTAGCGCTAAAATAAAGTGTTTCATCATGTAATACACTTAGCTGAGTAAGAAAGTGTATTCACAAGTAGTGATTTAATTTACTGTATTTTAATTGTATATTGCAGTGCATGTCTAAATTCGTTGACTCCAATAAATGTAAAATTTTTTGGTCGAAGCTAAAATGAAAATTATTCGACTACTAGAGGAGGGTAGGAAGTCGGTCGATATCTGCAGTGAATTTAAACTTGCTCCGTCGACAAAAACGCATTGAAAAGAGCACTTTTTTACAATACATGGGATTTGATTACCGCCTTCAACTGTAAAACAGGCGTTTAGGAATTACAGACTAGTACAGGGTGACACACGGGAATCGGACAGTTTTTAAATAACCGGTACTCAGTAAACTTTAAACTTCAAGTAGGTTTATTGACACAAAATTACAGTTTAATACGTGCTATTTGAGTTGTGTTAAAGTCTACCTTAATTGTGAAAAATAATGTCGGCAAGTTGACTCCAATCTTCTTGAATGCAATTTTCAAGTCTCCGCTGGAAACCCTCTATCACACTGGCCAACATCTCTTGATGGATGGCAGCAATTTCTTGAATGATAGCATTCTTCAACTCATCTAAATTGCAGGGTTTGTTAGCATACACGCGTCTTTTGAGGTGCCCCCCACAGGAAAAAGTCACACATTGACAGGTCGGGAGATCTCGGAGGCCATGGAACCTCGCCAAAACGTGAAATGAGCCATCCACGAAACATGCGCCAAAGAACATTCATTGAATCGATCGCGGTGTGTGCCCTTAGCGCCATCTTGCTGAAACCAGACATTTTTCAAGGCAATTCGTTGTCCTCGCAGTTCTGGCCTGAAGAACGTTTGAAGCATGTGAAAGTAACGAGCCGAATTGGCAGTGACTGTGATGCCTTTTTCCTCACAAAAATACGGTCCAGTAATTCCAAAAGAGCCAACAGCACACTTGTTGAGAGTGTAGAGGATGCTGGCGAATAAGACGTGCCCAATAACGCAAGTTACGCTCATTTACGGTCCCGTCCAGATGAAAATGAGCTTCATCACTTATTAATCATCATCTTCAGTTTCAGGCATCAGGTTATAGACCTGTTGCGCCCTCCGGCCGTGATAGAACTCACGCCCCACCCCAGCCAGAGAGATATTAGCCAACCTTTAACCAACGCCCGGGGGCACGCCGTGCGGTGGGGACGAAGAGTGTTGTTTATGTGTGTGTAGCATATATTGTGTACCCTTGTTACTTCTCTGGCCCGGGTATGCCAGAGAAGACGTACGTATTATTTGTCCGCGTACTTGCGGGTGGACGAGCAAATCGAGCCGTGACCTTGACTCCATCTCACCACATCGGCAGCACAGCAACGCTCTGATTGTGAGTCAGAGACGCTACCACTGTACCGGCTCGCCTACATCACTCATTAACAATTGCATATTTTTATTCAATATCACTTGCATTTTTACAGCAAAGCCCTCACGTTGTCCATAATCTACCGCCTTTAGCTGATGCACAATTTGAATTTTGTATGGGTGGAATTTGAAATCGTTGTGTAAACTTCTCCCGTTTCGCGGTTGATTGCTAACTTACTTGCGTGTCGTCTAGCCGATCATCTTGGGCTCCAAATCAGTGCTTCTGTAACCCTTCCTACGTTCTACGGAATCCTTACATTGCCTCCACGGCGTGGTGGCTTCTTCTTCATAATGTTTCCAGTTGATCTAAAATTTGCCACCTATCTAAAGATTGTGTTCCGACCCGGAACGGCCCCACGTCGACCAACATTGAATTGACAGCGAAAGAGTGATAGACTCACCACTTCGAACAAAACTGTCATACTTGAACAGCCGATGTTGCAAGGTCCACTGCTTCATTACTATTAAAATGGCATCCTTTTGGGAGGAGAACGAGTCTCACTAAAGACTTCTCCCATCTCCATGCATTCAATACTACGCAGGTCAAAAACGTCCTATTCCCGTGTGTCACCTATATTACAAAGGAATTTTTCTGACTACGAAGATTATGATAACGAAGATTCCTATGTTACCTCTAAGCGAATGGATAAAACAGTTCAATGTTCCACCGTCTCTTTAGTCTGCGCTATCTAATATCGACGAAAACCGAATTGCTGATGGCTGATGACGACTTAGGCACCGCAGTAGCACTTAGTGACGTTAAAATTACTTAAAATGTTCTTATCTGGGATAACAAAAACAGGGAAGAGGAAAAATAATTTAAAAAAAATTATTCCTAGCACCGACTTCTGGACGCAATGAGACTGGTATCAATCTATTTAATGTGCCACGTTATCAGAATTTCATTGCAGCAAGAAATTATAATAAATAAAATAAACCTAAAGATGTTTATTACCAAACAAGGCAAGGAAAAAAATCACGTATTATTTTGAAAGCGGCTAAACATAGAGAAGATTAGTGTAAAATGTAAGTGACATTGCATGAAAAACTACAACATAACCGCTTGTAAATAAAGAAATATTATTGTTGTTTTGATTGTTTATCTTCTTTTTTCACAGTACTAAATAATATATAACATAGAACTTTCACTTGTGAAACTTACTTGTTTTTCTTCCCGTACGCGTTTCGGCGTGAAATATTATTGTAAGATTGGTAGTGCAGTAAAAGTATGAAGTGTTTTTAAATTAAATCTTAATAAAGTGAGTGGATTTACGTAATAGTGTACTTAATTCGCGTTTGTACTGTCCAACAGATCTTCTTGACAGAAACAGCAAATCTACTTACTTTTATTGTATTGTTATCATTATTCTAATTGTACAAAAACATAGAATACAGTTTCAGTTATGGTCAAATTTTTCTTTGTATTTTTAATATTTTTACAATATAGTTGGACAGCAGATATAAAAATAATAAACATTGGTTTTGCTGATTTACCCAGTAACGTAGGCCTAATTTCTATATAACAAAAATATATTAATGTTACCGTTCATTTTGATGTACAGGGTTTTTAGTGTATTATAGTTCTAGTGACGTATAGAATTGAATGTGACGAACACATTTTCAAATTATCAGTACTTCTAAAATGTGGAAGAGTCATTAGAAAAAGAACATAGAGCGCTGAAGGCAAGAAGTAACCACTGCATTAAGGATGTACATTTTATACCCAGAGCTCTGGTGGACCTGTTACGTATCATGGAGGCTCCTTGTTTGTACTATATACTTAAACAATAACATTATGTTTAATCATATAAGGTAAAAAGATAAATAAATGCCACGGTGACATGACACTCAGTATTACATCTCTGAAACAGAATAATAAGCAAACACAGTTATCTAGTCTCACTAGTGATGCACACTCTACAGATGTGCAGTACTTCCCAAGCATCCTGTGTAAGGTATACGGTAAATTAGATCAACCTTTGGCACGCGCACATTGCGTTCTTAATGGGGTGTATGTCTTAGCAATAATTTATTTAGTACAATTAAAGTATCTTAAAAATAGTGTACTAAAATAAACTTATTTTGGTAATTCTATTACCTTATTTCACCTCTAGCATCGCTTTACAATATTTTAATATTCCTTGTATTGCACAAATATAGGTCCAAAAACACTACTTTGCTGGTAACAAATGTGGATAATAAAATCGTTTCTACATTGTTACTGTCTCATTGTTCATTAAAAAGGAATACTTGCAGATCATAAAATTTATGAAAGAGCGGTGTTACTTATCAGTAAAGTAATTAATATTTGTTCCCGGTTTTGCAGTAAATTCAATTAAAACTCGTTTTTGTCAAAAGCAGTAACATTGAGAGTTTTAATTAATGATGAGTAACTCAAATTGAAACAACAAAATTAATTACGTACATTACAAACATACTGTTAAACATATAGATAATCGTATATAGGCATACTGTAATTGGGCGACTGAAATTATTTTTAAAGTCAGTGGACAAGGGAAGTATAAAATTTACCTTATTTTATTATATGTTACAGAGTTGTATTTGGTTTTTCCAAAGAACTCAGTTATAATTTCAAACTTGTTATATTTTGATTTTGTAAAACTAAACAGTTTTCAATTTTGTACAATTTATTTTACATAACCAATACTATCAAACATCAAAAACATTTGTACGTATGTAATGTAATGTTACTTATATAGACATTTTTGGAAAGAAAGCAAGCACTGCATTTGTCAAAAAAATGTCAACTAATTTAGAACGCTCTGTATTTCTGTTGATGACAGTTATTTTAATTTGTTTGTCATACAAGTGCATTACACTCAGTAAACTTAAAAATTATAACAACAAAATCTTGGTTGTACTGAAAACAATTCTCGGGAAAAACAGAAGTATACACATTTATTTGATCAGTGAAATGTTTAATAGTAGTTTTTTAAAGAAATTTAAGACCACTCAAAAAAAAGAAAACACGATCACTTTAACTATCTTCTTCTTCTTCTACACTTCATGGTATAGGCAGAAATGCCTGTTCCGTCTCCACAATGTCATAGTTGGTCCCATCTTGAAAAAGGTCTTCCAACGTAACGCTTGCCCGTTGGTTTATAAAATCTTATTTGTTGTGGTAGTCTACATTTGTCCATGCGGTCGATGTGTTCCCGCCATTTCCGTTTGTAATCATCTATTCGATGATTCAAATTGTAGATGTTTAGCGCACTCCGGACGTCGTCATTACGTATTCTATCTAATCGTGTACAGCCCTTGACTCTTCTCAGAAAGCGTATTTCAGCTGCCTGAATCTTTGATCTATCTAGCTTTGAAGGAACCCAGGTCTCACTGCCGTACGTCAGAATTGGGACAACAATGGTTTTATATAACTTTAATTTTGTCTCCTTACGCGTTTTACTTCCCAACGTTCTACTTATCGTGCCCCCTATGTATTCAAATCTCTGAAGTTTTCTTTCTATATCATGTCCTTTTAGATAGCTGACATCCGATCCTAAATAGCAAAAATGTGATACTTGTTCCACAGGATGTCCATAGACCATTATTTTTGAGCGTACTGGATTCTTCCCTTTAAATGCCATAATTTTAGTTTTCTGTGCCGATATTAAAAGGGAATATTCGTTAGCTATGGTTTCTAATGAGTACACCGACCTTTGCAGGCCATCTTCAGTCGTTTGAATTAGTGCTAAATCATCTGCAAAAAGTAACGAATTTAAAGTGGTGTTGCTGTTTATTTTAATACCTCCACGGACTTCCTCCTTCCATATCCGGATTATGTGATCTATGTATACATTAAACAAAGTTGGAGATATGCTACAACCCTGTCGCACACCCTGTGTTGTTACTAGCTCTGTGCTTATACTTCGTCCCGTATTTATCACTATTTCTGCTCGTTTATGTAGTCCTTTCAATGCCTGGATCAAATGTCGAGGGTACCCCCTTATATTCATAATTTCCCACAGCTTTCACTTTAACTATATGATCGTGAAATAAGGAAGCTCTAAGGAAGAAAGGCTCATGTGCATAAAATTGAGTTTCTTAAGGGCGCAGCGCTTACGTATTTGTACAAAGATAATTATTAATGCCGCTTAAACAAAATTTGTTAATTTTATGCTACTTATGTTTCTAGCAAATATTCGTGGACTACGATTTGTGCCCAGTAAAAATTGATATTACGTGTTTAAAAAAATGATTAAAAACATAATCTTTATAACATGATGTAATGACGTAGGTGTATCCAATATTTGTCACCACTGTAACTTTGAACGCAGAGCTTAATGCTACTTCTTGCACTAGAGAAAACATACGAACAATGTTGGATACTCTTATGTACCTTCACGATTAAATTAAATAATGCAAACCAAAACTGGCATGTAACGTTGGTCCGTGTGCAGAGAGGTTTGATCTGATTACAATTTGAAACGAGAACAAAGACCAGTCATATGTTCTGGACCACGACTTGTCTTTCGGAGTAAGGACAAAAATTTAGAAGGAAGGAAATTTGATATTACGGCAGATAAGGGATCTGAAAAAGAACACAACAACAATATTTCTTTTATGAATTTGCTAACTGCTATAATTTTTATTGTTCGACTAAGCTTTTCGTCATCACTGAAATCTTCAGGTCAGTGATGACGAAAAGCTTAGTCGAACAATAAAAATTATAGCAGTTAGCAAATTCATAAAAGAAATAGTAAGGATGGCTGCTAATTTAAACAATACGAAGAACAACAACAATAGCCTCTGTCCTAATAGATCTTATCAAAATGACTGCCTTTGCAATGATAGAAATTGTAAATACTTTTCGTCATTTAAAATAGCAAATGAGATACACAAGTTGTTGCAAATATTCGTCTCCTGCCGAATGCAACAATCCGCGAATTGTACCTTACCCGACGCCCGGACGTCACGCCCTCCCCTTTACCAACCCTATCGCTTGCTTTGTTAAATCTCGTCAGTCTCCCATCAAACGCTGTGAGCTGAGCGGCCCGTCGCCGGACATTCGTCAAGTTTGGGAGCCTCAATAACCAAGGTAACTACGATTGTTTTTTAGCTATCGTAAATCAATGCTAGTGGCTAATAATTTTGTGTATTACGTTTGTAACAAAAAAAAAAGAAAACTTGTAATAGATGTAAAAAGATTGTTATCCGTAACCAACCAAGATGTATCTTGTCTGTAATGGTCAGCCTCGCCTAAAATTAAATTCAGTCAGTCAACTTGATGAAAAGATATGTAAGGTTGAGTGTCAGTACTCGTTATATAGGTAATTTGAAGTCGTAACCTTGTAATGCTATTTTGTAATATTGTAAATTGTAACACGCACTGTATGAATGCATGTGTGCGTGTTAGTCGAACGATGTGGGTGTAAAGTGTACTAAAAGATGTGAAAACTTTCAGTTCGAAACTTGTTTCAACGTTCCGGACAGAAGACACGAGAACACGAACTTCGTACAGTTTTACACGATCTTCCAGCACAGACATAGGCCTAGCAGTGGTTCAAACCAGGTACGGAGGAACACGCAGCCGTAGCGACCAGATACAGCAGGTTGCAAGAGGAATTATCTGGATTGCCAAGTAACATTTTTACCTAATAACTTACGGTGGTAGTTGCTGCATCACGAAGCAAAAGCGAGACAAACTAGTTACTCGTCATAAGTGTCAGAAACAATTTCATAAACTTTTGTGTCAGAAATTTATTTATTGATTTATGTGACACCCCCATATTTAGCATTTAACATTTTCTATATTAAGTTTTTCAAAAAAAAATTAGCTCAGTACTGACGGTTGCTGACTGGCACATAATTAAGTAAATTTTAGAGGCTCGTAATGTTTTTGAAATAAACGGGTCGCATCCGACTCAGCTCACAGATTGATGCTTTCAACAATTTCTTTTACTCGCACCTCCGCCTTTTATATAATTATGTTAATTATAGAAACACTTGAGAATTAAGTTGTAACACAGAAAAGGTGTCTTAAGCATTTTGATGTATTTAGATATTGTATTATGTTATTTGTGTGTATGCTGAACACTTCCGGGGCCTAGCAGCGGGAAGTGCTACAGCAGAAGTGGTAGCCGGAGCGTGGTTATTTTGGGTTTTCCTTGGTCCATGGGTTACTAGGCATTTAATTCAATTTAATGGGTTATAAGCCATAGTAATCAAGAGTGATTTTGTTGATCTTGTGTGTGTTGAAATTTTGTATTGTTTGTATTGCACGGTACTGGTCGCGTGAAGTTTTGTATAGGATTTTGTGGGAGGTATTTTAAATGTATATTTATATGCGTAGTTAACAATTTTGTCACGAGTAGGTCTTTCCTGCAAGTTGTTGTGAAGTCAGATCGTTTGTATTACAATTGTATTGATTGCAATAGTTTTAGAAACATAATTGTTAAATACGTTGTATTACATACAAAGAAATACAATCTAATTTAAGTAAAAATTATACTAAACTCCCACACAATAAACTAAGTGACGGCAATCCACGCCATACGTTTTCATGTCCACCTCTTGTGCTATGTAAAATCTTCCAGACATCTGAGCATCAATCGAGGCGTCCTTGAAATGCTAGACATTGGGAACACTGCGCTAGGCGCCGGATTGCGCTACGTACAAACACACAGTATTCACGTCGCATCCACGTGCCAATGTGTATTATATAATCATTTTGTAAAATGTGTTAAAAAAAAATAAATAAACTTGAGCATGCCAACGGGGACAAAAGTTAATAGGGTTCATTTACCTTCAGAGTAAACATCGTATGAAAATTATACTTTACTGTGTTGAGACTCAGTTTTCAGTCGTTTAAATATTGACTTGACAGCCCCAAATCACACATACAATCATCAGACCCCCCTCGCGGGAAAAAATGATTTCCTTTGCTTTGATGTCAACAAAGCCCATGTTATTTGACATAGATCCGGCCACGCAGAAAAAAAGAAAAGGTCTCGTTTTGATTTAAAAAAATTCCTAACAATTTTGTTTTACATCGTTTACTTTGGTATATAATCAGTAAATTATTTCTTTTTTTTTAATCTTAGAAACGGTAAGCATTCTATAAACAATAAATCAATTCTTTACTGTAATTCTATTACAAATTTCCTTTCTTGATTATTACATTACAGTGAAGAATATCCTACTTTTATACTTTTGCCTTTATATAAGTATGTCGCCTATGTCATCTACATCATTCGTTCCCCAATTCTAATTTGCTTTTGCATATTTACACAATTAAATTATATAAAGATTTATCTATTATGATCACTGAAATGTAAAAAAACCTACTAAGAGGATTTAAAAATTTTTAAATTTGCAGATTTGCTACAACTAACATGCAGTTTACTATTATTTCTTTATACTACATATAGGCCTAACGCAACATATTCTAAAGTGTATCCGATTCTTGGTATTAATGTGTAAAATGTAATCTAATTATTTCATACCGTATAATATACGTATGTATTAATAAAGCGTTTTAAGTTTTCATTGCATCGATACATTAAATGTCTTTAAATCTGTAGAATATAACAGTTTGTAATCTAGTAGACATTAAGTTCAAAAAATTCTAATTTTTAAAAATAATCTACAAAATGTTAAGCGTTATGTGAGGAAAGAAAATGTTTCCTTTATTTATTAACCAAGTACCTTGGAATCCCGTCAAAGAAATGGAATTTATTTTTTATAAAATAATATTTTTAAAAAGAATAGAATTAATGCTACATGACTTGAACATATGCTTGTTAAAAGGAAAGGATTCTAAAAGTACTTTTGGCTAAAAAATATATTGTAAAAGTAAAGAAATTATGACAATTTTTTTGATATTCAAATGTGAACATTCCTATTTGCAAATCTTACTTTTTGGTTAACGTTAACACTAACCAGAGAAGCAAGAAATACCTTTAGCATATTTATTGCTGTTATAAAAACTGCGAAACTGATTACGTCAGAACGTAATTTGACAACTGGATTGCCTTGCGTCATTTACATTTTTGTAAAAATAAGGAATATAACAAATATGTACTACCACTAATCTTTTTCAAGCTTGTATTTCAAATTTTTTTATCGCACAATTAGGAAAATTCAATTACTAACTTTTTCTCAGTAGGTAATTAATTAACTTATATTTACAATGAAATTTAATAAAACAAGTTTCTAATCCCGTAAATAGGGAATTTTATTTAATACGTTAAATAAGTACATTAATACCGCTCCGCTTAATTTAGAGGTGATACTTTGTCTACTTTAATAGTGGGCCTACTTCAAAACGTACGAGTGACTGTGGAGCCAATCAAATATTCGCAGATGATTATTGTTTTCTATATTACATAAACTCTATACATAATCACAAAAACCGATATGTTAACAACTAGTGATTTGTAGAATTATTGTAATGAAATCATAAGCGTTTTAGAAAAATAAACGTGAACTACAAACTGTACAATTTTTAAATGGATGTTTATTCAGATTTACTGGCCATGGACACTCGCATACAGATTGTTAACAATTAGTAAGAAAATAAAAAAACATATAAAGAACTATTTTCAACGTAATTGATATGCACTATGTTTAAAATACTCAGAAATATAATGGTATAATATACTTCAATATGATTAGATATTTTTTCTCATTCACTTACTTTTTTTTCTCACTTACTTAAAGCAGCTTCTCACCTGTTACAGAATACTTTTACTGTTGCATAGAACAAACGAATTATTTTTAGACTGACTAATGGCATACGGAAAGGAAATGTAATTTTGCTGAGAAGATTAAATTCATATTTTTGTTAGAAGTTTGTGCGTTAGAAGTTTCTCAAAGTGCGTATAATTTTTAACAGGGGCAGAGTAAACAACCATTATGTAGAAAGGGAGGGAAAGAGAGAGACAGAGATAGAGTGTGTGTGTGTGTGTGTGTGTGTGTGTGAGAGAGAGAGACAGAGAGAGAGAGAGAGAGAGAGAGTGTGAGGGGTGAAACAGAAGGTTTTCACATCACCATTTATTGTGATGACGTCAGTGGCCTAGAAACGCAGCAACCTATATTGCTGTAGAGCCCACCTGCTTCGCTCACACAATGAGACACGCATTACACATGACAACGTACTACCGATCGGATAGCTTCAATGTAATTCGTCAAGCAATGCATGCTTACTCGCCAGACGATATTTACTCTTATGAAAACGTCACTTAGATAAATGGAACCTATTGTATCGCTGGTTCTGTTGCACTAAAGTATGTTATTCTTTTCTAAAAACATCCGCGTAAATGCTGGTTATTTTAAAGAAATTCTTTCTTTGTGTTACGTCAATGGCTTTCCGTATAGTATGGCTTACTCTTTTAATTTTTTTTGGTACAAGGTTTGTGAGGATCGGTCAAAAATATAACACAAATTTTAACTCATTAGTGTCGACGTTTCGACAATGTTTATTGTCATCATCAGGACCTGTGTATGAATACAAATTAAATGTCAAACACAACAGAACAATTATTTGAGTGAACGTGTTTGTGTATGTGAGTGTGTGTGCGAGCGCGCGTGTATGTGTGTATCCTTGTATATATGTAAAGGAGTTGAGATAGTTTGTTTTACATCATCAAATATTTTCATTAAAGACAACGAGAAAATTATAATAACACAGAACTTAAATTATACGATATTATAATTTAAATTACTCATAATATAATTAATTAAAAAAGCAGTAATCAATAATTCAATATTATAATTGGTACAGAAAATGTTTATACATATACCAGTTAACATACAGCATAGTAAAATATATTATAGCTAAGTACGGATTATAGGGATGTTCAATTATGTAATTATGAAAAGTTATTTTTATCCTGTTTCACTCACTACTGGTATTGAAATCATCATTAATTTAGAACATTCTAAATTACAAACAAGTCTACTTAAATAATTGTTCTGTTGTGTTTGACGTATTCATACACAGGTCCTGATGATGACAATAGACATTGTCGAAACGTCGACACAAATTAGTTAAAATTTGTGTTATATTTTTTGGCCGATCGTCACAAACCCTTCACCGAAAAATTCATTGATTGACGGTCACTATAGATTTAAGGATTTAATTATTGTTTTATTGAAACAAAGGTTTGCTCAATGTTTCTCAAAAAGTAACGGACGATAATAGACATTAAATAGAGACCTTTATGTACTTGTACAACCTCATGTAATAGCATCGTTTACAGTAGGTTACGTCGTGGGATAATTAATACGTATCGTCAATATTTATTGCTACATATGAAATATAGTGTTACATCAATCTACTGATCGTCGTATGGTACAGTGGAAAACAAACTACAAGACACCAAATTACGTCATTAATCACCAGCTTTAATTATCGCAAATAAACTGTTCCTAATTAACAAGATAGTCTCTTAGGACGAATCAAATAAAAATTGTTCACACGCAATAAAAATGTCAATTAATAGAGTCCCGCACAAATATAAATCACAAAACAATTCGCCACAATACTTTCAGGCCGCACTGGAATAAATCGCCACTAAAACTGAACACACTAAGCGACAAGTATAAGGTGCTTATAGTCTGCAGGGTTGCACAATATGCGTGGTTACAAACACGGGAACATTCTAGAGAATACTTCTGCGCGGCCATGGCAGAAACACACACCCTTGGGCTAGTTGAGAAGCTTCTAGAACGACACAATCGAACGCACGAGACGTGCCACATTACATACTACTGCCGCCTCGCATGTCAAGCGCGGCAGTATAATCTAAACTCAATAATGTAAATAAATAATAAAATAAATAAATAAATAAGTAGAAATAAATAATAAGTAATATAAACTCAATTGAAACGTGCAAAAACCTTTAGGCGAGAAATCAATGTTATGATTCATTTGTGCCTTTCTCACATTTTCACATAAGAAAAATCAAGTTCCAGTAAATGAGTAAATGTTTTCGCTAGACGTTTGTACGGAGTGATTACAGAGAAACAAAAACTAATCGATCTTGTAGTGGCTGTGAAGGCACACAGTATTTTCCCCAGAGGGTAGATCTGTAGATTTTATGCTTCACCCCATACTTGTTCAAATGTACGAGTTTTTAATTCACCTTTCTATTTCTTCGTAAGAACACGATCTTGACAATGGAAGAGGGCATTTCATATTACTCTACGTCTTGCCTTCTCGTGCTAAATTAATTATAAGTTTGTTAATTACAATGAGCCAAAATCTGCCAAAATATTTTAGAAATTTTGTTAATACAATTACGATGGTTTAATTTTTACGCTTACAATTTTATTAATAAAAGAACTTCAAATATTACAGCTTTTAACTTTCAAATCTAGGAACTTGAATATACTCTACAAATTGTTTGGGTAATTTCTAAAGTACCTCATATTTGAACATTATCATTACCTACTGTATTACACTGTAATATTGAAATAATTTTGTCATGGATTACAGATCTGTAAAGCAGTGTTGTAATTTGGATAAAAAATTACGGCACTCTGGTCACCCCGCTAACCTTTATTTCATTTATCAACTTTACTCATTGTTTTGTTAACCTTGACGCCTTATCTTCCTCCAAAATGTACATAAGAAGTAAATTGATCTAAATATTTATACCTTTAATTTTTCAACAGCAAAAGGGTAGAGAGATTGTTTTATAATCCAATAACTGTACAGTACAGCAGATACCTAAGGAGCCAAAAAAATTTAAATTGTGATTTATATATTCTGATACAACTAGTGTCCTCCTACCGTTTCATGACATGAATCAAAGCGTCATGAAATGCCTGAGCGGCCATTACGAAAAGAAAATTGTGCTTCGACTTATTGAAGAGGGAGAAAGGAAATTAAGTTTAATTTATGCTATGCAGCGTGCATTCTTGACAGTGCATCGGACTTGGTTACACTTTCAATCGTAAAACAGCGTTTAGGAATTACAGACAAGTATTATAAAAGAATTTTTCTGACGACGAACATTATGATAAAGAAGCTCCCCACGTTGCCTCCAAGTGAATGGATAAGATAGTTCAATGTTCCACCGTGTCTTCAGTTTCCGCCATCTAATATCGACGAGTACCAAATCGCTGATGACGACTTAGCCACCTAGGAGTACTTAGTGATGATAAAGTTGTTGAAAATATTGTTATTCACGATACCAAAGACAGAGCAGAGGAAAAAGAAATAGAACAATAAATCCTACCACCTACTTTTAAAGAAGCTCTGTACACAGTGTGGCCGGTACCAGCCTATTTAAAATGCCACGTTATCAAAACTTCATTGCAGCAAAAAATTGTAAATATAGAAAATGAACCTGAAGATGATTTTTACAAAAAAAAAACACACTGACAATAAAGGAAAAAATCACGCATTATTTTGGAAGTGGCTAAGCAGTTTCAACAAAGATTACTGTGAAATTTAAGTGAGATTTGCATGAAAAACTACAAAATAAACGCTTATAAATAAACAGACTATTATTGTAACATTTTTAATGTAGTAAAAGTAAGAAGTGTTTTTAAATTTAATCTTATAGTGAGTGGAATTACTTACTAGTGTACTTAATTACGGTTTTTTCTCTTCAACAAATCTCCTTGACGGAAACAGGTTACTAAGTTTTAATTAATGTTATAATTATCCTTGTTTAATAAAAAGAAGAATATAATTTTAATTATGCTCCAATTTCGCCTTCATATATTAATTATTTCTTTGATACAGTTGACATCAGGGGAGAAAAACATTCATTTTTCTAACTGTCCCAGTAACGTAGGCCTAATTTCTATGTATCCATAATGCATAATGTTACCTTGAATTTCCATATACAGAGCTTCTACTGTATTGTAGTTCTAGTAACGTGTTGAATTTAATCTGAGATTCTCGAATTCGAAAACGTTATATGTACATATAATATATGGAAGAGTCATTAGACCTAGAACACAGGACGTTGAAGGCAAGGAGTAACGACTGCATTAAGGACGCGCTTTTTATACGTCAAGTCCTAATATTCCTTATATGTATTATGGAGATTCCTGTGAAGAGATCTAATACACACTATTGAAATTTCACAGTGTTTATGCACTGTTACAATAATACCATTAAGTTTACTCATGTACAGTAAAACGAATATTCTATTCACGGTGACATGACACTTAGTATCATCTATCAAAAAGAATAATTAAAGACAGCTGTCTAGTCTCACTAGTGCTACTCAGTCTGTAAATAATGTACAATAGTCCCCAAGCACCTTTTGCAACGTATACAGTAAATTGGATAGATTCCGTTCATATGGGGCTGTATAACGCGTCCTTGGCAATAATTTGTTTAGTAGTATTAAAGTGACTTAAAAGTAATGTACTACAATAAATTTATGTTGGTACCTCTGTTACCTTATTTCTCCTCCAGCTTCGCTGTTATAATATTTTAATATTCCTTCTATTGCACAATTATAGGTTCTAAAGACATTACCTTGCTGGTGACATATATGCGGATATAATTTTCTACATTGTTATTATCATATTGTTCGTTAAAAACGAATACTTAGCAGACCATAGAATTTATAAAAGGACGGTGTTACTTATCCTTAAATTGGCTAAAGTTTGTTCCCGGTTTTGCACCAAATTCAATTAGAACTTCGTTTTGTCAGCAAATATTTTGACAGTTTTAACTAACGATAAGTAACTACAATTGAAACAACAACGTTAATTAGATTACAAACATATTCTTATACATATAGATAATCGTATACTGCTTTTACTTAGACTGTAGTTAAATTGTTCTTAATTACGGCAGTTAAATTTACCAGAGCGTAAAATTTACCAGTGTTTAATTTATTATAGATTGTATTCGGTTTTTCAAAAGAAGTCAATCATAACTTGAAACTTGTTAAATTTAAATTTTGTAAAATTAAACAACTTTCAAGTGCCCACAATTACTTTACACAACGTACACAATCAAACATCAATCAACATTTCTACGTATGTCATGTAATGTTACGTAGACAGAAAGTTTTGGTAAGAAAACAAGTACTGCATTTGTCAAAGAAAATGTCAAATGTACCAGAACGCTCTTTATTTCTGTTGATGATGGTTATGTTAATTTCTTTGACCTACAAGTGAATTACACTAAGTAAACTTGAAAATTGTAACAACAAATTTCTCGATTGTACTGAAAATGAATTCTCGGGAAAAACAAAAGTACACACATTCCATTGATCAGTGGAATACCATAATACAATAGTAGGAACTAATTCTTCAAAAAAAATATAAAACCACTCAAAAACCAAAACACGATCACTTGCACCACATGATCGTGAAATACGGACGCTCTAAGTATAAAATGCTCACGGGCATAAAATTGAGTTTCCTTAGAGCGCAGCGCCCACCTACGTGTACAGAGATAATTATTAATACCCCTTTAAAAATTTGTTTAACTTCATACCACTTAAGTTTTAGCAAATATTCATTGACTACGAGTTGAGCACAGTAAAAATTTATATTGCGTGTTTAAAAAATGTTTAGAAACACAATTTTTATAACATGATGCAATAACGTAGGCACTGCAATATTTGTTGACACTGTAATTTTGAACGCAGAGTTTCATGCTGCTCCTTATACTAGAAGAAATATATACCAACAATGTTGGATACTCTTATGTACCTTAACGATTAAATTAAATAATACATACTAAAATTAACATGTAACTTTGGCCCGTGTGCGGAGAGGTTTGACCTGAAACAAGAACAAGGACCGGTCGCAGGTTCTAGACCGTGACTTGCCTTTCGGGGGTAAAGACAAAAATTCAGAAGGAAAGAAATGGAATAGTATGGGAGACAAGAGATGTGATAGATAACACAACAACAACAGCCTCTGTCCTAATGGATCTTATCAAAATTAATGTTATTACAAAGCTGGAAATTAGAATTACCTTCAGTGATTCAAAGTAGCAAGTGAGACATATAAGTGGAAACGTAAAGACCTTGGATGAAAGAAATGAAATGAAAGAAAAATGGATGTTGGTAACAAAATATAATATGGCAATACTTATTATCTATGAAAGAAAAATGGATGTTGGTAACAAAATGTAATATGTCAATACTTATTATCTATGAAAGAAAAATGGATGTTGCTAACAAAATATAATATGTCAATACTTATTATCTATGAAAGAAAAATGGGTGTTGGTAACAAAATATAATATGTCAATACTTATCAAAACAGATGCGAATACTATAATAAAAGAAGGCAACACAAGAGTGTGTCATGACTTAAAAATAATGTAAAAAATATTCAAAACCAGAGAAATCGATACTCAGAGTTCTTATTCACCGCTTTTTAAAACAAACTTCTCTTATAATAGTACTCTTAAAGTGCAATTATTATAAATAAATGCACTCTCAAAATGCATACTATCACAAAAGAAATTCTACTTAACTCCAAAAAACTAAACTGACAGTAATCTACACCATAGCTATTTATACCCACCTTCTGTGCTATGTAAAATTTTTTAGATATCTCAGTATTAACCGAGGCGTCCTTGAAATGTAAACTGTCAGAATTTTGCTAGACGTTGCGCACTTTCTCGTACTTTGCGATAGGTGGCGACTTCCGCTGCGTACAGGTATCCGCTGGCGACTTCCGCTGGATTCATGTCGCATCCACATAGCAATGTGTATGATTGAGTCATTTGAAAAACGTGTTCAACAAAAATGAATAAGCTTTAGCACGCCAACGGGGATAAACGTTAATAGGGTTCATTTACCTTTAGAGCAAACGTCGTATGGAAATTATATTTTACTGCGTTGAGACTGTTTTCAGTGGGATAAATATTGACTTGACAGAACCAAAGCACACATACAATCAGCAACACCCCCCTCACGCGGGGAAAAAGCGATTTTCTTTGCTTTGATGTCAACGAAGCCCACGTTATTTGACACAGACCCGTCCACTTAGAAAAAAGTATCTTTTCGATAAAAAAAATACTTTCTAACAGTTTCGATTTACATAGTTTAATTTGGTATATTCTCAGAAAATTATTTCTTCTTTTAAAGCTTAGAAACGGTAAGCATTCTATAAACAATAAGTCAACTTTTTATTGTAATTATATAACAAGTTTCCTTTCTTTTCTATTATATTACAGTGAAAAATATAAGTTAATATAAGTATGTAATATAATATACGTAGCATATAAATACCCTTTGCCTTAAAATAAGTAGACCTATGTAGCCTATATCACCTTCACCATTCGTTTCCCAGTTCTAATTTGCGTTTGCATATTTAACAATTGAATTTCATCAAGAATTATCTATGACGATCACTGAAATGTAAAAAAAAACCTACTAAACCGGTTTTAAGTCTTTCAAAATGTGTAAATATTCTACAAATAACATGTAGTAGATTACTATTTCTTTATATCACATGAAACGCAACATATTCTGAAATGTGTGCGGTTCTTGGTATTAATGTGTAAAATCTAATCTAATTATCTCATACCTTATGCTTATGCTTATACCTTATACGTATGTTCCAATAAACCGTTTTAAGTTTTCATTGTACCGATACATCAACTGTCTTTTAATTTGTAGAATATAACAGTTTGTATTCTAGTAGACATTAAGTTTAAAAAATAATTCTAATTTTTAAAAATAAGCTACAAAATGTTAAGCTTTATGTGAGAGGAAAAAAATGTTTCCTCTATTTATTAACCATATAATTTGAAATCTCGTCAAATAAATAGAGCTTATATTTTATAAAATAATATTTTTAAGAAGAAAAGAATTAATGCAACATATGCTTGTTAAAATAAAATATTTCTAAAATTTTTCTAACCAAAGTAGGTATATTTTTGGAAAATAAATAATTTGTGACAAGTTTTGCGACAATTAATGTGAAGATTTCTATACAGAAATCTTAATTTTTTCTGTTAAATTTAACACTAACTGGAGAAGCAAAAAAGAAATTTAGCATATTTATTGCCGGCATAAAAACTGGAAAACTGATTACGTCAAAACATAACTTGACAATTGAATCGCTTTGCTTAATTCACATTTTCGTAAAAGTAAGGAATATAATACATGGAAAACAAATACATGTAACACATCCATACCAAAAAAATGGATATTTATTTAATACAGAATATAAGTACATTAATACCGCCTTAGTTAACTTAGAGGTTACTTTGTGTCCTTTAATAGTGGGCCTACTTCATAATATACAAATGACTGCAGATCCTATCGAAGTTTTGCAGATGATTATGGTTTTCTGTATTACGTAAGGTTTATAAATAAACACAAAACCAATAAATTAACAAGTAGAGAATCCGTAGGATTATTATAACAAAAACATAAAAATTTTTAAAAAATAGTTTTCAAACTTAACATATAATCAAAACAACATAACAACAAACAAAATTTTAAAAAATATGTATGAAGTAAAAATAGTAACATTTTGATATGAATTTTTATGCAGATTCGGGTGTAGATTCTTGTATACTGATTGTTAACAATTAGTAATAAAATAAACAAAATATACGACTATTTTCAAAGTAAGTGATATTCACTATATTCAAAATACGAGATTTAATGCGTATAATATACAGTACTTCAATAGTTGTCTTGATTATTTATCATCTCTTCTTTCACAGCACTAACACTTATCTAAAAATGAAACTTTTACTTGTGAAACTTACTGTTTATTTTCTTCTCGTTGAAACGAGAAGAAAATAAACAGTAAGTTTCACAATTAAAAGTTTCATTTTTAGATAAGTACTTCAATATTATTAAATATCTTCTTCTCACTCTCCTCACTTACTTACACCACGTCCCACCTCTTACAGAATACTTTTACTTTTCATAGAACAAACGACTTAAATTTTTAGACTGGTTAATGGGTTAATGGCATACTGTAAAGGAAATGTAACTATTAATGTCATATATTTGTTAGAAGTTTTTGTGTTGGAAGTTTCTAAAAGTGCATATAATATTTTTAACACGGGCGGAGTAAACAACCATTATGGAGAATCCGTGAGAGAGAGAGAGAGAGAGAGAGAGAGAGAGAGAGAGAGAGAGAGAGAGAGAGAGAGAGAGAGAGAGAGAGAGAGAGAGAGAGAGAGAGAGAGAGAGAGAGAGAGAGAGAGAGTCTGAGTGGTGAGAAAGAAGGTTTTCACATCACCATTTATTCTGATGACGTCAGTGCCCAAGAAACCCAGCAACCTACAATATTGGCCACCTGCTTCGCTCTCACAATGAGACACGCATTAAACATGACAACATACTACCGATTGGATGGCTTCAATGTACTTCGTCTAGCGTGCTTACTCCCTGATATTTACTCTTGTGAAAACGTACCCTTAGATAAATGGAACCTATTGTATCGCTGCTTCTGTTGCACTAAATTAGTTTATTCCTTTTAAAAAACGTCCATGTAAAGGCAGCTTATTTTAAAGAAATTCTTTCTTGCCGTTACATCAATGCCTCTCCGTACAGTGTTTCTCGTCTAACATTATTCTTTTAATTTTTTTCGGTAAAGGGTTTGTGAGAATCGGTCAAAAATATAACATAAATTTTAACTTATTTGTGTCGACGTTTCGACAATGTTTATTGTCATCATCAGGACCTGTGTATGAATACAAATGAAATGTACAAGTATATAAAGGAGGTCTCTATTCAATGTCTATTATCGTCCATTACTTTTTCGAAACATTGAGCAAACCTTTGTTTGAATAAAAGAATAATTAAATACTTAAATTCGTAGTGACCGTCAATCAATGATTTTTTCGGTGAAGGTTTTGTGACGATCGGCCAAAAAATATAACACAAATTTTAACTCATTTGTTTCGACGTTTCGACAATGTTTATTGTGATCATCAGGACCTGTGTATGAATACAAAATAAATTTAAAACACAACAGAACAATTATTTGTGTGAACGTGTTTGTAATTTAGAATGTCCAAAATTAATGATGGTTTTAATACCAGTAGTGAGTTAAAGAGGATAAAAACAACTTTTAACAATTACATAATTGAACATCCCTATAATCTGTACAAGCTATAACATATTTCACTATGCTATATGTTGACAGGTATATGTATAAACGTTTTCCATACCAATTGTAATATTTAATTTCTGATTACTACTTTTATAATTAATTACAAATAACATTACATAATAAGTAATTTAAATTGTAATATTGTATAAATTAAGTTCTGTGGTATTATAATTTTCTCGTGTCCTTTAAAAGAAAATTTTGAAGATGTAAACAAACTATCTCAAATCCTTCAAATATACAAGGATACACACATACGCACGCACATACACTCACACAAACACAAACACGTTCACTCAAATAAATAATTGTTCTGTTGTGTTTGACATTTCATTTGTATTCATACACAGGTCCTGATGATGACAATAAACATTGTCGAAACGTCGACACAAACAAGTTAAAATTTATGTTATATTTTTGACCGATTCTCACAAACCCTTTACCGAAAAAAATTAAAAGAATAATGTTAGACGAGAAACACTGTACGGAGAGGCATTGATGTAACGGCAAGAAAGAATTTCTTTAAAATAAGCTGCCTTTACATGGACGTTTTTTAAAAGGAATAAACTAATTTAGTGCAACAGAAGCAGCGATACAATAGGTTCCATTTATCTAAGGGTACGTTTTCACAAGAGTAAATATCAGGGAGTAAGCACGCTAGACGAAGTACATTGAAGCCATCCAATCGGTAGTATGTTGTCATGTTTAATGCGTGTCTCATTGTGAGAGCGAAGCAGGTGGCCAATATTGTAGGTTGCTGGGTTTCTTGGGCACTGACGTCATCAGAATAAATGGTGATGTGAAAACCTTCTTTCTCACCACTCAGACTCTCTCTCTCTCTCTCTCTCTCTCTCTCTCTCTCTCTCTCTCTCTCTCTCTCTCTCTCTCTCTCTCTCTCTCTCACGGATTCTCCATAATGGTTGTTTACTCCGCCCGTGTTAAAAATATTATATGCACTTTTAGAAACTTCCAACACACAAACTTCTAACAAATATATGACATTAATAGTTACATTTCCTTTACAGTATGCCATTAACCCATTAACCAGTCTAAAAATTTAAGTCGTTTGTTCTATGAAAAGTAAAAGTATTCTGTAAGAGGTGGGACGTGGTGTAAGTAAGTGAGGAGAGTGAGAAGAAGATATTCAATAATATTGAAGTACTTATCTAAAAATGAAACTTTTAATTGTGAAACTTACTGTTTATTTTCTTCTCGTTTCAACGAGAAGAAAATAAACAGTAAGTTTCACAAGTAAAAGTTTCATTTTTAGATAAGTGTTAGTGCTGTGAAAGAAGAGATGATAAATAATCAAGACAACTATTGAAGTACTGTATATTATACGCATTAAATCTCGTATTTTGAATATAGTGAATATCACTTACTTTGAAAATAGTCGTATATTTTGTTTATTTTATTACTAATTGTTAACAATCAGTATACAAGAATCTACACCCGAATCTGCATAAAAATTCATATCAAAATGTTACTATTTTTACTTCATACATATTTTTTAAAATTTTGTTTGTTGTTATGTTGTTTTGATTTTATGTTAAGTTTGAAAACTATTTTTTAAACATTTTTATGTTTTTGTTATAATAATCCTACGGATTCTCTACTTGTTAATTTATTGGTTTTGTGTTTATTTATAAACCTTACGTAATACAGAAAACCATAATCATCTGCAAAACTTCGATAGGATCTGCAGTCATTTGTATATTATGAAGTAGGCCCACTATTAAAGGACACAAAGTAACCTCTAAGTTAACTAAGGCGGTATTAATGTACTTATATTCTGTATTAAATAAATATCCATTTTTTTGGTATGGATGTGTTACATGTATTTGTTTTCCATGTATTATATTCCTTACTTTTACGAAAATGTGAATTAAGCAAAGCGATTCAATTGTCAAGTTATGTTTTGACGTAATCAGTTTTCCAGTTTTTATGCCGGCAATAAATATGCTAAATTTCTTTTTTGCTTCTCCAGTTAGTGTTAAATTTAACAGAAAAAATTAAGATTTCTGTATAGAAATCTTCACATTAATTGTCGCAAAACTTGTCACAAATTATTTATTTTCCAAAAATATACCTACTTTGGTTAGAAAAATTTTAGAAATATTTTATTTTAACAAGCATATGTTGCATTAATTCTTTTCTTCTTAAAAATATTATTTTATAAAATATAAGCTCTATTTATTTGACGAGATTTCAAATTATATGGTTAATAAATAGAGGAAACATTTTTTTCCTCTCACATAAAGCTTAACATTTTGAAGCTTATTTTTAAAAATTAGAATTATTTTTTAAACTTAATGTCTACTAGAATACAAACTGTTATATTCTACAAATTAAAAGACAGTTGATGTATCGGTACAATGAAAACTTAAAACGGTTTATTGGAACATACGTATAAGGTATAAGCATAAGCATAAGGTATGAGATAATTAGATTAGATTTTACACATTTATACCAAGAACCGCACACATTTCAGAATATGTTGCGTTTCATGTGATATAAAGAAATAGTAATCTACTACATGTTATTTGTAGAATATTTACACATTTTGAAAGACTTAAAACCGGCTTAGTAGGTTTTTTTTTACATTTCAGTGATCGTCATAGATAATTCTTGATGAAATTCAATTGTTAAATATGCAAACGCAAATTAGAACTGGGAAACGAATGGTGAAGGTGATATAGGCTACATAGGTCTACTTATTTTAAGGCAAAGGGTATTTATATGCTACGTATATTATATTACATACTTATATTAACTTATATTTTTCACTGTAATATAATAGAAAAGAAAGGAAACTTGTTATATAATTACAATAAAAAATTGACTTATTGTTTATAGAATGCTTACCGTTTCTAAGCTTTAAAAGAAGAAATAATTTTCTGAGAATATACCAAATTAAACTATGTAAATCGAAACTGTTAGAAAGTATTTTTTTTATCGAAAAGATACTTTTTTCTAAGTGGACGGGTCTGTGTCAAATAACGTGGGCTTCGTTGACATCAAAGCAAAGAAAATCGCTTTTTCCCCGCGTGAGGGGGGTGTTGCTGATTGTATGTGTGCTTTGGTTCTGTCAAGTCAATATTTATCCCACTGAAAACAGTCTCAACGCAGTAAAATATAATTTCCATACGACGTTTGCTCTAAAGGTAAATGAACCCTATTAACGTTTATCCCCGTTGGCGTGCTAAAGCTTATTCATTTTTGTTGAACACGTTTTTCAAATGACTCAATCATACACATTGCTATGTGGATGAGACATGAATCCAGCGGAAGTCGCCAGCGGATACCTGTACGCAGCGGAAGTCGCCACCTATCGCAAAGTACGAGAAAGTGCGCAACGTCTAGCAAAATTCTGACAGTTTACATTTCAAGGACGCCTCGGTTAATACTGAGATATCTAAAAAATTTTACATAGCACAGAAGGTGGGTATAAATAGCTATGGTGTAGATTACTGTCAGTTTAGTTTTTTGGAGTTAAGTAGAATTTCTTTTGTGATAGTATGCATTTTGAGAGTGCATTTATTTATAATAATTGCACTTTAAGAGTACTATTATAAGAGAAGTTTGTTTTAAAAAGCGGTGAATAAGAACTCTGAGTATCGATTTCTCTGGTTTTGAATATTTTTTACATTATTTTTAAGTCATGACACACTCTTGTGTTGCCTTCTTTTATTATAGTATTCGCATCTGTTTTGATAAGTATTGACATATTACATTTTGTTACCAACATCCATTTTTCTTTCATAGATAATAAGTATTGCCATATTATATTTTGTTACCAACAGCCATTTTTCTTTCATTTCATTTCTTTCATCCAAGGTCTTTACGTTTCCACTTATATGTCTCACTTGCTACTTTGAATCACTGAAGGTAATTCTAATTTCCAGCTTTGTAATAACATTAATTTTGATAAGATCCATTAGGACAGAGGCTGTTGTTGTTGTGTTATCTATCACATCTCTTGTCTCCCATACTATTCCATTTCTTTCCTTCTGAATTTTTGTCTTTACCCCCGAAAGGCAAGTCACGGTCTAGAACCTGCGACCGGTCCTTGTTCTTGTTTCAGGTCAAACCTCTCCGCACACGGGCCAAAGTTACATGTTAATTTTAGTATGTATTATTTAATTTAATCGTTAAGGTACATAAGAGTATCCAACATTGTTGGTATATATTTCTTCTAGTATAAGGAGCAGCATGAAACTCTGCGTTCAAAATTACAGTGTCAACAAATATTGCAGTGCCTACGTTATTGCATCATGTTATAAAAATTGTGTTTCTAAACATTTTTTAAACACGCAATATAAATTTTTACTGTGCTCAACTCGTAGTCAATGAATATTTGCTAAAACTTAAGTGGTATGAAGTTAAACAAATTTTTAAAGGGGTATTAATAATTATCTCTGTACACGTAGGTGGGCGCTGCGCTCTAAGGAAACTCAATTTTATTCCCGTGAGCATTTTATACTTAGAGCGTCCGTATTTCACGATCATGTGGTGCAAGTGATCGTGTTTTGGTTTTTGAGTGGTTTTATATTTTTTTAAAGAATTAGTTCCTACTATTGTATTATGGTATTCCACTGATCAATGGAATGTGTGTACTTTTGTTTTTCCCGAGAATTCATTTTCAGTACAATCGAGAAATTTGTTGTTACAATTTTCAAGTTTACTTAGTGTAATTCACTTGTAGGTCAAAGAAATTAACATAACCATCATCAACAGAAATAAAGAGCGTTCTGGTACATTTGACATTTTCTTTGACAAATGCAGTACTTGTTTTCTTACCAAAACTTTCTGTCTACGTAACATTACATGACATACGTAGAAATGTTGATTGATGTTTGATTGTGTACGTTGTGTAAAGTAATTGTGGGCACTTGAAAGTTGTTTAATTTTACGAAATGTCAAACACAACAGAACAATTATTTATTTGAGTGAACGTGTTTGTGTTTGTGTGAGTGTATGTGCGTGCGTATGTGTGTATCCTTGTATATTTGAAGGATTTGAGATAGTTTGTTTTACATCTTCAAAATTTTCCTTTAAAGGAAACGAGAAAACTATAATACCACAGAACTTAATTTATACAATATTACAATTTAAATTACTTATTATGTAATGTTATTTGTAATTAATTATAAAAGTAGTAATCAGCAATTAAATATTACAATTGGTACGGAAAACGTTTATACATATACCTGTCAACATATAGCATAGTGAAATATGTTATAGCTTGTACAGATTATAGGGATGTTCAATTATGTAATTGTTAAAAGTTATTTTTATCCTGTTTCACTCACTACTGGTATTAAAACCATCATTAATTTTGGACATTCTATATTACAAAAACGTTCACACAAATAATTGTTCTGTTGTGTTTTACATTTATTTTGTATTCATACACAGGTCCTGATGATCACAATAAACATTGTCGAAACGTCGAAACAAATGAGTTAAAATTTGTGTTATATTTTTTGGCCGATCGTCACAAAACCTTCACCGAAAAATTCATTGATTGACGGTCACTACGAATTTAAGTATTTAATTATTCTTTTATTCAAACAAAGGTTTGCTGAATGTTTCGAAAAAGTAATGGACGATAATAGACATTGAATAGAGACCTCCTTTATATACTTGTTCAAACTTACATAGTAACATTGTATACAATAGTATTTTTGTGCGATAATTAATACGTATACGTAATTGATAATTATTGTCAATATTCATTGCTACATGTGACATATATTGTTACGACGGTCTACTGATTGTCGTATGGTACAGAGGAAAACAAAATACAAGACACCAATTACATCACTAATCACCAGCTTTAATTATCACAATTAAACAGTTTTTAATCAACAAGATAGTCTCTTAAAACAAATCAAATAAAAATTGTTTACACTCAATATTAATGTCAATTAATAGAGTCCCGCGCACATAACACTTCGCCACAATACTTCGAACCGCACTGGAAAAATTGCCACTAAAACTGAGTACGCTAGCGGCAGGTATGATTTATTTATAGTCTGCAGGGTTCCATAATATGCATCGCTACAAACGCGTGGAAATTCTAGAGAATACTTCACTGCGGCCATGACAGAAACACTCACCGTTGGGCTAGTGAAGAAGCTTTCTAAAACGACACCATAAAATCTTGCACCAGACTTTCCCCATTACGTAATACTGCCTCGCATGTCAAGTGTCACGTACGCCATACACTGCGGACCATTCTGAAATGGCGTAATACTATGAACTCAATTTTATTTGAAACGTACAAAAACATTTAGACGAGACATCAATGTTATGAGTCATTTGTGTCTTTCTCACATTTCAGATAAGAAAAACAGAAGTTCCAGTAAATGTTTTTGCCAGACGTTGTACGGGGTGATTACAGAGAAACAAAAACTAATCAATCTTGTAGTGGCTGTGAAGGCAACAGTATATTCCCCAGTTTGTAGATTTTTATGCTTCACCCTATACTTGTTGACATGCACGAGTTTTTAATTCAACTTTCTATTTCTTCGTAAGAACACGATCTTGACAATGGAAGAGGGCATTTCATGTTACTCTACGTCTTGCCTTCTCGTACTAAATTAATTATAAGTTTGTTAATTAAAATGAGCCAAAATCTGCCAAAATATTTTAGAAATTTTGTTAATACAATTTTGATGGTTTAATTGTCAAGCTTACAATTTTATTAATAAAAGAAACTTTAAATGTTACAGATTTAACTTTTAAGTCTATGCAAACATTCATTTATCTACAAATTTTTGACAATTTTTTGGATAATTTCCGAAGTACCTCATAAATGAACATTATCGCTGCTTACTGTACTACGACGTATAGTATTGAAATAATTCACTATCATCATCATATTCTAGGGTTAAACCAAGGTTGGTTTGTTCCGATCTCAAATAGACAAAGATTATATTTGGTCACTCCAGCGCGTCCACGGACGTCCCACACTTCTCCGTCCCCTCGGCTTATAGTTCCATAGTTGTTTAGGGACGGCAGTCATCCATTCGGCAAAGATTTTTCCACCGATTCAGGCGATACTGGGCGATCCTTTCGAGTATACTAATAATACTCAATAATACTCAGTTCATGCCGTATACCTGTGTTTATTCTGTGATCATGGAGAATATACTCTGCCACGTGCCTGAGAAATCTTATTTCAGCCGGTTGGATGCGACTGGCCTGGCCTTTCGTTAAAGTCCAAATTGAAATAATTTTGTCATGGATTACAGATCAGTAAAGCAGTGCTGTAATTTGGATAAAAAATTATGGTACTTCAGTCATCCTGCTAACCTTTATTTAATTTATCAACTATACTCATAGTTTTATTAAACGTATCAACTTATATTCCTCTTAAATTTATATAAGGAATAAATTGAACAAATTGTATACACCATTAATTTTTCAAATGGTAATATAGAAAACTAATATGTTTAGAAAAATTTGTGCTAATTCTTTCCTCTATCTATAGAAACTTTAGAAATCTTATTGATCATTTTATAAATAAAATTTGTACGTAATTAAAGCAGACCTTTTTGACAACAGCTGTCATACAAAATATAAGAAACGAATAATGTCACTAAAAACCAACTTTAGTTATCACAATTAATAGTTTAACAGTGAAGTCTAGAACAGCCTAGATAACGCATGTTAAGAATTACGTACGCACACAACATTTCAGCTCGTTCTGCTGGAGTAGCCGAGAACGATGTAGAACGTTGTTCTGCAATGGCGTAGAAGTATTTAAATTTACATAAGGTCCGTATGGATTGCAAAAATATGTGCATCAATAAATGCCCTGCTATTTCATAATATGGAATATCTTTAAATAAATACACTGCAAGTAGGTTTATTTTCAGTGACTCACGTTTCACAGAAATTATTCTGTTTCTTCAGAGGTTTGTTTGAATTGTAACATATGTATTTTTAATTATAATTGTATTTGTAATTGTAACTGTAACTGTAACTGTGACTGAAACGGTGACTGTGACTGTGACTGCAATTGCAATTGTAATTGTAATTGAAATTGACTTGTATTTTATAATAATAAACGCGTACAAAACGGATATAGGCCTACTTAGTTATGAATAATTTAGAGCCAGCAACGTCCACAATTTCAGAAATCTCCATAATGTATTGCGTCCATTAGACAATATTTCTAATGGAATTGTACGTAGAATATTCGGCACAAAAATTCTTCAGATTGTGAGTAAACAAACATAATCTCTGCAGTAGATACTATACATTTTGTACACAAACTCACCACACGCTGTAATAAGTTGGATCCAATTAACGCATTCCGGTACTGTACGTACATGCAAGTGCAGTGTTTGCCATTATTACCTGAAACACTAGAAACTATAAATAATACTTGCACCACACAATTGCTGAAATAATCGGTGTACATTTTTTTAAGATTATCTATAGATTCTGCTTTGCACAACTAGCAAAACTACTTACAAACATAAATTTAACCAAAAAGAGTGGGAACGGTTTTAAACATTTACTAGTAATAACTTTATTTGAGGTATTAGTGGGACAGCAGCAACCAGTGTTTTAAATAATTCAATACCAGTGTTTTTTATTTTTATTTTATGTTTGGATTTAGTATTGCTACGACATTAAAGAACAGTCTACGTGTTTGTCGAATGTTCCAGAAGAATCTCGCTCTAATCTGTGTAGCATACGTGATTCTCGACGCATTCGCGAGACTTTCCTGGAAGCCGCCAGCCGCGCGGACTCTGTCAAGGGCGCAGTTAATTACGTCGTAGTTTAAAGATAAGGTGCTGTTTGGAATCTTCTGGTCTGTGCGCGGATGTATAAATACAAGAAGGCGTCAGAGGCCTTAGTTTTAAGTATAGTTGCGATATATTTTCAGTGCGGTTCGAGTTTATTGTCGGGCGATTACAAGTCACTATCGGGCGATATTACTCTGTGCGTTCAAGTGGTTATTAGTGAAGTGTTGTGTTTTATAATCGGACGGTATATTGTAATACAATTGTGTTTTAATATTAGTTGCCATTTCTTTGCGTGTGAACACTTCTTATCTGATTTGTTGTAAGAGACTGTGTTGTTAATTACGAACTGTTTAACTGTGAAAATTTATGCTGGTGATTAGTGACTTAATTGGTGTCTTGTATTTTGTTTTTTACTGTACCTGCGACGATCAAGTAGACCGTCGTAACAGTATTATACATTGTTATTATTTTAGTTATTTTTAACTTCCAAAGCTAAGAAAAAATAGAATGACCATAGGAAAAATTACAACATTTCTATTTTATAATACAGAACAAAAATTATATTGAATACATCATCCTTATTTTTTCACTTGATAAACCTACTTCATTTTCTGTAAATAGATTTTTTCAAAATAAAAAAAAAGTTACCAAAGTTTATAA
Organism: Magicicada septendecula; assembly: GCA_034769895.1. Taxonomy (NCBI): domain Eukaryota; kingdom Metazoa; phylum Arthropoda; class Insecta; order Hemiptera; family Cicadidae; genus Magicicada; species Magicicada septendecula. The sequence goes on along the minus strand of CM068374.1, from coordinate 468,820,339 downwards.
TATATAGGGCTGCACATAATTTATAGGCCTACAAAAATACTTCTTAAAATAATAATGTCAATTATAATATTTTTACGACGGTCTCACTTGATCGTCGTACGGTACAGTGGAAAACAAAATAAAGACACCAATTAAGTCACTGATCAGTGACTTAACAACCTCAATTAAACAGTACGATACAATGACATCGTACAATAATTTTAGTTTATTTGTCTACACAAATAATAATGTCAACTAATAGAGTCCCACACAATAATTGCTTTTCATTAACACCACTTGAGACGCACTGAGTAAATCGCCCGACATAAAACTGACTTCGAAGCGGCAGGTGTTGGCTATTTTTAGTCTGGACGGTTCCACAATATGCGTCTTTAACAAGCATTTGAACATTCTAGAGGATACTTACGCGCGGTGTTGGCAGAAACACACACCGGCTGGGCTTGTTGGGACGCTTGTAGAACGGCACTATCGACTGTATTACGTAACACTGCCTCGTTGTAGGCGCATTACATGTGTGCCACGTAATAGTCTTTCTTCTCAAATTAGCAATATGTGAGCACACAAACATAACAGCTGGGCTCTGCTGAGATAGCCGAGAAACACGTACAACGAAACACTCCATTGTTGGAGAATGTTCTGTTGCGTGAAAGTTTATAAATACAAATACAATATTGTTTCCAATACTGTATTCAGTTTCAGTTAGGTTAGGTTAGGTACAGTATATATAAAAGTATATAAATACCAATACAATATTATTTCCAATATTAGTTGCAATAGTGTATTCAATTTTGGTTACTAGTTAAAGGTATTGTTCACTCTACTGAAACAAGTGCATTCATTTCTATACTGTAGTGTAGTTATATAATGAGAAGTTGATGTTAGACTTTTGATACATTATCTCATTGTACTTGACTCTATATGAGAGTAATCGCCACAGATATAAGTATTCCATAGTTAAACTAGATAATTATCAATACTATTCAAACGGCGATTGATTTTATTAGGTGATACATAGACACACATGCGCGCGCGCGCACACACCGTCTCTCTCACCACTGCTGTCTCTCTGTCTCTCTCTCTCTCTCTTTGCCGTTCTTTCCATCTTTCATGAACTCATGACGGTGTACACACATTTTTATAGCTGATTACATTGAATTCGCCCGCATTAACACATTCACTGCTAAAACATTACAAAGGCATAACATTCTGCAAACTCATTGCACACAATTAACAATAATTTTTAACACACAATTCAGTGGCTGTTACTGGGGAGCGACCGACGTCATCATCACTGTTGCTGTATGGTTACAGCCACACAGATGTGTCACACACGTTAGGTGACACCTCGACAAATGTCAGCACCACACGCTAATAACACAGGTGTGCCTATATAATATCCGTGGTATCACGCGCGCGCGCGCGCACACACACACACACACACACACACACACACCTTCAAACTCTTTTTGTTACAGTCTACTTCTTGATGTATCTAATATATTTAATACTTATATGATTTTTTCTCAAGATGTACTTTCCTTACTTGGAACATGTTTCAGGACGGTTTGTGTTCTCATCCTCAGCCTTACTAGTTTTGAGTCTTGTGAAGTACTCTTGTCTTGGTTGGTTGTTGTTCTGGTATCCTGTTGACCACAATCACACGTAATAATACCAATATAAAGTGCCAAAGGCCAACAGGAAATCATAAAAACCAACCAAGACAAAAGTTTTTCAAAGACTCAAAATTAGTAAGGCTGAGGTCGGGAACACAAAGCGTCCCGAAACATGTTCCAAATAAGGAAAATACATCTTGAGGTAAAATCATATAAATTTTAAATATTATATATATACATACACGCGCCCACACACACACAAACACATTAAATATACAAAACACCATATAAAGTCTGAAGCTTGTACTTCGGTGTCATGTACGCGAAAAAAGAATGGTGAACGAAAAGTATCCAGAGTAAAGACGTTGGTGATAATATGGACGGTGTGACCCCTCTTTCCTTTTTATACTTTATAAAAAAAACCTTTTTTTTTTAATATTTTTTTTGAAAGAGAAGCCACTAGTTATTTAAGACTAGGCAAGAGCCTAGAGAAGCCAAGAATGCGCTGGGTCCAGTATGACGGGACTTGCAATTAAACTCGGTTGTTAATCAACAATAACAATTTTTATTGTTGCCCCCATAATTCATTACATGCAAGTATCACAATCAGCAATAAATAACAAAATACATAATAAATAAGTAGTGTCCACATGTTCCTTAAATTGTATAAATAGACAATATATATATCAAGCAACATCCCATAAATTATATAAATTCCCCCCCTTTTAATAACACTTAACATTGACATCTCATATAGAAACACAAAGACACATAGACTCATAATAGCATCACAACACTCATGTTCGACCTGGCAGACAGGCAGTATTTCTATAAAGCCCCAAAACCAGCAATCATAAATATTTAACTTCCAGCCACAATTGGAATTAATCCTATAAGACCCATAATTCATTTACTCCATTAAATGGAACCAAAAAAATTGTTAAAACCCCCAAAAGGATGATAATGACTAACGAAAGCATAATGATAGGCCGGACAGCCCATATGAATTGATAACATCTAATAAATTGCCCATTATGAGCATATGAAAATCTTTAAGTTTCTTGAACTGTATACATGTATCAGGAAATTGTTCCTTAATGAAAATGATTTAATTCAACAGACAATAATCAGTAGCATCAGTATGCTTTTACAATGTCAACATTATCAGTATATGCCCACAAAATATAAAATTTCTTTTCTCTTAAAGTCAAACATCTGTGTATAATTGATTTTACAATAACAGCCTGTTGTATCCTAGCAGATGTGGAAGCGCGCCAGCATGTGCCAGACTCCATGAGACAGGTATCAGACCTGCCTAAAACTGTATCAACATGTGCCTAACTTGAGGAAAAACTATGTCCATTTTACACCCGAAAACAGCCTGAAAAACGAAACCCCAACCCTTAAATGTTAAACCAAAATGAGAATAATATATGAACCCCGTTCTGAACCAGCCGGAACAGAACCAATAACATATGACTTAATTTTTTATATCGAATAGTATAATGACTCTAAGGCCCTTGTATATATATAAAAAAATATATATATATAAGAGTAAAAAAACTCTGGCACGCTCCCCCAGTGCAGCACACAATTACAATCATAGCACTTTAGATTTATGGAGTAATATTATAAAAGTCAATTAATGTTTATAATGAATGTTCAGTTGACACACCCCAGAGCGGACTGTCTAGCAGCGTGGGCAGATGGTTTAAAAAGAAAACAATTTGTAACTCAGATGAACGGCGGGCCAGGCCAACGAAAAGTAATAAGAGTTTATATCACCTTAATAGCATGCGTTGGATGCATCTTATGGCTGGTCAACCAACTCCTTCCTCCGAACAGGTGCGTGTAGGATGGTTCATGGCTGGTGAAGGTGTCGGTACACCAGCAGAGACCAAAATCTCCGACTAGGAGCGAGAACCCTTAGAATTCACAAAAGATTAGAAATTCCGTTCGCTAAAATGTGCACCCTAGTTCCAGGTAATAACCTCAGAACGGGCCTCCCGACCAACACAAGATAAATGCATAAAGTTTAGGTTTTTTTTTTTGAAAATTGCCTGAGAGTAATCAAGTCTGCAAGGTGATAATGAATGCACTAAATAAAAAAAAATAAAATTAAAGAGTGTCTAGTAAAGAGTCACTTGCACTTGATCTGACCAGTGCCGTCATAATCAAACAAGTTGGCCTTGCCACGTGGCGACAAAATTATCGTAATTTGTCGGAAAATGACCACATTAAAGGCACTTACAGTTACACACAAACAAAATATAAATAGTGTTTCATCTAAGAGTGGTCTCACAATTTATTTTAACTGCCATAATTAATTAAAAAGAACACTCTTGCAGTCTAGTGCATGCACGTGCATAACCCACACAATTCAACTCCGTCTATACGTACTGACTTTTAGCTATAATTTTATATAATGCTTTAACAAATGATTACAGTGACTGTTGTACAATAATTAAAGGAAATACTGGCTGTATATACTGAACATCAAATAAATTTCATACAACACACACACTGCCGATCGCACCAAGTACATTCTCCTTTCGCATTCGGCTGAATATTTTTAAGTTTAATTATTTTCTTATTATTGAAGCATTCTATAGCATGCTGTAAATTACTCACCGGGAAGTCTCGAAAATCTAGCTTGCCATTAGGTTGAGAAGAAACTACGCAATCACTGTCTGTCCGAGGTAGGGGAGCCTGTTGATTCCTTTTTGAGAGCTGGAGTCGAATTGCACGTGCAGTTACAATGCAACAACCAGCAAAATTCGACGCGAGATGGCGCGCGCAGTATCCCAGAGCCATCCAATATCGTCGCGCTAACCGACACTGATACTCGCGTTTATATTAAAACAAATTTTATAATACCTTCCATTGCCGGGTTATGCAAACACCGGCACAACGGGAATATCAATGTGCAAACAATCCAATTTAGAATTTCAGAGAAAAACACTTCAGTGCCTTCGGCATAACACGTGATAATGCGCTAGTTTAAAACTGCCTTTACGGCAGTTTCAATATGTCTACACAGTTATTCGTTGGAAACATTATTTTAAGGAACGCAAACAATAATGGAGTAAAACGTACGTATACGATCTATAGTATGAAAAGTGCTTCTTTTTGTACTGGAAGCAGCAAAGAAGCCTACTGGATGAACTAAAACGGACTTTTGTATTCTCTGTAATGCAATGTCGTAACGTTGTATCTAGGACTATCGGTTGATGCTAGCTTAGATCACCTGCAACTGTAGAAAAAGTATGAAATATAATTATTCTTTTCTCTCCATGCCATTTTCGTCTTCTTTTCCCTCTGCGATCTTTGTCTTTCTACAAAACACAAGTATACACTGTCTAGCCAACATACGTGAACACAGACAAGACTGTACTGAATGTGAAAGTAACTTGCCGACATCCTTTCGACGTTTACAACACTCATATTGGAAAACATTATTTACCATTAATACTTACTGTATTGCATACACCGAATTTTCTTCAGCTTAAGTATATAACTTCTTCTGGTAGTTCGTATCCGTTTCGGATGTTGGATATCATACAGAATATTTTAACTTTCTGTACTGCTGCACGGAATAAGTATGTTGTATTCGTCCCAAATCAGGTCATTAAATTTGTCAGCCATGATATTCTCGGTAGCCCAACTCCTCTCTTTCCAAGTACTTTTCTCTGTAGTATGGACTACTTTAAGTAAAATCTCTGTTCATCTCCCATAAGATGTCCCAGATCGTGAAGCTTTCTTATCCTCACTGTGTTAATAACTTCCTTTTCTTTCGTCATCTTTCTAACAACTTGAACATTAGTTATATGTGCTGTCCATGAAACGATCAGTATTCTACGGTAAAGTCACATTTCGAAAGATTCAAATTTTTTTAGTTGTGGCTTCAGTCAAAGTCCAAGCTTCTACACCGTAAAAGAGTACCGAAGGTACGTAGCAACGTAAAAGTCTCATCTTTGTGTTTATTGCTAAATCGTGACGTTTGAATAAACTGCTCATTCTAGTGTACACTGCTCTTGCGTTTTCAATTCTGCTCTTTATTTCTTTACAGTGGTCCCATAAGTATATATAATAAACTTAAATTGTGTATTAAAATGTTTTTAATATATAATAAGGACGCGCTCATTCGCTTCCATCCGGTCACGTGATCATTCTAATTAAATAAAAAGCAGTATATAATGTAGTATTTCCTGGAGGAGTTTTTCTCAATTCGTCGCTGTACTGATATCGATCTTATACGGTTAATAAATCTGCGCCGCATCCAATTTTGTTTTGATTTTGCTCTCAGACCAACTCGTGTCTGCTCAGTTCAAGCACTTAAACTCGTCCTCTTATTATCGTATTCTTACGACTGTAATGTCTCTCTTGCGTGTTTGACCTCATTCCACTCCCTTGTCTACCGATACTCTCTCAGAATTTTAAAACTGTTAGAAACGTGCGCTCAAACACTTCTCACGATACTCGGCAATGCGATCAATTGTTACCTTTCCTATCCTTGTTATTTGGTTTCGTATAATTTGTTAGAGCTTCTCCTGTACATTTATGCTTGCAAATATTCCTGACCACAAAACGCAGTGTAGCTTCTTTATTTTCTCTCCAAACTGGAATGATATGGGAGCTAGTATGTAAATATACTTTAAATTCTCGAACATGACATACATTACTCAAGCTATTGGATATAGGCCTATAGGGTGACTCAAAATTACACAGCAATCTCTCGGGACCTGATTCTATAGCTAAAAGTAAGTAAAAAAGGCCACATAAACATGGGTCCGAAAACGGTTCGTTAGCGAGTTACGGCTCGCGAACCATTTCGCCCTGATTTCTTCTGCTCCCACGGTAAAATACCGCCATACTGAAATTCTTGAGCTGTAAAGTGAAGGATATATTTAGTGGTTTCTTATGGTGTTTGATCTGAAAAAGGTAATAAAAGAGGTCACAGAGCTCTCTCTTAATTAGTTTATAAGAAAACCTGCGTAAAACACAAAACATGGGAGTCGTAAAACATATTTTTTGGATTTGGGAGAAAAAAAAATAACTTCGTTAATTTGCCAATAAACAAATACCAATTTCTAAATAACTTTGTAGATAATTAAATTGTAAAAAACTTTATATCTATAAAAGCTATTAAAAGTAAATATAAATTTGAAAAATTCTACTTTAATTAAAAACAAAACATCGTGGATTAAGGAAGTTAGAAAAGATTTAGAAAAGTCGAATATCACAGAGTCCCAAATGTTAGAAAGAAGTGAATTTAGGAGTACAATGAAAAATCTTGAATTGTTTCAAGATGCAGGAAGACCTAATAGAAGTGGACGAACTTGGACAGAAGATCAAAGGAAACAAGCCAGTGAGCGTATGAAGGAGTATTGGAGACAGAGAAAACTCCAGGCAAAGAAAAAGAAATAAAATTGTAGCGTGATCGTAAGTGGTCAATTCGCAAAAAAAAAAAAAAAAAAAAAAACACAATGCGCTAGAAAAGTGTTAGAATTTTAAACAGAACAATGTTGGTTTACGTAAACGTTTTCACAACAAAGGTAGCTGTAAATAAAAATAAACTTACACTATTGAGTTTTTTCTTCAAATAATTAAATATCATAATTGTTAAATTGATAAAGCTGCAAACGTTTGTTCAAAGCAGTTGTTCAATGTGGCCATTTTGTTGAATGCAGAATTCAGCTCGGCGAATCCATGCTCGCCGGGCACGTCTTATAGCATCAGGATTATACTTAACAGCTCCATATTCTATTATGCGATGTCTCAATTCTTCGTGTGTGCCAACACGAGTGGAATAAACTAAAGACTTCATCCAACCCCAAAGGAAAAAGCCTGCTGGCGTGAGATCAGGAGATCGAGGTGGCCATTTACTGGTCCCTTTCGACCAATCTATCGCTTACCGAATATATTATTTAAATAGTTTATCAAATCACGACAGTAGTGAGCAGATGCTTCGTCATTCGAAAACCACATCTGCACACTATATACAAGTGGAATATCTTCCAAGAGTTCCAGCAGATTCGTTTAAAAAGTGTAAATATTGTCATCCATTAAGCCTTGGTGGTAAGAAAACTCTCCTAAGAGATTATCACCAAGAAAACCGTACCACACATTGAATGGAAAAGTATGTTGATCATGTCTTGTAGCAGTCTCATGTGGGTTTTCTTTTGCCCAAGTGTGGGTATTTCGGAAGTTTACAATGCCATTTCTTGTAAATTGTAACACTTTTCTGGCGTATTTTGGTCTGTTTGTATTTAGTTAAAGTCAAATTTCTCAAATTTGTACTTATTTTAATATAAATTATACACATACATTTTCTCATATTTAAATTCTCTACAAAGCTAGTTAGAAATTTGTATTTGTTTATTGGTAAATTAAAAAAGTTATTTTATACCAAATCTAAGAATGTGTGTTTATCGACTTCAATTTTTTGTGCTTTACGCAGTTTTTCTTAGAATCTAATTGAGATAGAGGTCTGAGAACTCTTTTATTATATTTTTCACGTTAAACACCATAAGAAGCCACCAAATTTATTCATCACTTTACACCTCAAGAATTTCAGTATGGCGTCATTTTATCGTGGGAGCAGAAAACAGGGGGGCTGGTTCGAGAGCCGTAACTCGCAAACGAAGCGTTTTCGGAATTTTGTTTATATGGACTTTTTTCTTATTTTTAGCTCTAAAATCAGCTTCTGAAAGACTGCCGTGCAATTTTTAAACTACCCTGTATATCAAGAGTCATTTTTTTGAAAGTTTTAATTGACTTGAGAAAATCCAATCCTTGATGACCTCACGATTCCCTCATTATTCAGGAATTTTCCCCTGGATCAACCAGTAGCAAATCTAGATATTAGTCTGGGGGGGCGGGGTTGGGAGGCGTCCAGCTTTATACAAAAGAAAAGTAAAGTTAAGACTGATCAATATTAGAATGTTTAAAGTGGCTAAAGAATATGTAATAACATACTGAATTCAATGTCACTAAAGTTATAACACAGCAAAAATTAAACGCTATTGAAAATTGTTTTTAAGATATTTATTGACATAGGCCTAATTGATTTTCCTATCTTTCATATTTCAAACGTACACGCAAATGCTGTGTAGTAAACTTGTTTGTAGACCTATATTTGAAAAAGCGTTACTACTGTATTAGAGGAAGTAATAAAACTGCCTAAAATTTTATGATTTTAACCAAATTTCTCGTCAACCATTTTGGGGGGTGGGGGGGCGCAGCTCTGGGTCGGCCCACCATAAACACGCCCCTAAACTCAGTGCTACTCATTGTATAGTTTTGACATGATAATGTCTTTTGGCTGGCCATCATTTGAAAATTTCTGTAACGCTGTAAACTGTAACGCATCACGCTGCATGACGTCATTCTTGCGTGACGTCATTGGGATTGTTGTAAATAAACGTTTGTTTTGATACGTCGCAATATATATAATGTGTTAAAAATAATATCACTGCAAACAATTAAACCAGATTTATAAAGCGTCCTGAAAGTTTAAAATCAAGTGTTAGCACAATTTACCAGCCGGGAATCGTTAACTAAAACCGCGACCGCTAACATGCTAACGTCGTCGCAGATTAAAGACCTAACAAGCGAACAACACTGCATAGCTGTAGATAGGTTATTGGGGTTATTGTCTCTAGTTAATGGTTGTCTTCGTATGTGATTCAGCTAACGATCTATTCATTAAAATATTTGTGTTACCCACTTCTGCTGTAACTGAAAACGTTAATTTAAAAACTAGTTCGGTAATGGTAACGTTCGTATTTCAGACTTTGACAAAATGAAAACAAAAAAATAATTCAAGTACCGTCTGCCTAGTGGCAAAAGCTAAAGAGCATGATAATGTCTTTCGGCCGCCAGCTAAACGCAACATTATTATGGTTACTGACTGACTGATTGTTTCCTTTCTGCAAATGTTGCGTTTAGCTGGCGGCCGAAAGACATTATCATGCTCTTTAGCTTTTGCCACTAGGCAGACGGTACTTGAATTTGGATTCTCTGCTTTCAACTGAATAAAATGATACCATTCACGATTGGTTTTTTGTATACAAAAGTCGTGAATGTTAACATTTGAAAGGCTATGATTAACGGGCTACACACAACCCAGGTATTGTGGTAACCGGCATAACCACAGATTACCAGAATTACTCCCGACTTCTGAGATGTAAAATGGAAGTCTTCTGTACTTTTTCATATAAGAAAAATTAATTTCTTTCTAAATAATTTGTATTAATCAAATAATTTATATTTTACAAAACGTTTCAGTAAATTTAAGAAAACTTTAAAGACGCTTATTTGAACTTTAACATTTGATTTGCGGTTTCCTAAGTTGTTTATTCAATCAGTCTTAACGTATTTTGAACAAATTATGTATTGAAAACGTTTTCCTGTGTGAGAAAAAATATGATTTATTAAGTCTGTTTGAAAGTCGAAGTTTTAACATAAAGACAAGCAAGTTTAATACACATGAATTCACTGCATTCACATTTACATCATACGTCAAGTGTGTACAGTAACTTTAAACGGATCATAGTTAACTAGCTAGTATTAATCACGCTTGAATTCGCCGAGAATCTGGAAGTAAATTACTTTAAATAAAACTAATGTTTATTCCAGTATTACGCAAAACGTATGTTTCTAACTGTACACGATTATTTTCATATCTTCCTTGAAATCAGGCAAAATAAATGTAAATTATTCTTGCTTTTAGCATATTAATTAACTTAAAAATGTTTAAAAATTATATTGTAAAATCCAGCTTAAACATGCGAGAATCGAGGTAATTATAAAAACAGTGCAGACTGTACTATATTTTGTGTAATATAAACTGATTATCGTGAAATGTTATAATTGACTGGAAAAAAAGGGGTACAATACAATCGAATAGCGTAGAACGATTACATTTTTCATTAAACGTTCGCAACCTTTATATATAATCACAAAAACTGGAAAAATATTTATATAATGAATTCTAAACGAGGCAAAGTACAGATTTTATATCACTAAGTAACACATTCAAATAATTCTTTCCATTTATTTAGAATATGATAAGGTTTGTATTGAATGAACAATCAAGTTTTAATACGTTATGAAAGTAAAAATTATAATTTTAATAAGAAGGATTATATTTTCAAATGTATGACGGGAATTTCAGAATAACGACTTCTGTATTTAATTTCTTTATTTTAATGTTAAAAAGTTATTGTTTGCTTGCACGCCACAGGTTATAGCCTAACATGGTCACAGGATATTAATCAGTTTACTTCAAATATCAGTTACCTTACGTTTCATGTTAAACTGAATAACCAAATAAGAGATTAAAACGCATTTGATAGATTCACAAAACTCTTATGAATACACTCTGGTAATTTTTTCATCTTATTAGTTTACGAGGTCTGTAAATTAAGTAATGAGATTATTCAAATAGTAGTCAATATGGCAACACTCTAAGGCTTCCATACTACACAGATGGTCAGATAAACAGCTGATTGATATTGAGTATTGATATTTGTTGTCTATTATTGCTACATGAAACGTAAACAAGCTTTTGTGAAGTGAATTTTTGTTGTGCGTTATAAAAATGAGTGACATCAATTAGGAGCAACGTTGTGCAATCAAGTTTTGTTTTAAACTCGGGCACAACCTACTGACACATTTAAAAAATCGACAAAGGCGTATGAAGATGAAGCTTTGTCAAGAGCTCAGGTTTTCACATTGTTTAAAGCATTTTCAGATGCCCGGGAATCAATCAAAGGGTGATCCACACTCTGGAAGGCCGTCAACGTCAAGAACTGACGACAATATTGATCGATTCAGGGACTTCGTGAGGTCTGACCACCGATTAACCGTCAGAACAATTACATTTTAACCAGACTACAGTTTATCAACGTTGAAAAACGAAATTTTTTGTTAACACCTGCATGCTGTATCACGATAATACACCTTCTCACGCACCACTCTCGGTTAATGAGTTTTTGCCAAAGAAAGATATCCCTGTTTTCCCTCAGCCCCCTTATTCACCTGACTTGAGTTCCTGTAACTACTTTCTCTTCCCCAAATTGAAAAAAACCTCTCGAAGAACACCCTTTTGGGACAATAGACAACATTAACAAAAATGTAGCCGACCAGTTAAAGGAGATTCCGGTGTCTGAGTTCCAGCAGTGCTATGAAGAGTGGAGGAACCGTCTCTGTGTGGCTTCCCTAGGGAAGTGTTTTGAAGGCGATAGAGTCTATATTATATAGTTTGAGTGTAAATAAAAGGTTTTCTAAATTGGTCTCGTTACTTAATTAACAGACCTTGTATTCTCACAGATGTGCATTAGTAATTGAATTTCGTGTGTAAACAGCTTAAGTAATTGTCAGAGGTTTAATGAAATTTGGGTGAAACTAACCAAGTCCGTTATAATCTATTGTCTAGTTGATATGTTCCCCCAAGTACTAAACAAAACTTTAATTAATACAGTAATTGAAAAATTTTAGTACACTAGATTATAGACAAGCTTCTATTATGAATACATTCGTTTGTTAATTGATTATTGATTATTATCAGTAATAGTCCCGTCACTCTCTCTCTCTCTCTCTCTCTCTCTCTCTCTCTCTCTCTCTCTCTCTCTCTCTCTCTCTCTCTCTCTCTCTCTCTCTTCTAGGTTAGCAGCCTGTAGGCTGGTTGGCAGCAGCTTGCCATTCTTCACGCTTCTCTGCTTTTCTTTCCAACTCGCAATATGATGTGCATATAGTAATCCCGAATCGCGGACGAAGTCTTGTAAATTTTAACATTAGTGTTTATAACTGAACAAAACAAATGAAAGTACACTTTTTTATTTTCGGTAACATGTTATTGTCAATGCAGAAGTGTAAAATTATGTTTTGCAGTTTTATTTGTAGACGAGTTTTTCATTTAAATATTTGTTTAAGATTTTTAGTTTTTCGTTTCATTAAATTGATTCATCGTCTTTTCATTCTCTAAAACATTTCAGGGAGCAGTGTCACTCTGTATTCTCTAATGCAATTTACCCATTCTTCGGATTCTTCCAAGCAATTGCTTTGCGCTGAAGGCTACTTTAACTAATGCCTGTCTATTTTTAACGTACACGCTTGTCTGAAACGTTGTCCGTACTGGACAAAACAGAAAATAAGTAATGTGTTTTGAAAGAAGACATTAAATATATTTGTCACACTTTAGACTGACGTAAAGTCAAGTTCATCTCATTCAGTTTTTATATCTCCTTAGAACTAATAGTTATTGATTCAAATTGTTTTGCAACATACAGTATGCAATTCTATATGCAGTATTTCGTTAGGATTAAGAGTTTGCCATTTAATGCCACAAAAAATAGCAAATATGTAATCTAGTAAATAAACGCCATGTACTGTAACTAAATAAATGTATATAGAATATTGAACTTTCACTTGTGAAACTTACTTGTTTTCTCCCGTACGCGTTTCGGCGTGGTGTGCGCCTTCATCAGCGGTGTGAGACAGATTGCCAGTAACTCGTAACAGTTTTATTTGGTAGGTTGAGTGGTGGTGGTGTGTGGTGGAAGGGGATTGGCGCGGGGATCAGAATTATTGTTTGTTTTATGTATAATTGTGTCAAAAAGTGTGTGTGATTTATAGTGTAATTGATCGTTAAGTATGCTGTTTGGTTGTGTTGTGTAGTGTTTGTATATTTCATAATATACTAATCTTGAGATATTACACTACTTACCCAAAAGTCGAAAACTTAACACAACAGAACAATATGAAACACAATTCTACTAAGTGCCGCGGTTACAATTGCAGCCTTCACAGCCACCCGTTTTATTTGTTGCCGAAACGTAAGCTTCTTGTCCAGCAATATTCACAGATACTTAATTGCGGCTTTTGTGTGCACCATTTCTTCTCCGACCTGCATTGGCAAGATGTTGGGGAGATGCTTCTTTGTAATCAGCACGATTTCTGTTTTGTCAGCTGCCAGTTTTAAGCCGTGGTCTGTCATCCAGGAACTGACTCGTCGCATAACCTGCCTTAATCTCATCTGAGCCAGTTCCACTTCTCGCGCTATGATAACCGCTGCTATATCATCAGCCTACCCCACTAAGAATGTATTATTTTCGGGCATGTCCATCCGAAGAATACCATCATATGCAGCGTTCCACAGGTCTGGCCCAAGAATTGATCCCTGAGCTGCCCCTGCTGTGACCTCTTTAATCCGGCATCCTGATGTAGTGTCATAAAGTAATGTCCTGTCACGCAGGTAATCTCTAATCATCCGCAACAGATATGTGGGTAACCGAAACGTAAGCTGTAAAATGTAAGCTGTAATATGTTAAGCATATCACCCCACTTCGCTGAGTTAAACGAGTTTTTGAAATCCAGTGTTACCAAGAGGCATACTGTCTGCGTGAAGTGGTTTCCTCGTTCGGTTACCCTTGTGGATTCAACTACTTTATTAATTGCATCACTGTAGTAATTGCCCTTCCGAAAACCATATTGTCTGTCGGATAAATCTCCAGAATCCTTTATTGCCTGCAGAAGACGAGGTTTTATCAACTTTTCTATCATCTTCCCGGCAGTGTCCAACATACACAAAGGCCTGTACGATGCTGGAGAATTGGCATCCCCTTTGTCTTTGCTGATAAGAACCAGCCTTGCCCTTTTTCAACGTGAACAGAAAACTACTGCCCTGAGACAAATGTTAAACATGCAAGCAACAGTTGTGGGTGAGTCCGCGCAACAGCCTTCAGCACCTCTTTTGGTATGCCGTCAGGCCCAGATGCCTTTTTAGTTTGTAGCGAGTCTACTGCTAGTATCAGTTCATCTTCGCTGAATATCGGGATCTCGGCGGGCTCTATCGTTTCTCTCTCTATTTCTCTCTCTATCGTATCTCACCGGATGAGATGAGAAAAGGGCATCTACAATGTTTTGCATCCTCTCCGCGTCCTGTGGCCCTTCCCGCGCAAAAGCTCTGAGCTTGCGAGTTACAATTTTATAACATAGTCCCCAAGGGTCCCTGTTCATCTCTTCACCCAATGATTTCCAACAAAGCGCCTGTTGCCGTCTAATATCTTTGCGCAAGTCCTTTTTTGCTGCCTTATGCTCTGCTGTTCTGAGGTCAGCTTCTCTCCCTCTTCTTTGTGCCCGTTGAGCTTTTCGCCTCAGCGTGAGGCATTTCTTTCTAAGAGTAGCGATCTCTTCCGTCCACCAGTAGATCGGGCGCCTATTGTTTCGAGGTCTTTGCCTGGGCACAGATTCATCGCAAGCCCGTTGCATCAGCCCCATCACAGCCTCTACCGCAATCTCTGCACCATTCCTGGTATCAGGACCCTTCAGAGCCTCCTCAATCTCGCGTTGACCCTCTTTTAGTACTGAAGGCAGCTTTTCTAAATCAATTCTTGCCGTGTTCCATCTACGTGGCCTGTTGTTACATTTCTTCCTATCCGCCTGTTTTGACAAATGTTGTAAGTTATGTACTGATGATCACTATATAATCGCTGATCTACTGATGATGGCTGTATAATCCTCGATGACGCGCCATTGGCATATCCTTGATACAAGATGTTCTGATGCTAAAGAGATATCTAAAATAGTTTCCCTCCATCTAGGTCGCCTGAATGTCGACGTCCTCCCAGTATTAAGCACTGCCAGATCCAGCCTGGATGACATCGCAACCACTCGCTCTCCTCTACTGTCTGGTTCAGGCATGCCCCATTCCAAAGCCTTAGCATTGAAGTCGCCGGCCACGATCATGTCGCCTTCCATTGTTTGTATAACATCCTCCAGTCTATCCATCCTAGCTCGAAAAATGTCTATCCGCTCATTTGGTGTAAAATAGCAGCTTACATACGTAATGTCGTTGGTCTTTATCCATACGAAGCCATCCCCGCATCCATGGCTGTCAACGTGGACCCGCTGAGAATCTGGAACCCATATAGCCGCTGTCCCCAGGTTGTCTGAATACCAAGTAAACTTAGGTGTGTCCTTACTTCTGTACTGTTCGCTAATGATGATTATGTCAGCGTTATGTTCCAGTATAATTTGCGTGAGAAGGTCATGGGCCAACCTACTTCTATGCATATTCCCTTGTAGGACTTTAACCATTTCGGTTTGTTTGATCTTGTTCAATGCCCTTCGAAATATTGGACATTTACTAGAACCTGAAATGTGGTTTATGTCCTCTCCTGTCTGTTGCAAGTCTGTGCACAGTATGCAGCGTGGATTGCTGGTACAGTCTTTGGCCATATGTTCACGGCTTCCGCACGTAAAGCAGAGTCCCTTTCTTTCTAGGCCACTACATGCTCTAGCTTGGTGCCCATAGGCAACACATCTGAACCACTGAGTGACGACAGCTCTCCTTCTGACTCGGCAACTCACTCAACCGATCTTGATTCTTGCGGTTTTCAACAGATGATTGGCCTTCTCTTCGTTTAGGGTGACAATCGCCATCTTTAGACCGATACTGTTTGCTTTTGTTACAAAGATCCTACGTTCTCCACTACGGTTATGGAACTCGCGTGAAAGTGCGCTCCTCACTTGTTCTTCTTCTGTTAGAGAGTCCAGGTAGTAAGCTAGTCCATCTCTAAGCTAGTAATTGGTACTAAACTGTACCTAACTGACCAATAGCTGATCTAATAGCGTCGTCAAGTTGTGTCCTATTTTCGCTATTATTCTTCCCTATCTCCACAAGGACGTCTCCTGCCTTTTTTGTCTTAAGGATCGGACATCCACCTTGACGTCCTCTGGCTTGACACTACTCCGTATGACACGAAGTATATCAGCGTAGGTTTTCCCCTGCTCCGGTCTAATGAAAAATAATAATAATAATTTCCCAAACATTTTTTGTTACATTTTCAAAATCATCGATATTTGTCTTTAGTTGTCTGCAACATACTCATGTCAGATGTGGTTTTGTTATTACTGATAAAATGTGCTCGCCAATGGTAGACTGGAATGGATTTTAAAAACATGGAATTAAATGTTAGAATGCTCTCCGTTTTGCTGGTTGCGATTGCAGGTAAGTCATAAAATGTTGCACGGTTTTAATGTATGTGTACTGAAGGAGGTTTTGAAGAAAAATGTTTTGACAGACTAATTGAAAGGAGCAATAGAATGCAAAGGTATCGAATATTGCAACGTATGAAATTGTTCATATGGCCATTTCAAGGATATAAGTAGAGAGCGGTAGAAGAGAGAACATTAAATATTTAGGATTGGTTATGTTAAAGTAGATTGGTTATGCTTTAACGGAAAAAACTAAGGCATGATTATTGTCAGTTAACACAGAAAGAATCGTTTCGAGAAAATTGAAAAGTAGGAAGGGAAGGGATTGTAAGAGATAGTAAGAATAAATAACTTATAATTCAATTTGTTCAAAAACAAAAAATGTTTTAAAAAAATTTATGTTTAAAGTGTAAAAATTTTAATGAAATTTAAAATTATTGTAAAACAAATTAACAATATGCATATTTTTTGTTTACAACAGCACTATAACTACTTTTTTTTACTTTCCTTTATTCTTGCCTAAAGAAGCTACATTTGCGTTCGCGTAGTATACATCATTAATAATTTAAGTTTTTTCATAATTCATTATAAAGGGTATATCACGTATACGAATGTAAGTTACTGTATTACAAGTTGCAGCCTAGTTTTCGCGTCACGCGACTATGCCGCAGTGTCATTTGTTGAGGCTTACTTGATGTTTCTTCAATCAGTCCTGCTGTAAGATGTGTAATATAATACCATTATCGTCATCATCATCGACGTCGTCGTTGTCATCAAGGACTAAACTACAAGTGCTTCGGTGCCAATGAGATGGACTAGAGCTGGACAATCCCTCAAGGAATAAATGAT
The DNA here is from genome assembly GCA_034769895.1 of Magicicada septendecula. NCBI lineage: Eukaryota > Metazoa > Arthropoda > Insecta > Hemiptera > Cicadidae > Magicicada > Magicicada septendecula. The sequence goes on along the minus strand of CM068374.1, from coordinate 468,802,874 downwards.
TTTCATTGTGTTAACTAAAATTACGTATTTAATTACTCCAAACCCGACGGTGTTTGAACTGATCCACGATTATTTTACTTCGTTTTACATTACCCTAATATTATTAACCAAAAATAAATTACGGGTACAGACTTGTTACAAAAGTAATTCAAAACCGCATTACCCGCTAGATATACAGCAAGTCTGATCAAGAATTGAACACAGATCAATTTTAAAATGTGCAGTAAGCATAAAAGCGGACATAATAGCGTGTTACCGGAACATCGGGTTATATCTGAAAAAGTTTCAAAACTTCTCACACCCAATATAATATATACACTCAAATATACTTATGTCTGATGTTAGGTAATTTGATAGGTTACGGTAAACATGCATCGGGTTTCTGAAAGACCATTGCGAAAACATTAATTGTGCTCCAAAATCCCTATGGTTTCAAACGCGTAATTTTAACAATGTTTATAATAGAATTTTTTTGTTTCGCTAAAACTGCATTACACAGGAAAGGGAACACAATTTACGCTACTAAAGTATATTCTATTACTGAAATCATGCTGTGCATGAAGATTCAGGCGTCAAATTAAAAAGTCGTTTGCGACGCGTGTGGCATCAAAAAACCAAGGAAAAATAAATCTAAAACAGATTCCCTACTCTGAAGAAAACACTGTATCCCCGCGCAGCCACTATAAGATTGATTAGTTGGTTGTTTCGCTATAGGTAATAAGTACTTTTGAAATATGCACACTGTTTTTTTATACGAAAAGAAATGCATCAAAGCAATTTTTGTGTTTTATGTGACCGTACAGTTATAATAAAATCTGAATTAGAATGTATGTACAAACTATCAGTTGTTTTATTTATATATTTTATTAATAATAATCATCATCATCTATCTGTCCAGGATTAGGCAGTTTGCCTGTTCCTGCTTCACCATCTCCGTCTCGGTCTGCCAACATTTCTTCTTCCGGTTGGCTTATAATTGAGAAATTTTCTTGGAATTCTTTCTGGAGACATGCGCATAACATGCTCTTTCCATCTTTTTTATAGTTTTTCGCAAGTTCCGTTACTGGTTGTACTTTTAATTCCTGTCATATATCTTCGTTCTTTATGTGATTTAATCTTATACAACCTTTCAAAAATCTAAGATATTTCATTTCAGACGTTTCCATCTGTCTATATACTTTCTTTCTTGGTCCCAATTCGGAACCGTATAATAGCTTGGGGACTGCCATCACCTTTTAGAATTTTATTTGTGTTTGTTTCGTGGTCTTTCCTTTGAGTGTTCTCCGTTCTCCGTAATGTCCCACATATTCTTTGGAAGTTGTTTGTTTTATTAAGAATATCTTTGTCTTCTTCATATGTAATATCACATCCTAGGTAATTGAAATGTCATATTTGTTCTAAAATTTTATTTTCAATTTAAATTTTTGTCCGAATCAAATCTTTTCTTATGAATGACATGGTCTTAGCTATTTCTATTGATATGTTTAATTTATAACCTTTTGCTAACAGATTTAGTTTGTGGATAGCCAGTTGTAATTTATCCTCACTATCTTGGATTACAAATTGATCTTCGGCAAACAGCATAGTGTTTAGGAACTCGTTTCGGCTAATCTGTATACCTAAATAATTTTAGAGTTTTTATAAAGGGCTTTAATTTATTACCCCTCTAATTGTCTTTCTTGATATTTTATTAATATACTATTAAAATTAGTATAGGAAATTTGAATAGCTAAAAAATGTGGATGTCGTATCTTAAAACAATTTTACATTTTCGGCATAATGTACCACTCTGAGATTTCTGAAGAGTTTTTCCATGCGTTTTCAAATTCTTCAGTGGCACCGCTTGCAAAACGCTCATAACGGTATGGCAGTGTTTATACATTGGACTCTAAACAGTATATCTAAAAAAGATAGATGACAGTATGAGACAAATGGTAATAAAAACTACGCAATTCATGAAAACGACAACAAAGCGATAATGTCCAGTTTACGGCCCGGCTTATTCTCTTCTTACCAAACAATTTTTTTCGCTTTCCTTTACGCATTAACAAGATCGACTCCATATTATCTATAAGAAATAATTCTAGAATATAATTATAATAAAGCTGTTAATTTTCTAACTAGGAATTACGTTTAGTATGTAGGTAGAAAACTGGTTATCCTACAAATTTACCTTTGTAGGCAGCTGTTTTGGTCAATTAAATTTTTCCGACCTTTTGAGCATTTTGACAAAGAATGAGAATCATTAAATTTACCATAACAGAAATCAACCACATATTATTTTCCTTTGTATTACGATAGTATTATTTTAGTTATATTCGTATATCGTACTTTTTATTCAACATATAAATTTAAAATTTAAAATTCCAAGGACTATAACTGAAAAATGTTAATATTTTGATTAATTTTGTAATTGTACAGCTTATTTTTTCCCTGTTGATTCACAGCCTTACTTCTACGTAATGGATTTCTTTACCTGTTCCCTAGTGTCAATACCGGCTGCTAACTCGCATGTAACTGGTGTAGTAGCGTTGATTTATCTTTATTTCAGCTACAGAAACAACCACATTACATTTGTTTGGAGGAATTGTTAATTTTATGCAGAATTTTTGTAGACCATTTTAGGTTACGTCTACAAAAATTGCGTCATTCACATAGTTATCATGTTGACATAAGTATCACTCATTTTTCCATTCTTTCATAAAACCAATTTTTATTATTGTTTTTGTCTCTTTAGATATCCGTTCTTGAAACTAATGGAAATGTTGTACACATGAGACAGAATTAACAGCAACTCGTTCTAATGTATTATTTAAAGAGATGAAAATTACAGTACATACTAACAACGACTGTCTAGTATCATAATCAAATAAACTATAATCGTTTTGTATATATATTTGAACAAATTTTGGATGATTTCAAATTTACAAATAAAAGAAAACACAACTTTGAAATAATCATCAGTTAGAGCAGTACTTTCACAGCTTCAATTAAATTCCAAAAACGTTTATTGTGAAATGGCATTTTCACTAATTGGAAAATTTGTACGTGGACAAGTAAATAAAAGAGAAGAGAAATTAATCTATATAAATTGCATTTGTGAGGGCGCTTAGAAGAATTGTCAATCGAAAATATACATATTAACAAATGTCAATAACTTCAGTAATTGCAAAAATGTATACTGTTTAATAATTGTGACATTCAAATACAACGTTCAACAAAATCCAATTATCGCAGGATGGTAGGCATAATTTCACAGTACAATAATTTTAGTAAAATGATAGAAGTTTTTGTTTATCATCAATCATTCAGAATTATTTACCGTTGGTTTTAGTATTTATTAAAATATTTATTACTTCTAAGTTGATGGGGTTTGCATTATTTATTTTCCGTGTCACTTTTAAATTCAACTTTTTGTTAGTATTGATGGTTTTTTCGAAAATTATAATATCTTTTTAATATTAACTTTAAAATATTATTAATAATAATGCCTATATGCAAGTGAATGTCTAGTATTGAATTGTAATTGAGACAAACTAGAAATATTGGAAAGACGAATTATTAAGAAAATATTAGACCCACGAAAAATTTCAGAAGTTGGAAATTAAGAAGTAATGATCAAATATTACATTGCAAATTATAGAAAATATAACAGAAACAATGAGAAAAAGGAGACTATTATTTGTTGGACATTTATATAGAATGAACGACAATAGGTTAACAAAGCAGATCTTCAAATACCTTTGGGAGAAGATGTCAACATCAAGTTGGATTAAAGAAGTCCAAAAGAATTTAGAAAAATTAATATAAATGCAGAAGAAGCAATTGAAAGAGACGTTTTTCGGGCAAAAGTGTTAAAAATGAAAGGAGTCCAGGATAGGAGTGAGAAAAACGCAGGTTTAAAGTGGACTGAAGACAGGAAAAAGAGACACGGTAAAAAGATCAAAGAATATTGGAAAAAAATAAAAGAACAGAGAATAAAGAATTGAAATTAGCATGTGGACCTTAGATGACTGACACAAAAAATTATTATTTTTATTAATATGATAACAAATGGTTAAGTCACACGCTGTTTGACTACATTTTTGGTTTTCATTTCTCTGTGTTCTTCATTTTACTATACTGTGGTTTGTAGTTTATTATTAAAACGTCCGTAATATTCTAATGATTTTATTTCATCACGTTTATGTAAAAATGGTATGATTAATATTATGCTAATTGCATCCTGAATGTTATAATTCTTATTCGTTTTAGTTGATCTGAAATATCAACACACACACACACACACATGTACTGACAAACATGTTTAACCTTGATCTATTAAAATTGAATTTTACTACCAATTTCACTACAAAGTTTGCTGTATCCCTCACTTCATGAAATTGTATCTATATTACCATATTGTTAATAGTTCCCATGAGCAGTACATATAACGATCTTAATTTAATTATAATACATAATAAAAGTATATGTCAAGGCACATAAAGTGTTTAGCGCATGTATGCATACGCGTATGCATATACGCACATGCGCGCACATATATCGTGTGTTATGGATGTATGTATGGATGTACATACGTGCATATAAAACCATTGCACTATTATATTTAGAAATAAAATATATAATATTTACCGTATTTCTTCCGTCGTGTGACCTCGTGTTTGCATTCGATTTATTATCTCTACTTGTTTCGAAACATATGTTTCGTCTTCAGAACAAAAAAATTACTCACAGTGGAGGGCGTTAAACATCAAAATTACAGTTATTAAAAACAGTTCCACACATATCCGCATTACATGATTGCGCACTCGAGTGGGACCGATCGGACACTGTCTGTTAGTAGCTGTTATGTAAACAGTTTTGTTGCGGTATCGTAGAGCGGGTTTGATTTAAAGTTTAAATGATCGTTTAGCACGAAGTCACGACTGTGTACGTCACCGTTCGCTCTGTATATCTCAAATTCTTCCAAGGCTACTTTGGTTATATTTCAAATTGTAAAGGTCTCTTGTTTATTCAAGCATTAGATCTCTCTTTGGATATTCACTTGTCGGACACTCCTCTCCATATTACCGTTACGAGTCTCTTAGTTACCTTACGAGTACTTATGCTAACATACTATCTGTGCAACATAATCTTTTCTTAGTTTCTCTTTTTCCTCCATTCGTAGTCTCTATTGTGTATTTGTATAATGCCCTTTTTTCATTTACTAATTTTACATAACCAATCTACATGTCGTATAATGTATTTACATAATATTTATACTGTCCATCAATAACTAAAATTGTTATTTATTGCGCTCTTCCTTCATTCGTTGTTACGTAGAACTTCCTAAATTTTCTTCTGCAAAACCCCTTATACCTCTTGTATCGTATAATGACAGACCCCTATGATAGTTCCATGGGCAGTAACACCTACAGACCATTCAATAGTTTTACGAGTCATGTGTCCACATTATCGGTCGTGCATTTACATTATATTTCATATACTCTTTTTATGAGGGTTATGAAGGGACTCTATTCTATCAGATGATTTCACTTATTGCAACGAACCGAGTCCCTGCAGTGTGTGCTAAGTGGTCTCTCGCTGCACCCATTACGTAGGAAGTGGCAAGTTGATTGTATATCAAAGTATTTTCTGATCTCTCACAAATGGTAACAATATTTTTTCTTGATACCGTGTAATGGGTTTTTCGTAAACGTTGATCACTGAGGGAGCAAAATGCCTATTGTGTCCCTGCATGTGTTAAACGCTGAGTACAGAGGTTTTTCCACAGCGATATACAATCTTTTAAAACCCAAGAAAAAAATTTCTGTAGTTTGATGAATCCGTTCAAACAAATATGAATTGCATTGGAAAACCATACTTTGTCAGCAATACCGCAAAATCGTGTAGCATTTTTAACACTAAAGAACAATCCGTAATTTTGTTCCTTTCCTGTCTGGATTTATTTTTTTGTAGACAAAATTAGCAATCTACCTCAACTTTCTTTTGAATACGTTCAACTTACACCAGCTTTAAAGATGTGTGTTAAAGACTCTCCTTTAGACTGTATCGACTGGTCAAGGAATGTGTCTGTAATCATTACGTATGAAGCAGAAGCTTTTTTTTAAATTGCTGGACCTTTTCAAGTTCTTCCGACGTAGGTGGATGGTGAGGAGAGCGATTTTGTTGCTTTTGCATTTGCATGTCATGTGTTTGTGACAAACAGTACAGTTTTTATGCACATACCATATATTTGTTTACCGGAGTTTTCTTCGTTCTTTGTACATATGCAATGATTCTATTTTAAATTGTAAGGGTCTCCTTTTTCTTTTAACAATATACCTCTCTGTAGATATTCACTCTATACTATTGTTAACTGCCTTACGAGACTTATACTGACATACTATCTGTTCATCTAACATAATCCTTTTCTTAGTTTCCCTTCTTCCTCTATTCATAGTCCATATTGTAAATTTGTACAATCACCTTTTTTCATTTATTATTTTCAGCCAAACAATCTACACGTGTTATGCTTTATTTACATAATGTCTACACTGTCTATTAATAACTGAAATTGCTAGTGCATTTTTTCTTTATTCCTTGTTATGTAGAAATTTATAAATTTTTTCTACTAGTAATTTTATACAAACCACTATGTTATCTTTGGTATTGACGAGCGCTTTCGGCAGTCAAGCCATCTTCAGGTCATTTACCTTCACAAACTTGCTTTGAGTGGCGTCGCAGGTAACCTTTTTAACTGGATAGCGTCCTTCCTGAGTCAAAGACAAATTCGTGTCCGCTATAATGATTGCCTTTCAGAGTACCGAATTCAACGCCAAGGGCTACCCCAAGGTGCCGTTATCAGCTGCAGCCTATTTAACCTTATGGTCAATGACATTCTGGTGGCTGTTCGGTGTGTGCCGGGAGTACAAGCGCTCCTGTATGCCGATGACCTTATCATCTGGGCAACTAGCAGCCATATCATGGGTCTTGAAGCAACTATTAATAGTGCACTTGTTAAACTAGAAGAGTGGGCCAAACTAAATGCCATGACGGTAAATACCACCAAGACGACATACCAACTTTTCTCTCTATCAACAAGGCGGCCTACGGTCAATCTGCGCTATTGTGGATCGGAACTCGAAGAGGTGAACATGTCTAAATACCTGGGTGTTAATATAGACACCAGAATGACGTGGAAGCACCATATAGAACAGTCCACGAACAGTGCGTCCAGGCGCTGCCGGCTACTTAAACGACTCACTGCGACTACATGGGGAGCAAATCAAGATGTTCTGACAACTGCATATAAGAGCTACATTCGGCCGCTATTGGAATATGGCGCAGAAGCAACTATTACTGCCTCCAATGCAGCATGCCAGAAACTTCACTTGGTCCAAAATGCAGCCCTTAGAACGATAACTGGTGCGCCAAAATCAACTCCTATACTTGCCATGGAGTCACAACTGCAAGTCGAACCTATCCAAGTAAGACGGGAAAAGCTGTGCCTCATATCCTGGGAGAGATGTAAAAGAGCCTACCAACAACGGTGGAATAACTATAAAACAGCGACAGAAAGGCTGAAAACTCAGAAATGCCCGATTGCGATCTATGAAGAACTCCAACGCAAATATGACATAGAACCAAATGAGGCAGCACCATTTATACATCACCGTGAATTCTTTAGCCAACTCCCAAATGCTAACTTGAAACTCTTCGACCATAATAAGACCAAAACTGAGTCGAATGAAGCCGAGCTTCGTCAAGCAGCCTTACACACTGTACAAAAACATTTTCCCGCTGAGCAGTGGATACGAATCTACACAGACGGATCCTCTATACCATCTACAGGGGCAACAGGGGCTGGGTTCTACAGCTCTCTATTTGAAGGCCACCTCGCTGTAGGAGGCCGGCTAAGCAACTATGACGGAGAGGTAGCAGCCATAAAGGCAGCATCTATTGAGCTTGCCAAGATCTCACCACCTAACAAAGCCGTCTTCCTCATAGATTCGACTGCAGCGATTCAAAACGTGACCTCAAATGGTGATACAAACTGCTCCCTGACAATTGAGTGTAGGCGAGAACTGCAGAACCTTGTACAATTAGGCTGGCAGATTGAACTGCAATGGGTACCCAGCCATGTCAACATCATGGGAAATGAAAAAGCCGACATCCTCGCCAAAATGGGCGCAGCACTACCTCAGCCGGAGACCCCCAGCTCATATGCATCTGCGAAAGCACGAATAAATTCCTCAATAAGCCTTTGGCTAAAAGAAAAACAATTAAGAGCCTGTGTGGGAAAAAGATGGGCAACATTGGTTACGGACGGCCCCATCAACAGAACTCTACCCCGAGCAACTAGTGTTGCTCTTTTTAGAACTACAACCGGTCATGACTACCTGGCCTCCCACCTGCACCGCATTGGCGTGTTGTCGTCTCCTGAATGTGTTCTCTGTGGATACGCTTCCATGAATGCGGATCACCTAATTGCATGTCCAGCCTTGATCTCAGACACGGAAGTCCAAGACGAAGATGGTACGGCAAGGCTCTCACGTCTCTACTGGTCAGCGCGCCGCCTAATGGCCCAACAGCCAAGGGTGGGCGTTGGCTAGTAGGTAAGTAAGTAAGTAAGGTCATTTACCAACAATTTAGGTTCGCTCTGTACCAAAGATCGTCAATATCAAAGATAACATAGTGGTTTGTATAAAATTATTAGTAGACATATTTGAGACCACTAACACTCCAATATAACAAATAAATTTATAAATTTTATTTAGCAAAAGCCCTTAGTATCTTATATCATAGTGTCATGTGAAGTAACACCTACAATACTTTGACAGATAATGCGTTCACATCAGCCGTGTACTTTACATGACATTTTATATACGCTTCTTATGTAACTTTTTTCTCTTTTTACTATGAGTTCCGTTTGTTTACCTTCTTATTACTTAAATCCGACTACATTTCTTGTTGTGTTATGTTGTTTGCTTTTGATGTTACGTTTTTGGTTTTAATTACTTGCCAAAATTTACTTAAAAACACTCATTTCCTTTATATTTTGACTATATAATCCTATAATTTTTAACGCTATATTGGGGAAGAGTGGCAGGGAGGTCAACACTGGAAAAACTAAGAAACGTCAGAATCAGGGAGATAATGAGGGTACAGTGGTCTATTGTTGACGACATATAAACAACACAGCTAGGATGGTTTGGACATGTGCAAAGAATGCCGGATAATCGACTCCCCAAGCACATTTTGGGATGGACACCATATGGTCGTAGGCGAAGAGGAAGACCTAGGTTGAGTTAGTTGGAGAGAAGGCATCAATCGGGCAATGAGAGACCGGGAATTAGAAGAAGATTCTTGGTTGGATCGAGACCAATGGAGACTAGAGATCGGAAGACGTAGGATAACGTTATGAACCGATTTATATATATATTTACAGAGCCTATTGGTGATCGATTCTAGTTTTCTCTGACGAAGATTCTACTTCGTTATATTAGCTTATTCTCTGATATTTCTACATACATTTTTTAATACTCCAAGTTTACCTACCTATTAACATTTTCTAGACGCTCACGCTCAAACGTTTTACAAGTTCTTTGTGCTTGTTTAGACTTTTACAATAATATATTAGAATTCCAATTTGTGGTTATGCATTATCTTAAATCACGTAAAAGTGTAACAGTTTTCGATGCTATAGTACTTGTAAGCTTGGTAAACTCAATCATGTTAATAATCTACAGCCCCTTTATGACAACGGAAAGTAATTTTTAGATACAATATTTGATGCACTTGTTACCTTGATATCATTTATGCGTTACATAATCAAAATATAGTTCTCATTTTTTTCCAATTTAAAACATGATCATAAATTACTTAAGATTACTCGCAGTGGCTGTATTGACATTCCTAGAAACTCACGAGAGCTAGGATTCCCTAGTACAGTTGTATGTGTGCACATCATACTTGTGGTTTGTTGTGTACTTGTGGTTTATGTTGAATTACAAATTCCGATAACGAAAGTTGGAAAATTAAATAGTTCTTTTTAGATTAATAGCGTCCATTGTTCTCCCCACGTTGACCTTATAATACCACTTTAATTGAGACAAAAAATAACTTACCGTATTTTGAAATGTCTCTGTAATTGAGATATTTTTCCTAGAGAACAAATTCTACTTGTTTATTGTTTTAATTTGATTTTTCGTCTGAACCAAATTACCATATTATGATAGTATTCATATGTGGTTTGTATTTTTGCGCTCATATGAGATACATGCGAACATGGTTTTCCTATATGCTCATTACTTCTTTCTTCAATATATATTTGCCTCCCACGGTAATAATCACAAGGGAAGCAAGATGTAAAACGCGCGCCGTAGTTAAATCAACATCAGTACAATGTTGACTGCTGGGCTCGACGATGCGTTGTCACCCGCGATATAGGCCACACGCGCACGCCGTTTATCAGCCCGTTATTGTTTATGTTAGACTAATAAATGTCGGGTTTAGCACAGTGGATTAATTCTTAACAAAGATATATTGTATTAGACACCAACCAACAACCAATTGTATTACCAATACAATTGTACTACCAATTGTATTGTTACCTTCCAACTCTCTTAAAGTATTCATGGGTTCATAAAGGAGTATTCCCCTGAATACTGCTGGACTTATACGGATATCTTGCACTGATAAATGATCTTTGCAAATTCAGTTAATGACTTCTATTAACACTCGAAACAGCTAGTACCTCGGGTTGGCGTCACCTTATAGAAGAACTTGATTGGACACGAAAAACTCTCTCAAGTAGTACGTCTTTACGGGACGAGTTTAGAAGAGGACTGTGTGATCTGCATTGAACCAGGTACAGACCCAAATAACAATTAGAGTTCCTGATTACCTGAAATTAGCAACACGTGGTAGATTTTCATAAAGATTAGCTTCACATCATGTGCGTCTACGCTAAAGTTTGCAGAATCCTGTAGAGATGTTATCTAAAAACTTATGACTTTCTTGCAGATAACGTGGTGATTATATAAAAGTGAACTTAGTTATAAAACATATTGTAATATTGTATGTTTTGAGTATTTGACATATAAGAAATGTAGCGCAAATTATGACGTATGTGCTGTCCAACTGTTAATTAATAGAGAAGTTATTAAGAAAAATACGAATAACCCACTCACGCACTAAAATTGCACTAGACATTAAAGAGAATAAATTTTTTTTCCTTTTCGAAATATAGCACGTAACTCTCACGCATCTCTTATTTCACAACTTGTAGCTGATTTGCTACACAAAACAATCAGTTCTTGCCATTTAGGTGTATTTTACCCATCTAGTGTGCGTGAGAACGACCGCATATAATCGTTGAGTGTATTTTCACCAAGCCACACACCAAAACAACACACTGCACGGTACACTTTAGTCTTATTAAAACAACCTCATTGCCGCAGTTAAATGAGGTAATTAATTACACGAGAATTGCATGCAACACAATGTAACACAAGTTTGTACAGGGAATACTACACCCGTGTATGTGTTTCCTGCATACTCGTATGTTTGTTACGTACTCGTGGTCGTTACAATACTTAGTAAAATGAGTTTCAGAATATCTTACTGGCTATTGTTGTCCATCAACAAGAACATATGTACGTTCATAGTAAACGTTCCTAGCAGTGAAATACAAGCAATCGTGACGTCACAGCAGTAAAAGGTTCCGTAACAACTTTCCAGCGTATTGTGATTCAAATCGTACAAATTCCAAAGTAACTACAACAATGTATAACTACTCAGAAAATATTGTTGTTATAAAATACGTACACATTACTACAGTATGACAATAGGTTATGACAATAGGTTTGACGGTAACATTGTTACGACATTACTGAACTATCTACGTATTTCTCGAATGTTCGAGAAGAATCCGGCTATAATGTGGTGTGCGTACGTGATTTCAACATGCATTCGCGAGACCTTTCTAGACGCCGCCAGCCGCGCAGACTGTGTCAAAGCCGCAATCAATTACGTCGTAGTGTAGAGCTAATGCGTAGTATGTGGAATTTTCTGGATTTTCGTCGGGGTATAAATACAAGTACTCAGCGACGCTCAGTCAGTTTGAGTTGCGATTTATTGGAATGCGGTTCGTAGTATTATAGTTCAGTTGTTGACGGGCGATTACTCTGTCCGTTCAAGTGGTTATTAGTGAAAAATAATTATTGTGGCGGAGTGTTGTGTTTTATAATCGCGTGGGACAATTTTAACGCAATTGTGTTTTATATTAGTTGACATTTTATTGCGTGTGAACGATTTTTATTTGATTTGTTGTAACAGACTATCTTGTTGATTACAAACTGTTTAATTGTGATAATTGAAGCTGGTGATTAGTGACTTAATTGGTGCCTTGTATTTTGTTTTCCACTGTACCATACGACGATCAAGTAGACCGTCGTAACAATATATTGAGTCGTAACGAATGTCGTAATATTAAGGTATTATATATTACTTTGTTTTCCACACAACAATTAAGAGTACTATGTTCATATTTGTAACATGAAATTAAAAATAAATTGTAAGAGATGGGAAATCCTTCTTTATATGAGCTATGGGTAATGTGAGAACGTAGTTTAGTCTGTTCCTTAAGCTTTCACGGGAGGAGTCATATTTATTAAAATAATTCTCCGAGCTGTAACCCCGTGGGCTTCCAAATTCTTCGTGTCGATAGGTGTTAATTACTAGACCAGACGTTTCGGATTCACTTCTGCAGGCCATCTTCAGTGTAAGGGCTTCTAAAAACTGACATGATGTACGTCACAGTATTTTGGTTGTACTCACGTACATCTTGCCAGATTTGTCAGTTTTTGGAAGTCCTTACACTGAAGATGGTCCTTCCAGAGGTGAGGTCGAAACGTCTGGTCTAGCGATTAACACCTATCGACACGAAGAATTTGGAAGCCCACGGGGTTACAGCCCGGATAATTATTTTATTAATAATATAGTTTAGTGTTTTAAAAATTAATAGGCTAATCACTATTTTCATCGGAAAATCTGGTTTTATAAGTTTTACTTATTGTTTTTAATTGCTACAGTGTTTTTGATCGTTGCATCTGGGATTTTGTTTAAAATTTTTCTAGTAATTAAATTTTTTTAAATTAACTATTGCGTAAAAATATACATAGAAACTTTTGTAGTACAAAATGGCTATTCAGTAGAACTTAGAAAAATCCCCACTCCTACTAGAGTTTACGATACACAAATATTTTTTGTCGGCAAATTTTGAGTAATAGAGTTAATTATCAGGATTGCTGTTATTATTAACATACGTACTTGTTGCTATTGGGTTTTAATTTAGTTCGTATTATTTTTAAGCAGCATTTTCAGTCAGACCAATTGATTTCTTTGTATACAGTCGCCTTTCCATTACCTATCTAACACTTTAACCAGAAACAATGACACCTTGAAAGGAACCTTCTGCTTGTTCGCACAAATCAAATGTTGTTAATTAATGTACTGCCTTGTCTAAAGGAAGGTTACTGATGTTGCATTTTGGTGATTTTAATTGTTTTTTTCTTTACAAGTAACATTTAGACTTGTTTTTCTCATTTTGTTTAACTTACTATTTTTTGTACGGCCACCTAAGGACCTCGTGCCAATTCAATTTTTTATTTCTTGTTCTTTTCTTTTTCTCCAACATTCGTTCATATTTTCACTGTGTCTCCTCTTCCTGTGTTCAGTCCACTTTGAACCTGCGTTTTTCTCTCTCCTACCCTAGACTCCTTTCATTTTTAATAATTTTGCCAGAAAAATTCTCTTTCAATTTTTTTTGCGTTTATTTTTTTCTAAATCCTTTTGGTCTTCTTTAATGGAACTTGATGTTGACTTCTTCCTCCACAAATATTTGAAGAACTGCTTTGTCGTCCGTTCTGTATGAATGCCCAAAAAATAATAGTTTTCTTTTCTCATTGTTTCTGTTATATTTTCTAAGTAACTTTTATAATTTACATTAACTTAATTTTATAATTAACCGTTTTGGAAAAGTGACATCTACAACACTGTACAGTGTTACTTTATACACTTTGAAACTATATCAATATGTCTTGAGATCCAAAGCTCTTTATGAGACCAGTAATGTACAAAATTGCTATTCATGTAATTTCAGCTTGTGTTTTACTGGGAAGACACCAGGTGTAGAATCACTCGTCCCAATGGCACAGGAGTCTTACTAAATGTATCACTGACAATATTCCGAGAAACAGGTAACCTAACTATGACTTACATACACACTAGTAAAGTTACAGCACATGCACGCTGTACATGTCTTTTGAATGTACTCCCACCAAATACTTTGCTAAATAGTATATTGAGGTTTTTTAAATTCAAATAGATTAAACGTTTTAACGTTCTTAGACTTAGTAAATCCCATGTGTTTACAGTCAATAATTTGGGTATAGCTAAAGACGATAAGTACATACATATATAGAGCCTACTTATGTGGTGAACAGATTTTACTAAAGAATATATTTTAAATAAATAATACCTACTCAACAAACTTGTATTTTGATTAAAACCATAATTAAAAGTAAATCGTGTTCCGTAATATTCCGTAATAACTTGGCTCTTCAGCTACGTAAATATTGAATTTTTTCCATGCTATAGAAAATACCTAACTGTTTACAAGATGGGTATCTTAATTTTTAGACTGTTTTGATTGCAATTGGAGTTCTAAAACTCTGAACGTTAAACCGAATCACTTTTAAAATACACATATTTTTGCCCATATTTTATCAGAAAAATTATTAGAAGTTTAATTAAGAAGGTTGTGTTAGTGGTTATAATCACAAACAGAATTATCACTGTTGCACACCACTATAGAAAAATTATTCCCATTAGCGTTTTCAAGCTTCTCAGCTCATCGTCAAATCGGAATTCTTCGTCTTCGGAAATCCTCGGAAAAATTTCCGATCCGACGATGAGCTGAAAAGCTCGAAAGCGCTAATCGGAATAATTTTTCTACAGTGGTGTGCAACAGAGATAATTCTGTTTGAGAAAAATTATTGTTTATAGTTTAATCGGAATAAAGGTGTAAATAATTTTTTATAAAATGCTTATAGTTTTCAGCCTTTCTTCCTTAGTAACGTTTTACCAGTATATTCAAATGCAATGATGAAATATACAATGTTATCAATAAAAAAACGTACGTCTTTTTTATTTATGGTGTAAGGGAAAGGTTATATAATTTTACATGCAAGCCCGAGCTTATAAGAAAAATTCATTCTTCTGATTTTGGTAAGTAAAAGAAAACAACTTTTTCTACCGCGTGTGTTTGTCTGTATGCCTTGAGGCGTTTTTAATTTAATAATTTAGTGGACGTCAGTGTATGCTCAGGCCAATGAAATATATTTACAAAATTCCTTCCCGTCTTGTCTGCAACGTTAGAAGCAGAGTCTACAACATATTTATAAGCTTCAGCTTTCACAAAACACACCACACGAAATATTTTATATTACCAAAATATTTTCTATTAACGATAGTTTGTGTTTTAGAAGATTCAATTCTGAAGAGCTGGATTGTTGAGTTTCAGTTAGAATATCCTAATACTTTAATAGTCAAACTGAATCTCAATTAAGATAATTATAATATATATACCACTTTCTTATTAGCAGACGTTGTTGACCGAGGGAAGCGATTTCTCAGTTTCAACTCAACCATCTATTCTGTCCATATATTCGGGCTATGTCTCACGATAACTTTTGATCAACCAACTTTCGTAAAACTTGGTACGCGTGTTCACACTGGTAGGTTTTTGGGAAACAAATTGTTTTTTGAATGAATCCCCTTTCAAATAGGGGCTGGGAGGCAAACATTTTAGGGTGTAAATTGTAAAAAATGACTAAAGACAACGTGGATATCAAATCAACTGAAATCTTAACCTCTATTTAAATATAGTGAAAAATACTAAAACGTTTGGGCGTCAGTGTGCAAAACTAGGAGAACACTAATAAAATCACAAAAATTAATGTTGGGTTCAAATTCAAGAGAATTTTTAACTAACATCTCTGAGTGTCGTGTTAAGTTTAAGTAACTTAAAAATGTTGGGTACCTATGACAAAAAAAAAAGATTAAAATTGTTAAAGTTGTGAAAATCCACCAGGGTGTTGGACTATTACAAATTATAACCTAAATCAGAATGTTTCGAATTTTAGCGTTTGTTGTACGATAATGTGTTGTGCAATTGTTTATTATTATATAAACAGTAGCGTAATTGGGAATGTTGTAATGTTTCCTGTAATTGTAAACGCATCTGAAGCCGAAATTTATGTAAACTTAATAATGAGTGCTCTTTGTAAAATAATAAGAGATTTCTGCAGATCATATAGAATTCTAGTTATTTATAGTTTAATTAGAATATCAATTCATTTAATTATTAATAAAATATCTTATTAAACTAAACTTTTTTAAACTCTCAAATTTTTAGGTTAGTAAATTATTCCCTATATATACTTAAATGAGATAAAATTATAGAATGTTCACAGTGAATGTTTTTCTATATTATGAAGGAAAAGTTTTTTCGTTTTAGTACCTTTGAAAGGTAAAGGAATCTAAAAGTAAAGAAAGGTTTTTTTCTGCCTCCACATTTGTTTGTATAACTATTTGCCTTGCGGCGGCTCTAAGTCAATTTTATGGGTCGTGGAAACGGCAGGCTCGACTCAGGGAATCGAAATCACGTCCATTACAGATTACTTTCTTTTCTAAAGTTTGTTGAAACCTATTTTTTTTATTTATATTCTCGTCAGTTTATTAACAGAGCATATCAGTTTTCATCTCTCTTTAAGTTGGTCGTAAATGATTTTATCCAATAAAGTTTCCTTTATATATGGTCCTATATTATACAAAAAAGATAATTTTAAGTTCAGCAAACATATGCGTTACTCACGTTTGTCACTATAAGCTGAATTTATACCATCAAACGGCGCTGCTGATTGAAACAAACCGGTAAATTATTATTGAGGTTAAGCTTTAACATGACTCGCACCACAAAAATGTTTCCTGGAAATATTTGTTAGTTGTAAAACTATACAAATAAACAAACAGATTATTAAAAATCCTGATCCCAATTGGGTATCGTATCGCACTATTATACATTGTGACACACAAGAATCCGGCAGTGTACACATTGACAGGTAGCCCACGTGACTAAAGGAAAACAAACAACTCTAATACACAATATAAATCTAGATTATAGCAAACGAAATATGAGGACTTTGTTTACGTG
Source organism: Magicicada septendecula (assembly GCA_034769895.1). Classification (NCBI taxonomy): domain Eukaryota; kingdom Metazoa; phylum Arthropoda; class Insecta; order Hemiptera; family Cicadidae; genus Magicicada; species Magicicada septendecula. The sequence goes on along the minus strand of CM068374.1, from coordinate 468,785,614 downwards.
CAAACAACATATAGGCCTAGTTGATAGAACAGACAATATCTACCACACGTTCATAGTCATTAGTAATAGATTTATGCATGAATTATAAATTAGAAGAATATTTTAGTGTTAGAATTGTAAGTTTATTAAAGTTTTATGTAGTCAACTAAAAAGAATTTAACATAAAATATTATAAAAATTCTCAGTTGTTTGATTTTTGTCTATTGACATAGGTCTAATGAATACTTTATTACATTGTTTCTTGTTGATACCTGGTAAGGAGGTTAATTAATGCTCTGGTGGTTCTACTTTATGTCATGTACAATTCTAAATTAATTTTAAGAAACTAAATTTTAAGGAATTAATATAAGCATAACTGTATTATTTTTGTAAAAATTCAAAACTTGCTCTCTGAAATTTACTTAAACTTCACATTATGTAAATTACTATTCTTTTTTCAAAAACCTAAGACTATCGTTTTAAGGCGCGAGCCTGAAGTTTCAAAACGCGGAAACATATACACCGCAACACGGGCGCTCGCACATACATGACCTGAAGTAGCTAGATATCCGCAATATATTCGTATTCATCTTGTGTTAGTAACATTATTGGTTTTTTGGTCATAGTAATTTCAACAAATGAGCCGCAACCTTACTCAGCTGCTTCAAGTCTCAGTCTCATTGTTCCTGAAGTGCCCTTAAGCATGGTCACTCTGCTTTCTATTTGAATTAAAGATGATTAGTGGTCAGTGTTCCACTTTCTGTGGTCTAAACATTATAACGTCTCGTCTTTACGACATTATAACACTGGGAATAAGTTTAATGGGCCCTTGTCAATTAAACCGGCTGCCATATATGTACTGATTACTTACACACAAATGAGGAACCTGTAAAGGTTAGGAGTTAGATTAAGGTTCGTAAATTTACTCACTCTCTTGGTTTTAGCAAAGACATCTCTTTATTACAAATTTCAATGGAAGGTTTCTGATATATTAGGATGTTACTAAGATGTTAGCTACAACATTCATGATTCTTAGTTAGTGATTAAATTCTGAACTAAACGCTTTCATTCTGCTTAAAACATTCTTATGATGAGCTCAAAATCATACAGCTGCATATTTAATAAAATACCACGGATCCGGGCTTTAATTTTTATGATATTACAGATTATTTAGAACACTATGTAAACCATTTGAAGAATAGGTTCATTTACTTTTTACGTAGTTATACCTGTTTGCAGTTTCAGGCTACTATTATTTAGTAATATTAACTATCTCTATTACTACGTTACAATTTACAGGATTGATATAAGTCTTTACGATAAATTTACCGTCTTTACTCGGGGTTTTTAAAAGAAGTACAACCACAGAATTTATCCTTCCGTGTCAGCTGAGTATTGGGTATATCCATAGCTGGTCCTCTTCTAGATCCTCTATGCGGGGTTTTCTGGATGATCTTAGTTGCAGTTGTAGTGGTCCTCCATTAAATCTGTTGACTCTAAATGTGTTGTTTATTCATGATGCTCGGTCTCTGGATACATGATGCTCGTGGTGAGTTGTTGATTTATTTCAGAAGGTCATTTTCACTATTCACATTTATGTTTGACTGCACTACTGTTACATTATGATTGAGTATTGTACATACTGTAATTGTTATACACTTTCTTAAAGAGATGTCATGGCTACACTGTTTATATATTTATATTTTTACTTCCTTTCACTACATATTTACGCGCTCCTCTACCTATTTCTCTTTTTTTACAAAAGCACCTATTTAGTTCTACATAGTTTGGTAATATAACACTTATTTCTTCTCGCAACACATGGCTAAGCAGTTGCCTCGGCCGCGATTCAGAGACGAATGGGGTAGGTTTAGGGGCCGTGAGTAGTGATTTAGCGTAGTTTACACATCGAGAGAAAAGTAGTTCTTTCTGATTATTATTATTTTACCTTTAATTAGCTGCTATTAATTATACTACAGCTTCTTTATTTTCGTCTGTATTTTATTTGTGATTATCACGTCTTTTAGAGATAATTACAATGATTGTTTTAATTAGCGTAACAACAGGATAATTTGCGTGTCAGTACTACTTTTTCACATGTTTGTACCGGTTATTTGCTACAAAGGGGAGGGTGGATTATTTTATCATGGGTTATTTTGAACAAAAAAATATTTTGTTTTGTGCTATTTAAAATTTGTTTTAAATCGTCACAACATTCATGAGAAATGTATTAAATAATGTTATGTAGAACTCAACAAAATATAGCCCAAGTGAGTTTAAGACTTTCAGCGTCACACGAAAACAAAATTTTGTCCAAACTAAGTGGCAACGAGTGGTTTAAATGTTGACACTTGTTGTAGAAAAGTTACGCGTAGAACAAAGACCCCGTTTCCCGTCCAGGGTCAAAACGTATGACTAACTGAGTTGGTTCTGTTAAAACACTCTGTGTTACTGTCATCAAATCAATTGCAACATGCTTGTGGTTTAACATTTAGAACAGTCTACAAAAAAACTTTTTTTCATAAAATTTGTTGAACCTCCATACATAATTCTGCAGACACAAATGTGTTTGTCATCTTTAATCATAATTTTTTAGTGGATGGTTAGCGAGGATCGGTTAAAAATAACACAAATTTTAACTATTTTGCGTCGACGTTTCGACAATGTTTATTGTCATCTTCAGGACCTGTGTATGAAATATAAAAGAAATGTCATACACAACGGACATTTCTTGACATTTCTTTTGTATTTCATACATAGGTCCTGAAGATGACAATAGGCCTAAATATTTTCGAAACGTCGACGCAAAATAGTTAAAATTTGTGTTATTTTTGGCCGATCCTCACTAACCATCCACTAAAAAATTCATTGATTGGCGGCCACTAAAATTTTAAGGATTTCAACATAATGTCAATTTCTGCAGTAAATTCAGTGTTGCCTTGTGATGTAGAGTCGTCAGTGGTGTCGAAAAATGGGTCCATCACTGCAAACAAGAGAGCAAATGGTAGAATACGTAATCGAAATATCCATTATGGGCCACCAAAAAGTTAAAGAAACGACCATTAGTAGGGAAATTGATGTTGAGAAACTGTTTGTTGTCACATGAGCTACTAAATAGAACATTATGAGGACAGACCACGGCCGGTAGCAGGCCACACTCTAACAATTTAGCCCTATCTATGGTCCCTGTGGCAGGAACTCTATTTGAAGCTCGAGGCGCAGCACACGAGCGGGCGACGGGGCATGCTCTTCGTCCCGTACAGTCATCGATCATCGAGGAGAGAGGCTTAACAAGAAACCGTACAAACATTATTGTTTGTATATGCGCGTTTTGGTTTGTTGTTAATAATACACCCAATTGCCATTTCCTTAAATAAAATTTACAATAAGCAGAGTAGAGATAGTCAGAATTAACCAACGAGATGGATATCACGATGCTGCTCACTCCAGACTTTACATGTGCGAATGACTGTCAGAAAAAGCGGGAGAAAAAGATTGTGGATTTAACAAACTCGCCGTTTTTGCGTGTCTCAAACAGACCTAACGAGCAAAGGCTACCAGACTGTGATCATAAATTTATTTATAAAAAATATTAATGTCAAAATATTGTTAAGACGGACTCACTGATCGTCGTATGATACAGTAGAAACAAATTACAGGTATCAATGAAGTCACTAATTGCCGGCTCTAATTAATCACAATTAATTGTTTGCAATAAAATCGTACAATAATTCAAGTTTGTCCAAACGCAATAATAGTGTGAAGCAATAGAGTTCCATACTAATTATGAAACAGTAAACACTTTCCACTAATGTTGTTAAAATTCATTCCCGGGCTGTTTGGCCGTGGTCGATTGTTTTCAACAAAAACAGACGTTTCGGCAGTGCCATCGACTGCTATCATCAGTGTAAATTTGAACTGCGCTAACGTAGGTTGTAGACGTTAGTGACCACAGTACTGGAGGAGTCCCGGGCCACTCATACTGGTTAAGGCTGCAGAAGTCACTCCCACTCATAAAGTACTGGGGTGTAAGCGTAGAAAGTATGTTAGTTTTTACACGACTGCTAAAAAGGAGTGTCATGTTTTCAGTCGTAGGGTATGTATGTATGTTTGTTCCACTATAACTTTTTAACGGCTTTACCGATTTTGATGTTCGATGGCTCGATGGATTCCTTACTTCACCAGAAGTGTCATAGGCTATATATCACCATGAGTTGACTTCCGGTTTTGACCGGAAGTGAATACAAGTGATCGGTTCTAAGGATTTTTTTTTGTTCGTTTATTGGTCCATCAGGTGGCGCTAGTGGAAGGTATTCTGTAAAGTTCACTCCAGATAGTGCTCGCGATTTAAGACCACGCTCACTAATACTATGTTAGCGCGTTATTGTGTGAGAGTATAGATGCGCAATCCGTGAGAAACAGAGAACAGCTGATCTGAAAGTGTATATATATATATATATATTGGTTTGCTATATATATTTCTCTCTGCGAAATATGGTGAACCTGAAATACATGAAATGACGGATCAACAATATGCCGCACCAGTAAACTTAATTTTGGCTTTTTAAATCGACTTTATTTAGATTTTGTGATTTTTACAAAATATAATTTTTATTTAGTTTTTTTATTTAGTGTTTTTATCAATTTATTTTTTATTTATTCATTTATTTTTTTGGCAGTCGTGGTTTTTATATTTTTAAATTATTTTTTTTATTAATGAAAACAATGGACCACAGCCAAACTGCCTGGGGAATAAAATTCAAGAACATTGACTCCGGCCGTGTAAGCCTACGATTACTGTCCACTAATATTAAACGAAAACTCAATCCGCACTAAGGAAATCGGTCAACATGACTGCCCGACAAAGCCAGGCGCTGTTCCAGAATAACTTTCCATCCTTAATGCGCATTCCAAGTGCTGTCGAGAAATCTCTGGAAAGGGTACTTTGGGTCTTTTGCGTTATACGACCACAAATCATTGGTATTGGCATTTTGTTCATCTTTCATTAAACTGAGTATAGTTCTCAGAATTTGCTATCTCTGTTTACTGATTAGTTAAAATGATATTCTCTCATTTACAGACTGTCGTACACTATACAAGAATAATTATAAGTTATCTTATCGCTCCACCGTCGTCAGCCAAGCGTCGAAATAGGAAAGAGTGCGGAACTCAGGGAAATGTTAGACTCTTACCTGTGTGAGTTTATGTGGCGGAAGCGACATGCAGGCACTGACTTATTTGAACAAATTATACAGGACATTAAGGCCTTTTGGCCTCCTGAATTATTAACAATAACTTTCCAGTTCGTGAAATTAGGTTAGGTTAGGTTAGGTGTTTTTGGTGTATAAAATTTGTGTTTTTGATGAATAAAATATAAAACTACTTCAAAGTCTTCTATGCAGATCTACATCATTATTTTGGTAAGTTTTCAGTATTATGATATTGTTATAAAACAGAAAAGACCCGCTTACTGCCTTTACCATTACTCGTTTTTGTTTCTATAATCAACTCGTATAAATCACACACACACACACACACACACACACACACACACACACACACACACACACACACACACACACACACACACACACACACACACACACACACACACACACACACACACACACACACACACACACACACAGAGGCGAGACTGGACGCAGCTTTTAACTAATCAGTAAACAGAGATAGTAAATTCTGAGAACTATACTCAGTTTAATGAAAGATGAACAAAATGCCAATTACAATGCTTTGTGGTCGTATAACGCAAAAGACCCGGGTACTTTAGTGCTACGTGAGTGCTGGGCGCCCGTGACTCAGACAATGCACGCTCGGCTAATCGAGAAGCGAGAAGAACGACACTATCGCCTTTTCACGCGGCGTTCCGTAACAATCGTTGCGGTATTATAGAAAACAGCACAACGTTACACACAAAATAGAATGTCATTATGTAAAATGTACATTTGCATATAATGTACAGAACCATAGGGGTGAATGTAAACGATTTATATTCACATTCACATAAATATTGAGAGTGGTTGTAAAAGCTCACATTTATTTCACATTCCTTGCTTACTGAAATATTTCAACAAAATCAGTTGTTTGTAAAACGTGCAAAGGGAATGTTTTAAAATTGCGTGGAATTTATAACGGAAGGAAGTAACTTTAACTACGTGTTAACGAGATGCAAGGATTCGCATTCAGTGGGAGACGCGACTCAAAAATTAAAACATAATACATTTCATTGAGAACAATAAATATGACTACGATCTTGGCGTCATTTACATAAGTAAATCATGTTGAATGACGTAGCTGAGTGTAAATTAGATAACCTGTATTTGTTGTCAAGTAGTTCACTGATCCTGGGCGTTGCGATTTACACGATTCTGGTACACATGAACTGATCCAAGTTAAAACATGTGTTAATTGACGACTCATTGGGCACTTAGTGAAACATATTAATACAAAGGTTTTTAAATATATATAAACACATAGTACGTTTCATTGTTTTTATTTAACTCTGACATCTATTTCAGCTTATTAAGATATTATCAAAGATATCAGTAAACAACTAAATTCTAAACAAAGGATGTTAGGGTGGTGAATATATGTTTAGAGCGTGTAACATCCGGGCAAGTTTGGGGTGTGATGATGGAGGGGGGTTGGAGAAGCTAAGGGAAGTCAATTGCCTGTAAAAACTAAATATAATCTGAATGCGAAATATAAGAATTAACTATTCTGTGTATCCACTTTATTGAAAGTTGCTATTTAGTTTAGTTAATTTTTACGTTTTGCATTCAGAATATAATTAGTTTTTATAAACACTTGACCTTCCCTTACCTTATCCAACCCCCTCCATCGACACCCCCACACATGTCCAGATACACGCCCTACACACATGTTCACCACCCTAACATCCTTTGTTTAGTTTAGTTGTTCACTGATCTCTTTGACAATAGCTTCATAAGCTGAAACAGCTGTCAGAGTTAAATAAAAACTCTGAAAAGTACCAAGTGTTTAAAACCTTTGTAAAACATGTGTTAAGTGGAATCTCTTAAATCACGGTAATTAGAATTCCCACACGTTGTTATTCGCTACTCCAAATATTCGCAGTTTATGCCTGTTTATGTGGTTCCATTAGTGTAGGTAAAATCTATTACGCTTAGCACAATTTGGTTATGTCCGTACTAAAAGATAAGTCTGTAGTTCACGGGGACTGGATTGTTTATTTACAGTAAAAGTTAAGTTACCTGAGTTACAAGTAGTTGAATTGGCTAGCATTTACTTTATGTAAATCTTTACTACGGTTTGCTAAAGGAATTATTATACGGCTATTATGAATACTAAGCGTGGGCACACATCATTCATTTCTATCCTGGATGTAATTTTTTCTCAATTTTCAAAGGGAATTTCGCCAGTCTTCATCTGTCAGTCGCTTCCAGATTTTATGCAAAAGCATATATAGGGTTACTTGTTTATATACACATACATGTTTGGCCTTATGATTTTATACGGAACATGATGTTTATGCAGTGATAATGAGCTGCATAATGCTGTGAAAATGTCTAGCATTATAATAAAAGAAAATATAATATTCGATTCAAAGTATTGATCTGTGAGCAATGCTTGATGAACTAAAATTATCACAGAGAATTATTTTAGTAATCATATTTTGAGAAATGCGAATTCAAATTTGTTTTAAGTGCAATATTCATATAACCCGTAGATATAAATTTTTAAGACTTTCAATCTTGATTTTATTAGCAATAGTGTCCCATTTCTGAGTTACGTTTAGAATATAATAAAAGTGTAACTTCAATAGTGACCGTGAATCAAGAAATAACAAAGGTTTTATTAGCTTCGGTACATGAATGGAAACAATTCTTAAATAATTTGCTTCAATTATTCCATAATTTTTGTAGTCATCACTAAGACCTAATATACGGGTAATATAAACTTAATTCATACACATAATAAATATTATTTCCGTGAATATGAGTGCATGTTACAAAGCGAACAATAATTATAATTACATATACATTATTACCTTATATTAATGAGATATGAATATACTATTCTAAAACCTCACTAATAAATTACAATAAATCTGTTATATATTAATACATTATTGAAAATAACAGTGGTAATATAATATCCTAATTACATAAATATTCAAACACAATTTGCTGCAGTCTATTTCTTGATGTATATAATATATTTAATATTTATAATGACTTTACCTGAAGACGTTTTCTTTATTTGGAACATGTTTCAGGACACTTTCTGTTCCCATCCTCAGCCTTCCTAATTTCAAGATTAGGTAGTCCTCATCTTGTCACCCTCAGTGACAAGATTCAAAATTAGGAAGGCTGAGGATGGAAACACAAAGTGTAACGCAACAAGTTCCAAATAAGTAAAAAACATCTTGAGATAAAGTTATTATAAATATTAAATATATTATATAAATATATATTATAAATTTGTGTGTGTGTGTGTGTGTGTGTGTGTGTGTGTGTGTGTGTGTGTGTGTGTGTGTGTGTGTGTGTGTGTGTGTGTGTGTGTGTGTGTGTGTGTGTGTGTGTGACTAATACACGTATGATGTGTTGTCGCCTGAATGCATGGGTATAGAGACGCATGTGTTGCAACATAGAAGTAGCTGTTTGTATGTATTGTTAACTAATATTCTGTAGCATTGCATGCCGTCATCATTGAGTTATATTATATAAATTTGTTTATATTGTATATATATATATATATATAAACTAACTTTCATTATGAACTTACTTTATGGTTTTATTTCACCAAACGTTTCAACGTGGTATACGTCTTCATCAGTGGGAAGACGTCTTCATCCCACTGAAGAAGACGTATACCACGTTGAAACGTTTGGTGAAATAAAACCATAAAGTAAGTTCATAATGAAAGTTTATATATATATACAATATTTATAAAAGTGAACGAAGAGGATGTACCAACAAGATAATTAAATTTGTTTAATTTTTTCCTTTATTTATCATGTTTACAACAGAACCAAGTACATATAATTAGGTGTTACAAAAACCTGAATGTTTAGTAACCCTGTTATATCTGTTTACATACTATTTTTGACGAGTACAGTTTAGAGTACCGGGCAGAAAAATAAAGTTCAATAAAACGCGTCTGAGTTGATTGTGTTCACTTGGACGCTCTCGGTAAACATCAGAAGAACAGACCCCTTTTTGAGGACAGTAAACGAACCGGCGCAATCGGTGTAATGTCACGTAGCAATATATGATTCATGATGAGACTGAAACAGGTGGACTTGAACGGGCTGCTGCATTTCTGGGGCACACGATGTCGTAAGGATAAATTGTGAGACGATTCCCGTCCTCTTTTCCATCTCCATCATTCTCTCTCTCTCTCTCTCTCTCTCTCTCTCTCTCTCTCTCTCTCTCTCTCTCTCTCTCTCGTTTACACACACAGAGACGAGCCTGCGAGCTTACGTACATACAGAAAACACTCAAACACGTTATTACTCGATTATGTGCGGTACGAAGCTGCTGATAACTTTTCACCATCTGTTACTAGAAACACTTATCAGTATGTCAAACAGTTTTTTAATAATTTTTCTTCCCCGTTGAATAAATTCCATTTTCTGTGTCAGAGATACGCTTCTCATCTACCACTATTGAATTTATTCAGAAAAGCATTGTTAGTGGTTGTATTTGGATCAGTGATATCTGAAAAATCAAAAGACTAGCTCACCGATCATAATCCAGTGTTAGAAAATACAGCCTTTCCACTGTGCCTTTCTTAATGACTAAATATATGAGGTTAGGTTAGTTGATTATAGTATTATAAATCCCATTCCATATCCTATAAATTCAGTTGTTCTTACTAAATAAATTAATGTCCGTTTATTATGGCTCCTACAATACTACGCCATGAGGATCACTATATTTAGTTTATAAAGTAAGTGTATCCGACTTTTCCGTAAATTCCTCAGTAACAACTTTGGGATGTACTAAGCGACACTGTTTTAATGATCTTTATCACAGTAATAAATTTGTATTATATTTTAATTTTACTTAATTGCTTTACTTTGTTGATGCTTTTCAAGTGTATGTTGGGGATTTAATGGAAGCGGACCAATAGGACTACCACCTGAACGTTTTTCTGCGCATATTAAAATCATGTATAATCAATTAATCCATTTGGAATTGGCAATATCTCTTTACAAGTCATTAATCTGTACCCATTCATTGTAACCTGACGTGTTACAATTTAATGAAATTTCGTAGTATCAGTAGCCACGAAGAAAACAAAGTCAACGTAAAGTTCAGTCTGAAGTAGTTTACGGCTGACTTTATGCTACATTTGGCCTACGAATACATTTATCAGGTTACTCCTAAAAGGAAAAGCAACGCAACCCCATCGAAATAAATGAAGGCGTTAGACAAGGTTGCCCTTTACCAACCGCTCTTTTAAACCTGTTTTTGGATAAAATTGTTAGGATTTGACTTAACAGTGTAAATAGAAGAATCAGAGTTGCGGGCAAAATGCTTAAGACTCTGATGTTTGCAGATGATCAGATTTTATTGGACACAAAAAAAAATGACTAGCAAAAGATGCTCCACTTTTTAAAGAATATTGCAAAAGGATTTAATATTGAAATATTTGACAAAATAACAATATGTATGGCTTTCAAAAGGACCATGGTCAGTTAGATCTTGAAATATTTTGTATGGTAAAATTACAGAGCAAGTCTCAGAATTAAACTGGCTTTTTATCTGTCATATAAAAGCGAAGAAGATACTAATGGGAAAATAAATAAATTTAACCAGATAACAGGAACTCTCCGACGTGCCCTAAAACACAAGTCAAGGGAAGAGTTCATAATGAAATTGTACAAATCCATGGCACTTTCTGCCCTAACTTATAACTCAGAAACACGGACAATACCTGCTAGACAATTATTAAGAATTCAAGCTACAGAAATGAAACTTTTTCGTTCCATTGCAGGATACACAAAATTAGATATGAGAAGAAATAGTCAGATAAGACAAGAACTAAAAGTCGAAGAAGTAAATGGAATCATCATTATGTATAGAGAAAGCTGGAAACAACACATTAGCAGAATGGTCAGTGACAGATTCCCCAAGGTAGCTTTATTGTATCAGCCTAAAGGGAAGAGAAGCCTGGGAAGACACAAGAAAAGATGGTCTGACCAAGAAGAAGAAGACTCCTAAAACGAATCTATTAAGAAATTCTAATCCACCGTGTGCTGCAATAAGTTAATAAATACCGTATTACAACTGTAAATGGAATATGGTGTACTGTTTTTTTACAAAGTTAGCAATAAATGAACTTAAATGCGACCTAATTCAAGTTAAATAACTAAAGTTAATTAGTCTTTTCACAACTCAAGGAGAAAATTAATTCTTTATTTCATTTCACACCTGCTGCACTACTGAAAAAAAGTGTAACTACATTTATTAAGAGGAATACCATGTGGATCGTTTTAATACAAGACGGATATTTATGTTCAATTAAATAATCTTTACGGTAGTATTCTTCCTCATGCGACAGGGCGATTTAAATCTCTGCCGCAATAACTACAAACATTATTTTTTATGAAAATAATACAATCTATATATATATATAAAAGAGAAATACCACTGACTCACTGATTCATCACGAAATCTCCGAAACTATAACACCTAGAAACTTAAAATTTGGCATGTAGGTTCCTTATGTGATGTAGGTATCCGCTAAGAAGAGATTTTTGGAAATTCGACCTTTAAAGGGGGAAAAAGAGGGGGGAAATTTGCCTGACTAACTGACATAGAATCAACGTAGAGCAAAAACTACTGAATGGATATCAATGAAACTTTGAACATAGCTTCATCATAGGTCTTAGGTGCTCACTAAGAAACGGTTTTAAAAACTTTCACTCCTAAGGGGCAAACCCCCCCCCTATTGTATGCATGTATCTATGTATGTATGTTCCACATCTCCTCCTAAACCACTGGACCGATTTCAACCAAACTTGGCACAAATATTTTACGCAACGGGAGAACCAACATAGGACAAGTGTTTTTTTCGATACGATCCTTTGGGAGGTCCTTTGGGTCTTAAAAAACTATTAGATCTGGTTACTGTGGCAACCCAATAGAATAGATTCTGGTTACCATAGCATCGGTGGAAGTCTCCCGCGTAGGAAATAGCGCGGGAGTCGTCCGACGGGCCTTCCCCGGAGTTCATCCACGGAACCCGGGGAGTCTTAGGTCGGATCCCGCGAAAGACGGCGGGGCCAGAGTCCACGGTTCTTATAAATAAAGATATAGGTTATGATATCAAAGGTGGTGTATGCATCTTAAGAAACTTCTTAATAGTGTGTGAATTCAGAGTTGTTTCAGTTTGAATTTAAAAGTGGATAAGTTAAGATCGAAGTAAGTTATAAGCGAGTATAAAAAACAAAGTTTTGATAGCAAGTGTATTCAGATCATAGTGTTCAGACAATATAAATGCACTTGCTTCAGTTTGAATTTAAAAATTGATAAGCTGAACTCTATAGAGGTATTGTTGTTAGAATAAGTTTAGGAGACACTAATTTAACAAATGCCTTATTTCAACATTAACACAATGAATTATAAAAGACAGTAAATACGCAGCGCGTGCAAGTACTGTAGACATTTTATTGAAAACTAATTTAGCTGTTTGCCCTCTCCCAGAGTTAGAAATCGAGCAGGAGCATCACGCGCAACAGAATTCTTCTCCAGATATAAGAATACAGTTTATGACATGTTCTTAAACAGGTGCGCTACAGAGTATTCCTCCAGTGAGAATGCGAACGTAACAATATAAGGAAGATTATACAATATACAAGTAATATAACGTTAGAACAAGAATAGGTGCCTATGAGCCTATGAATAAATTATGAACCCGAGCAACGCTGGGTAAATCGGCTAGATATAGATATCTATAGGCCTATAAGCCAAATACCACTGACTGACTAACTGATCACGATATCTCTGAAACCACTGAATGGATATCAATGAAACTTTGAACGTAGCTTCATCATAGGTCTTAGGTGCTCAATACGAAACGGTTTTAAAAACTTTCACTCCTAAGGGGCAAAAAACCAAATAATGAAATTTATCGCGGGAATTGCATACTTTGTAAATGAAGTGGTTGACATCTCAGTTTATAGGATACCCCGAATACATTTAGTTCTGAGTTTTTAGTCATTGTTTTAAATTGAAAAACTTTGTTGTTTGCAGGTTCTTACAGTCGAGAAAATTTCGAAGTTCAATTAATTAATAAATGTGTGTCCTTTTTTTCTCGGAAACGGCTATAACGATTTTCTCGAAATAAATAATAAATAGCTGTTGCTATGAATGTAAATAAACAACCTAAGAGTTGAGAATTTTGTACAATCTATCTAATGCTATACTATTAAGCGAGCAATAATTGTACAATTACGTACAACGTGAAACTCCGTAGCGAAGCACGGGTATTTTGCTAGTGTTATATAAATGTCATTTTTTCAAAAAATGGTATCCTAAAATTTTACAGACATTAAATAAGAAACAATTGCACTAACCGAATGTGTACTTACATAATTTCAAATCACCTTCGTTACAAGTGACATTGCAAACTGATTTCTCTCTATATATTTGCTTACGGCAGCTTATGAAAGAATAAAGCTATATTTATTATTCGGTGTTCTTCCCTGAGACAGGTCTTTAAATGGTAAGAGCTCTCCAAGCTGTCCTGTTGCATACCAGTCTTTTTGTTTCTTCGTAACGCCCTCTGATTTTAATGCTATCTATTAACTTCATTCCTTTACGCCCTCTTCTTTTTCTCCTTCTATGACACCCTCCATGGCAGTTGTAAGCAAGCAGTCTCTTCGTAAACAATGACCTAACCAATTCCTTTTCCTATTTTTCGTTACCTTCAGAATTATTATTTCTCCCCCTATTCTTCTTAAAACTTCACCAACCCTTACTTTATCAACCCATCTCACTTTCTCCATTGCTCGCCAAACCTACACCTCAAATACTTCTAATCTTTACTCATCCTCTTTCCTCAGTGTCCATGTCTCTGTACAATAAAAAACCACGCTTTATACATAACATTTTTTGACAATTTTTTTTCTTAAATTCTTAATCATTTTGCCACACAGCAGTCTTTTCTTCCCATTAAATGCCTCTTTCGCTATAGCAATTCTTGCTCTAATTTTAAGAATGCAGGTCATATCCTTACTTATCAAGCTTCCAAGATATTTAAATAACTCTACCTACATATTTAAAGCTACATAAATGTTATCATTTTGACAATTAAGATAAGTGTGTATATTATCTCTCATACATCGGTACATTTGTGTACAAGCATAGAAGTATCTTTGTATAATAGCAACGATAAATGTGTTAATAAGGAAGTCCGACAACAGTGTTGTTTTTTTTTTGCCTTCTGTTGTTTATTTTAGTTACAATCACAAAATAACGCGCCAATGACAAAATATTTACAAACCGTAAATGTACTTAAATATTAATACACTACTTGCTAATGTACTGAGATTCATTTTTGCTTACAGGTAACCATTAAATACATTAAATTCAGTGCTTTAATGTTACAGACGCCAACATATCTTGATGATGAAGTGCCTATCAAAAAAAGTTTCCGGAAATTTTATTTTACATTAGGTTAGTAGAGCAATTTCTATGTTCTTCTATTGTCCACTCTCTTAAAATGTTTTTAAAATACAAAAATGTTTTTGGCTTTTAATTTGCCACAGTATATACTTGTCAAATAATGAATTGAACCAATTCAACCAACAGTGTATGTCAATCAGTGTGAATTTAATTACACACGCATCATGGTGAGTCTATGTGTCTATTTACATCCTCAAAATATTCGACCGATCTTTATAAATATGATTGTATTAGATTTTGTAGCACAATTTAACTACTCAATACAAATACGTCAAAAAAAAGGTACTATGAATTATTTTCTCTATTGACAAGTCCGACCTTCTACCTATTAGCAACTCTAATGGTATAAATGACAATTATTTCATTTTATGTAGATTTAATTGATTTTTTAAAAATTTCCCATAGTGTTTGACGTTTGATAACGTAAAGTAAAAATAGTTTCTGTAAAATACATTCAATAATATTTTTAAAGTATTATATTAACAGCAGACCTTATAAAAAGATAGGGAAGCTGAATCACATAATTTATAAGCGCACAATGTACAGGTAGTTTTAGTTATCTTGAGTTTCCACTCCATTTAACACAGAGGCAACGCCTACAATAATAGGATTTTGACTGTTCATATGACTGACAACAAGTGTTATAGATGAGGTTTATAACATTCTTGGCGTTCGCATGTGAATATTTTCTTACGGAATATATTATTTTATAAACTTTTTTGTTGTTTGTCCTATTTCCAAGACTACGAAGAAAAGTGTAGATGATAAAAGAAGTAATACTTGAATGCGATAAAAATTAAATAATTATTCATAGTACACTGTCTGTAAGTACAAGTAAATTTCTTTTGCAAAAATGATTGTTTAATTAGAATCTCAATATTACTAAAGATTATTTAACTGTTATCTGACTGTTTTAATCTGACCTAGAGTACTTTTAAAAGTTGATGCAAAATAACTCTTAAATTCTGCTTTAGTCATGCTTAGTCTGTAAATACTTTTACGGTGTTGTTGGTTTCTATTTTAAATATATATGAACTGGCACATTTGTCTAATAACTTTTATAACTAAAGCACAGTATTACTTCCAGTAGATATATCATACATAATGTATTTGCTTTTACAGATTCATTTTCAATATAATTACTTCAAATGTTACTTCCGGATAATAAAGATACAGACATTTCTCTCGACATTAAAATTATTACCACTGACAGAATGAAGTTATTCCAATTATCATTTAATCTGAAGGAAAACGAAAAGTTTTAATTACCTGTCATCGTAGGTATTTGTATAAAAGTAATATTTCTTACAATGCGATCTGTAAATCTAGTGCAAACAGTTAGAAATCAATTAATTGTATACGTAACCTACTTACTTTATTATAATTATGACTTTTATTTATGTAAGAGGACTGTCAGAACTTTTGGGGCATCGACAGTTCCAAAATTATCCTTCATTACTCTTATAAACGTGATCTGTATCAAACTTGCGTTGTTTATTACGTTAATCATTCATACAAGTGAAATACAAACCTAGTCGTATCGATACTGGTGATCGTTTAATATAATCACAATGTATCACGATTATATAAATTATATAATCACAATTATATAAAGGCCAAATTTACATACAATCCACCCGAATCGTATAAAAGGATACACGCGGAACGAAACATATAAAAGTCATAGGGGTGCATTGTTATTCATAGAGGAAAGTCATTCTCACATCGTCTATTCATGAATTCTATAGCACTTAATACTTCTCATTGGGTGCTTTGAACAACTCACATTGTGCAAACAATATCGACTTTTGTTGTTGATTCTCACGGTGGTAGTGTAAGGTTATGGGTTAGCGTTAGGCTAGTGTAAGGTTAATATAATGCTTGACGTACCTTTTAGTTTACTACTTACTTTTTACGTAGTTCTTAATACATTTATTTACGTATAAGTTTATACTTTGTAAACATTTTAATGGAATTGTATTTATTATCCATTCATATAGCATAACTATGTGTTAATATTAACGTTCTAGGAAACGCCTTTCTTTGTACTGATCGAGTTAAAAATTACTTGTATTACAACGTTTCGCTCTTATTACAATGAGTATCATCAGATATGGGCTATGTGACGATGAAGCTGGCAACTGAATTCAGTGAAATGGTATAGAAGAGAGGGTGGTTTGGTAGCTAGGCCCTGCCCTGTAGGTGTAATACCGCTTGCATGATTTGTGCGGTCACTCAACTCTCGTACAGTCAGTCCAGAAAGTAAAGGATACCATGTCCGCTGAGCGTTACTGCTCCTTTGTTGATGTTATTCTTGCGTTTATGAATTTCTGTTGCTTCTAGGACCATTCTGTTATAATACCGATTATACGACACTATAACAGATGTGTCTGCGAAGTTTATTATTCGCAGAAGCCTGCGTGAGGATGTATTAATATTACCAATATTAACGTTGAAAGTTAAAAGGAAGTGTAAAACCAGAGAAAAAATTGTTAAGCACTACTTCAGGTTAAGTACATTCTATGGGAATTACTAATACATAAAAGTATTAGTAATTCAACCGTTTGTCATAATATATTTAGTTTTTTGCAAATTTGAGAACCTTATTTTTTGTGAGTATAGAAAAATAATATAATTAAATAAGGCTATTTAAAATAAATGAAACTTATAAAATATCACTTCTACAGTGACACCAAATTTTATTAAATTTAGTACTAAAGTAGTCTTAGAACACAGGAATTAAAATTCTTGTAAAACTATACCTGTTACCCATGACATTGTATTAATATAATTTCGTTTAAATTTTTGTAACTCAAATACATGAACTTAAGATGACTAAAATTAAATACCTAGTAACTATGATTATATACAAAGAAGCACACTCTAGTATATATATTTGTGTATAGCCTATGTTATTATTTAATTCGCTGTGAACGTAATTGTGTATATTACAAAAACTGTAATAGAAGAAAACAGTATGAAAAAAATTAAAATTTTATACAAATTTACTGACTGATTTTAAGACCTTGTTTATATAAAAATCAATAAAAGCGTAAAATTAGTTCCATTCAATATGTGTATGTATCAGACAGTCTAACAGATATATGTTTTATAAGCTTTTAATGCTGTTAATTGTGTAAAATTTACATTCTTTTTGAAATATGTGACGAAGACTATTTGCTTCTTCTCGGAAAAGTGAGTTGCAGTTGTGAGTGACTTACATGTTTCGTAAAACACACACACACACACACACACTTTATAAACTACAAGCTCACAGGTGCGTGGATGGAAGCAAATGTAGGAATTTTCATTACTAACATATATATTCTTTATTTAAGTACATTCAGAATGGTCACATGCAATTGAAAATATAGGCGGGTAAAAGCAATGATACACATTTTCATTATGTACAAAAACTCCAGTGTTCTATGAATCATATTTTTATTATTGTTTTTATATAACCAATGATTAAATAATATAGTGTAAGTAGTGACTGTGTTAGATTGTCTTTTTTTTCAGGGATTGTGCTCAATGAAGGGATGTCTGTGACGCGGCGAGGAATGTATACTCGTGCACATTCCGTACTTCTTACAGAGAGACAAATGACAATGGAAGGGAAGGAGAAAGACGGACAGCCAACATGAATGAGAAGAAAATGTATAAGGATATTTCCTCCAAACAACGCTCTTTGATTTGGTCACGCAAAAAACTATATTCCTGCAATAAAGTACAGCTGTTTTATTCCCATAACATGGAGGAACATAGATTATCACTTGACATTATACTGAGTTTAGGGCTTCTATTTCCTTTATTCAATAGTTTTGTTGGCGTTAAAATTTAATTAAAGTATTAAACTAAGTAGTTTACCTACAAATTTTATTAGTGGTTAAATAATTTATGCTACACTCACTTGTCACAGTGACTAGTGGTGTGTGCAACAAGTGAGTGTAGCAAAAGTAGTTTACGTTGCATTCTATAGTTCCTGAGGGTTTATTCGTACTTTTTTAATAAAACACTTGTAGGTCTTTTTATGAAAAGGCAGTGAATATTTTCCGTGCTCCTGTTCGTACATTTTTACAAAATCTTTAGAACTCATGGATTATGTATTGTCCTGTGTAATTGGTTTCTTCAAAGTAATTTATCCACTGTATTCTAGGCAGGGGCGGTAATAGGGGGGTCACAGGGGACAGCTGTACCGGGCCCCGACAAAGGTTCAATTTTTTTTGTATCAAACAATTTTTAAGAATAAATAATTTGAGTGTGGTTATGATTTAGAAAAATAAAAAATATTTCTAATTAACCGCAGCAGGACTAATATTAAATTTGAACCTGTTCGATTTAATAGCTATGAGGGTATATTATTGTTTCCCGTATCATAGCTTTCTCCTCTATCCACTACCAGTGTTGTTTAATTCGGATGACAAAATGGCGAATTCGATAGTCGCTAGTACATTTTCGCAAAAGCAGCTATATTCAGATCATTACTAAAACTATTTGGACTGTCAGTTCACATGACATGTAATCCAAGCGCGAAATTGGAGTGAAAAAAGTACTAAAGCAATGAAAAAAAAAATGAATTTCAGTATGTAACTTGTAAGTCTTAATGTATTTTGCAATAATATAAAATGTAAAATTATATGTTCCTTAGTCACCCTCTGTGTGTGTAATATTTAAACGTGATTGTGACGGTGGTGTGTTATGAGGGAGTTTCGGTGGGGGTCGGGGTGGAAACAAGGGGGGCCCCGTGGGTTTATCTGTACCGGGCCCCACGATTTCTGTTACCGCTCTGATTCTAGGTCATCATTATCATCATCATCATCTTACGGATTAAACCAAGGATGGTTTGTTCCGGTCTCAAATAGGCAAAGATTAGAGCTGGTCACTCCAGCGCTTCCTCGGACGTCCCAAACCTCTCCGTCCCCTCGGCTTATAGTTCCAGAGTTGTTTGGTGATCCGGCAGTCATCCATTCGGCAAAGATGTTCCCACCAATTCAGCCGATACTGGGCGATCCTGTCGAGTATACTCATAACATTCAGTTTCTTAGTAGCCTATAGTTAGTTTACTTTCATAGTATTCTAGTTAATTTCGTTAATTATTTCTATCTACTACATTTTCTTTTGTACGTTCTCAATTATACTTTGCCTTGTACTTTACAATAATATTTCCTTCCTATGGTGCTAATTATATTTTTCTTGTAACTTATTTCCTCTTGGGTTGTGAAACATTATTATTACTCAATACAGTTGTTTTAATTTACTTCAAATTAATAAATTTACACTAATTAATGATTATTTAATTTTTTTTCACTTGTTCTCAGCACTCTTCTCCTTAGATGTTTTCTGATAAAACTCTCAAACAAGGTTATCCTACGTCTGTTCTGAAATATGTCATTGTTAGAACCAAATTTATCTCCTCTGTTTGTCCCAGATTTATACTCTAAAATTCTTGTTCTTGTCTAAAAACGCCTTATCATGTTGACTACATACTTTAAATAGACTTATTTTTTTATTTAATTTACACTTTGATCTTATTTTACATTATTTTATAATTTATAAAACTTATTATAGTACATAGCTTCACATAATGCTTGTGATCCCTCATTTAAGTCAGTTTTTTTATTTTAATTTCTGTTTTTTACAAACTATTTTAACGTTTTATACATTCTGATTAATTGAATTTTGCTTATTCGTAGTACTACCTATAAAATGTTAGAAGAAATTTTTTTTTTTTTAGATAAATTGATTGATGTTACATAATTGAATTATTTTAAATCATTTATATTTCCTGATTTTACTGCACGTTGATATTTTACCCAATCCAATATGGCTGAAAGCCTTCTTGCTATTAACCTAACGTCTTTACAAACTTTAGAGGTTTATATTACATTTACAAGGTTTATGTACTGTAACCAATTACAGCAGTAGAATATTCATACATCTTGATAGCCGTAGTATAAGTATTTGATATTACATATTTATGTCTTCAAGATGGCAATAGATTTCGCTTAAAAGTCGGCACAGTGTTCAAAAATGTCCATACATTACAGCAGAACCTTACAAAATCTGTAGCCTATTTATTATAATATAAAAAATGCATTTTTATCACGCCAGTTACCAGCTATTATACGCGTAGTCTTAGACGATTGTTTACACAATAATATGATAAGGTTCATGCATTTACGTTCACTTGTATTTGAAGCATTTATTATACATTAATCTTTTAAAAATATTTTTGTTACAGGTAACAACGGAAGCTGTGTTGCTTGTTTTTAGAGATTTAATAGAATATTGTATGAAGTACGTGAATTCAGAGTGAGATACAATTATTCAGTCTATTTGAAATACTGGAAGTAATTTATTGACTATCCTTACGTTGATTCACAAAATCATAAACTTGAAAAATTAACTGCAATATCCAGAAACAGAATTATTACTGTTGCACACCACTATAGAAACATTATTCCGATTAGCGGTTTCAAGCTTCTCAGCTCATCGTCAGATCGGAAATTTTTCCGAAGATTTCCGATCTGACGATGAGCTGAGAAGCTTGAAAGCGCTAATCGGAATAATTTTTCTATAGTGGTGTGCAACAGTGATAATTCAGTTTGTGAATATAACCACTAACACAACTTACTTCATTAAACTTGCAATATCCAGGTTTACCTTTATGGTATATTTCATTAAAAGTCCAGAAAATAGGCTTTCCCGTGCGCCCAAGACATAGTGCAGCACAGGAAAAGCATTTACGGGCGTGTAATGAATAACATTTTTCATAATACTTTTCTGAAAACGAGACAAAAAAAAATCTGTTTATTACTAGAAACGTTTTTTCGAAACATCAACAAACAAGTATATCTTTAAATGTTACAAAATATAATATTTATATTACAATTTGTGTTCTTACAAATATTCAGTCCTTTACCAGGTACTTCATTTTGTAGAATTAAAATGTTTTCAACACAAGTTGGAGTCGACAACAGCAGCAACAACAACAGTGTATACATATGTTTATAATTTTTAAGTGCTGTAAACGCTCTTAAGGATGTGTTCTTTATTTTAATTCTATGCGTTAGCAAAACGATAATCTACTTTTAAAGTTATTTGACACTGTTAATTGGAAAAGGTGTCATAGTTTTAACGACTTAATCAGGACGTCCCTCTTTATATTTTAATTTCAAACTTAGTCTTAATTGTCTAAAGAAGAATAATTAAGAATAACAATAAGTAATTAATCATACTTACTTCTGACATTTCCGACATCAACTGTTACCAAAAAAAAACTTCTTTAAAATATGCCATATCAACATAAGTGTATTTGCAAACCAAGAGTACAAACCGGGAGTACAAAAAAAATTCGTCAAATGGCTTTGATGTATTCTTTTGTAACGAAATCATTTTTATTTTACATTAAGAATACCATCTTTTTCATTAACCTTAACATAAATTATATACTGCGTTATTTGTCCCTACTTTGTTTCAATGACAGAGTAAAGGACAATTAGGTAGCCAACCGCATTGAACACTAGAAGCAAAGATTAACTGCTCCATTAAAGTTCCACATTGACCAAAAAATAACCTGGTGGATTGTTTACATATAGTAGACATTCTTGTAAAAGAATATAATAGGCCTATATACTATACGAAATTAATAACATTCAATTAATAATCGAATAATACTATGAAATTTACAGAGTTAAAAACCAAATATTAATTCAATGACGTATTTTCACAACCGCATATATATCTTTGTGTTTGTAGTAGCGAATCTAAAACTATTGCTTAAATTCGGCAATTTATTAGAAAATCCTTGTACTTAACTAAACATATCTTGTTTATATTGTAACCCCTCTTTAACTTTGACTTGTAAAAAAAAATTTGTTTTTTGAAAAATATTTTTTTCTTTTTTTTTCTAAAGAGGGGCCACAAGATAATTAAAACTAGGCCAAAGCCTAGAGAAGCCAAAAATGCGCTGGATCCAATGAGACGGGACTTGCAATTAAAACTCACAAAATTAACAACCAATAAAATCTTTTTATTATAACAAAACTCATTATATCTCCTAAAAAATGTCACTTGAAATTTAATAAATATAAAATCTATATTCTCCTGTTAAAAATGGTATTTGAAAATTAATAAATATAAAATCTATATTCTCCTTTTAAAAATGTTATTTGAAAATTAATGAATATAAAATCTATATTCTCCTTTTAAAAATATTATTTGAAAATTAATAAATATCAAATCTATATTCTATATTCTCCTTTTAAAAATATTATTTGAAAATTAATAAATATAAAACCTATATTCTATATTCTCCTTTTAGCCCTATATCTAACCCCCCAAAATACACACGAATATACAATACATATACACGTTCCACAACACAGGACAATTATAACATCTATCATTAAATCTTGTCACACTCTTTTCACCCCATGAGGTACATAATTAACAATTTATAAATATCCTTGCACATAACACCTATTGCAAGGTCTTAATACCTAATATTTGTATAATAAGATACATGTTTGTAACACCAATGGCCCCAGGACATACTAAATTCAGGAGTTGCCATAGTGCCTGATACTATTATAAAGTGCTCCCACCTTGAGCACTTAGACTTGGAGTAATTATAAATAGAATCCAGTAAACACACAAGTGATCATAATCAATTAAAAGAATTTAAATGTGATAAATTTGGTTAAATATTGAAAACAGTAACGTGTCATAATGCCTTATAACCTTTTAAAATTAATTTGGCCCAAAGGCCGACATGTTCCTAGGCAAGATAGTGCATAACTCAACCTGTCCCAAGAGCATGTTCAAGTCTGCATGAAAATCCACCTATACAGGATTAAACTGGTGACCCGACTTAACTACCAAAGAAACTTCTATCCCTATATGACCCAAACTGAATATAAAAATGAGAAATTAAAGCATAAAATGAAAACTAAATTTAACCAGGGAAATTACATGTTGATTGAATGAATTAGTAGCACTAAGGTAACCCTTATACTGAAAACAAGAAGGAAATTTACACGCCTGAATGGTAAGCAGCCACAGATACATGCCAACCTCTGGGCTCACAGTTTATACAAACAGAGTTACAAAATGTACAAAAGATTCCCCCCCAAGTCCACGCACTATTCTGTCCCGTTAACCGGGGACCCAATTAAAATGTTTAAAGCTTAAAGTCATTGATGTAGTGTGACTATATGTCCACGGGTTCTAGTGGGTTACATCACACGGTGTATAAGTAAATTGGTTTGGTGTCACCTGATATATTCCATGGTGTGAAGCGATGGTATTCTGGTCTACATGTTAGGGTGTTTGTGGCCCGTCCTCGCGATTCTCCTCCGGCAGATGAAGTTGAGAGAGAGTCTAGATGTTCATGTTCAGGATGGAGCTGTTCCTCGACTTCCGGCGAGGAACCCTATTCATACAAAATATTATCAGCGATAAGTTCTCAAAACTAATTCCGCCAGAAACCTCACACGCACCAAAATCCATATATAATATTAAACACAGCTTTAGGCCTACTTAAAATGATAGTTTGACACACTTTGCAACAGGTTATACGACCACATGGCCTTATTTTGGAAAACTTTCAGTTTAGTTAAATTTCATATTAATTTTGACTTTACATTATTCTCAATTCTGGTGCCTTAGTTAAGACTTCTGAAATTAATATAGTATTACTATAATTACCAATAAAAGTTACATTTAAATTACTCAAAATTACACATTTCACAACTTGCCACGTGGCGTGAGGTTAACTGATTTCATTCAAATCTGGATTTATTAAACAAATTCCTTTTGCATAACTTTAAATTAATGTATATAAGCATATTGCCGGGACTTACCGCAGATCTGTATTAGTTTAGCCTGCCATAGATGAAGATGGTGCAATTAAAAGCTCCTTTCTGTCGGAGAAGATATGCGGCGAGGCGATAGGTTGGAAGACCAGCGAAAGACAGCTTTTAGAACGCAATTCCGGCTTTTGTTTGCTTGCAATCAGTAGCGAACACCAGAGCGCAGCACCAATCAGGCACAGCTTTTACGGCATGTAGATTGTATGCGTATATCTGTTAAACACAGTACGGCAAAACGCCACCGCCAAATACCGTTCCTATATTTCTTTTAGCGTGTATGTTAAATACCGTACACTATTTTTGTTTATTCGCGCCGATATAAATTAATCGGCACAATATTCTTTTACCCTGTTTGCCTCATGTATTGCTGTCAAAATATCTTAACGTATATTATATTGCAAAGTTACAGATTCAAAAATCAGTCGAAACATATGTTGTTGTTGTTGGTAATACATGAAAATTATAATATAA
This sequence comes from Magicicada septendecula, assembly GCA_034769895.1. Lineage (NCBI taxonomy): Eukaryota > Metazoa > Arthropoda > Insecta > Hemiptera > Cicadidae > Magicicada > Magicicada septendecula. Next base: position 468,760,593 of record CM068374.1, on the reverse strand, counting down.
CTTTCTGTAGTTCTACTAACGGGTTGTTTAGTAAAAAGGACGTTCAACATCACCCGCATATTTGTATGCGTCGCTACTTATCTTAGAAACGTCTGCCGTTTGTTCTCCCGTTTTCCAGTAAATACAATTAAAACTTCGTTTTTGTTAACAAAAGCAACAACGAGCCTCATTGACAGATTTAATTAAAGACAAGTAACTCCAATTGAAAGAAAAGAGCGCATTGCTTTGAAAAGACTCTCTTGTATGTATAACCAGGTATTGTTTTAAATGGAATGTTTCTAAATAATTGCTTCCATAATAACCTCTTCAGAACGTTGTTAAATATTATAAATTGCATTATTGTACTGCAGATTTGTACTCGCTTTTCTCTAGAAACTGGGCAATGACAAATTTCTCATAATTTTTGTCTTTTTATACTGTTGTGGACATTCTTTGAACGGATTATAATTATTCACGAAATATTTAAACACACACACGCGCGCGTGCGCGTACTTAAATATATGTATATCATGTGTTGTTACTTATTTTTGTAAAACACAATTGCTTATAGTGTTTGCATAGTGGGAAAGTACACTACACAACCTCTTAATTTTGCTGATAGATGATATCTCATTTCCATTGATATACACACTGAATTAGTCCAGCTAGTCCTTATTTGAGGCAATTTAGTAATGAACTGTCTCACTACCAATTCAGTATTGGTTGAATTGGTGGAAACATTTTTGCCGAATGGATGACTGCCGCATCCCCAAACAAATATGGAACTATAAGCCGAGGGGACGGAGAGGTGTGGGACGTCCGAGGAAGCGCTGGAGTGACCAGCTCTAATCTGTGCCTATTTGAGACCGGAACAAACCATCCTTGGTTTAATCCTTGAAGATGATGATGGTGATGATGATGATGATGATGATGATGATGATGATGTTTTAGTCTCACAAAAACGTCTCATTTTAAATGTGTATGTTTATGATAGAAGATCGTTCACAAACATGAAAATCATGTTTACTAGAAACTATAAATTTTAAAGGCATTGGTAGATAATTTCATACACAACTATCAAAAAATCATTACAAAACACAATTATTCAAGATACAGGCCTACAATTTTATAAGGACAGACGCTTTAGATTTAAGAACATTTCATATATACATAACGATTTACTTGCAATATTTATATAAGTTAAAGCGCTTTAACACTTGTTGGGAGTTAACTAATGGTGTCGTTATATCATTAAACTTTCACGCGTGGATTCTTTCAATAAAGTTATCTTCCGGTCAGCTATTTGATTGTCGGAAAGGTTGACGAACTCCGTAGGTCGACTCTGTCAACAACGGGGATAGATGTTATAACCAAGGTAGGGATTCGAGAACGTCGTAGTACTGGATTCCAGGCCGTATTCAGCTTGGAATATTCCCCTTTCCAATTGAGGCTATTACTGTGTTTACGTATCTCAGTTTCCTCTCGTCATACTTTACCATGTGGTCGTCATTAGCCAGAACCTGCTCCGCAAGAGCCAACTTCTCCGACTGCCCCTATCGACAGGCCCGCCTGTGTTCAGAGATGTGAGTCCTCGCGTTACACTTCGTTATAGCAATATAAACTGTCTGCACGAACATGGAATATTGTAGACGCCACCCGAAGCCAAGCGAGCTCTTGATCCTTAGGTGACCTTAGGTGTTGCCGGGTGCTCCGCTTTGGCCTAAAGACTGTTTTTGCCTCCAATGTCTTCGCAGTAACTTTTTTAACCTATCCGCTACTCAGCACACACACACACACACACACACACACACACACACACACACACACATCCTAGAGGGCTGTATCCTGGTGTTTCATTCGTCCCGAAGAAATTTCTATTCTCAGGTCAATACGTTTTCTACGACCGTTCATTTTACGTCGGATGATGGATGGAATTCAGGTCCAGATAGCGAACCGTGTGAATTAGTTTCCAAAACATTCTGTGATGCAGTTTCCGAATGCTCTTCTTCATCAGCACCACAACAAAGAAGGGCAGTTGTCCAACCTCTTCTTCCTCTATGGTGTACTGATTCCAAGGCTGCATACCGTTTAGGTTTTTTAAAGCTTCCTCCTCAAGACTACAAACCGCAAAAATATCGTCGGCGTAACGGGACCAATACCGTGTCGAGCTTGAAAGGATAAAGTGCCATCTGTTCACATTTTTCCATGTTGAAATTTGCAATTACCGGAGTCAGTAATGCAACCGGACCGGAGTCGGTAATGTGCCGGAGGCTTTACATGACAATTCTACTAATATAATCATGACCGACCATCCAATTATAAAAAAGTCATCGTCAACACATCTCGAAAATTACTGTTATATCAGCTGGAAGCAACACCTGCACACGCTCCGTTGTTTTTCGTACAGGCACCATCGTGAGCACCAACTATATGTCTTGGTCACCTTCGATATATTTATGCAGTACCATTCCGGTGACTACATACTCATATACATTTGTTTTTGAGTGACATAATCTCTAAAAAAATAATAAATCAGATTGAACACAAAGTTTAATATTTGTAGCAAACTTATAATACACGAATATAATGGCTTTTCTGTAATCCTCTATTTATGCAATTCTCTACTTATTACTAAAATGATAACCAAGTTAAAAGTTTTGACTAAATTATATACAATCTGTTGTGTAATGTCAAATTTTTGTTTTCCAAAATTTCATAGCTTTGTTGGCAGTTCCAAAATCACGACAAATGATTTTATACCTCCTGTATCGAACGTGGTTCATGTGTTTTATTGTTACAGGAGAAGGAAGAACTAAAGATTATACCACCTAAAACACATTTTTGGTAAAAGAGTATACAAAATACACGTGATTACATAAATAATAAAGAAGAACACCTTAAAAAGTAAACACAACTATTATAAACATGTAGCAATTATTAATTAGAAACGTCACGGGATGAAAGACAAGCAGTATATACCAAGTAACTGCGACGATGCACTACAGAACACAGCGTGTGTGTTCGTGTTCGTGTTTAGTACCCAATGTAAACGATTATAACTTTATATATATATATATATATATATATATATATATATATATATATATATATCACTACCGGCTTGGAACACAAAGCTTTTTATTGGTACAAACGTAAAATTTTTACCTTATAGCCTGAACCAGTTTTAACTTACACAGAAAATGTCGGACTTGAGTGTAATTGTAAGTGTAAGTGTAATAAAGTCCGTATTCTGTGTGTAAATGGACAGGATATAAGGTACAAATTTTACGTTTTTATCAATAAAACTGTGTTCCGCCAGTGATATTGTAATGCTTACTTACAATTAGTTAATCAACGGACACGCCACGGACAACAAAATCCAAGGAGATTATAACTTTGTGTAACGCATCTGCTAAACACTACAAAGTGCTCACGTAAGTATTATAAAAAGTATTACAGTACTTACTAAAATATAACTTACGTGGATGTACAAACGTTATATCCAAGTGTTGTGTCGCGTTCGTACACTTGAGGCGTCAAGTGCTGGTCCAGCGATATATTAACGCTGATTATAAATATTTGTACTGTGAACGTCTTTTAACACTTATAAATACTATAAACACTACTATAACACTTATAAACAGTCATCAGAACACTTATAATATAAACTCTTATAAACTAATTAAAAATTAAACCCTCGATTCATGTAATTTTATTTGTTTACTCTATTTCTAACAACAAAAAATTGTCTGACAGGCCAACGACTTTTCATGTCGTAATCCGAATAATCATAACCAAACGTTACATATAATTTGTTTTATAAGTATGAAGGGTATAAATAAAACTGGTATAAACGAACTAAAAACGTACCGTTTACATTAATTGACAACGGTTTATGATGATTTATTTTTAAATTTAAACAAATTGTCGAAATGTTATTTCGTTTAGATTTTTACAGCCTTGTTTATGATAAAAATAATTTCAAAAGCTGTGGAATGACGGAGGAAAAAGATTTTTACGTAATAAAAGTTTAAAAATTATAATTATAATTTATAAAATTATAAATTAATAATTATAATAGACGTCTCTTTGTATTTACATATATTATTCTTTAAAATATTTACATTGTTTAATATTCCTTACTTACAGTATTTGTAAAAATATCTTTATTTGTATCAAATTCAGTAAATTTATAATTATGAATGGATAATTTATTGGTGTATTGTATTTTAATCATATAAATCGTATAATCAATCATATAACTAACTGTAATTTCATCGATCTACAAACAGTACCTATTGCTACATGTAGACACAGTATCTAATTAAGTCGTATAAAAGCCTGTAGATGAAAATCATTTTTATGAGTTATTTGGATATTTTCACATTTTACAAGAGTAATGTAAAATTGCAGAAAATACTAAAAACACGAGACAGTGTACTAAGCGATTACACGCCAACAAAACTAATCAATCTTGTACTGGCAGCGTGCAGATACAGTCTGTTCCCCAGTGTGCAGAACTTTTATGTAGCATATCGTACTTTTTGAAATCCGACACGCGTCGCTGAAGATTTTTTAATTTGACAGAACTCGACTTTTTTTTAACTTGATAGTTTTTTAATTCTTCGTACACAACACGCGTTGGTAATGAAAGATATTCTTTATATTATTCTTTTCTTTGCTTTAAGTACCGGTATTAAATTAATTTTATTTTTGTAAATATAATACCATAATTCATAAATAGTATAAATGACTTAGGGCAATTGCAGTGCTTTTTATTTACAATCTGCCTTTGCAACTTTACTCAGAAAAATTAAGTAATATGATTTTATGATTTCAAACACAGATAATTTGAATACTTCCTGATATGTATATTTTAAAGTTTTAATACATTTCCAAGTTCTCTGTGATTTGTAAAAATCCATAAGGTGCCGCTCACTGATAACCACTCACTTGTCTGCGTTAAGTTTTTCAAATTATTTAGCCTACAAATATATCGAAATACACCGCAGTAGAGCATAATTTTGCAGCATGCATCATGTAATGACGCTATGTCGACTTGAGTCGCCCTGAAAAACTTAAACAACTTAAAGTTCTGGTATTAAGGGACACTAAAAATCACTGCACAGTTTAAAACGTTTTGTGTTTCGTTCAATTGTTTTTACTATTTGACATAATTATAAGGAATTTAATTCGATTTAACGAATTACTAATAGAAATGTACTACTATTAGTAGTAGTAGTCGTAGTAGTAGTAGTAGTAGTAGTAGTAGTAGTAGTAGTAGTAGTAGTAGTAGTAGTAGTAGTAGTAGTAGTGGTAGTAGTAATTAGTAGTACAGTAGCTACAACTACATTCGTTTGTAAGCTCCCTTCAAAAGCTCCCACAGCCTAAATCACTTACACATAAACCTTTTCACCCTGAGCCGTTCCTCTCACTTATTCCAGCTCACTCTCCCCTTCAGTAGACATATTATACCAAATTTGTCGTATTTAATTGATAAATTCCTTCTTGTTATGTTCCGAACGAGAGCTTTCAGTGTTTCCACCGTTTTTAAGTTCTAAACCACGATCAAGTCACGAGTAACCACGAGTCAAGTCCTAAACTACCTAGGTCGTGGTTTTACAGACACCGTTAATTCAAATAGCAAGATGAAGAAAGACAATATTACACTTGTTATTTTGTTAGTCGGCTGCCTCACTCAAGTTAAAATCAAAGTAGCAATCATTGTTGTCGCACTCACAAACCAAATCTTACTATCACCACACCACGGAAAAAAGAAAATACAATTCCTCATACCGATAAACAAAAAGAAACCTACTTCCCACGCCTATACAACATGCTCGTCTTTTTCCTCAACTAAGGAGAAAGCCTGAGAATTGTCGACTGAAAATTCGGGCAAAACTCCTACTAGCCTCGCGTGCTCTTACTCACGGAAGCCAAATTTTTGACAATAGGTCTCTACTTGTGAGGTATCTGTGAACTTTCTAGTCGATTCTATCTGCAATTCACGATAAAATCAATTTTCATAAGTTCCACAGAATTGCATAAGTAAGTGAAGCCAAATTGTGTCAGTACACAGCAAGTGCACATTGTTGTATTTTCCTTTAAATGACACTAAAGCTAGAAATAATCGATGGAAAGGAACAATACGATAGTTTAGCTTGTAAGGCCAACGGGAGGATACAAGAGCATCTAGACGATAAACATGTAGCAATGTTTTGAGTTACAAATTTGAGGATAATTTAATTTGTAAGATGCAAATCAAATTAATCAGGAACTAAAAGGTGAAGCACAAGAGATAGGATTACAGGTTAATACGGATAAAACAACGGTTAAGATCACCACTCGGAAAAAAAGCAGGAAACCTGAACAGCTTAAAATTGAACCACTAAACCTGGAAATAGTGAATCAGTTTAAATATTTGGGATGTTGGATGGCAGCAAATAATGAAGAACTAAATGAAATAAGGAAAAGGATACAGGTCGCAAATAGAACATATCCTTCGTTGACATCTATATTCAATACAACGAATTTCCAGCATCAGTCCAAGGTCACATTATATAAAGTTTTGATCAGACCGGTGATAACATATGGCAGCGATACTTGGTCTCTGAACAAAAAAGCCGCCAACATAGTCAATACTTTTGAAAGGAGAATTTTGAGGAGAATATATGGACCAATACAAGTAAACGGGATATGGAGAACGCGAGCTGTATAAAGACAATGATCTGTCCACCACCATCCGACTGCATAGATTGCAATGGGCAGGACACATCATTAGGATGGAAGACAACCGAATACCTAGGAAGGTACTGTTTAGTCAAATCGAGGGTAGAAGGCCTGTCGGAAGACCCAAGACACGCTGGATTGACGCAGTGGCGAGGGATACTGATAATTTATTTAAAATAAAACGATGGACATCGATCGCCAAGGAGAGGAAAAAATGGAGGCGGATGATTATGGAGGCTAAGATTCATCTTCGAACTGTGACCCCATAAAAGAAATAAAATTAATATTGGTTATATTACTAAAGTACAATTAATTAAATCTGAAAATGTTATTTGTTACAAGTATTTTGAAATAAATATTTTGACACTAAAACATCGAGATGTGGATATGTTATAGTTTTTTTTTTTTTGTAGCGGGGGAACTTCATGTGAATTCCATGAGATATATAATCAAAATATATCTAAGATATTTTGCACGTTATTAGTTAACTTTCATAAAAAGTTATAATTTTTAATCAAATATCTGATGAGGATGTGGGTACCTATAATAACCTCTTTCCAGTTCTGAAAATCCTTTTACGAATTAGGAACTAAAACATTATATTAAAAAATCGTTTGCAACGCGTGTTGCATGAAAACAAGGAACCGCTCGTCAGGAATGAGTTTTGTACACAGGGGAACACACCGCGTGTGCTCGTAACCCTAACAAGATTGATTAGTTTTGTTTCCCCGTAATCGTTGTTATTGAAACAAGTAGTGTTTTTTACTTCCATATTCCTTAAGGAATGGAAGTATGGTGATGGCAAAAAAAATCGTGTTCGAGATTATTGCAGATTCTTATTCTACTACACTCAAAACATGAAAAAAAGTCGTTTTCCGAAAAGTGTCTGTGTGTCTGTCTGTGTGTCTGTCTGTCTGTGTGTCTGTCTGTCTGTGTGTCTGTCTGTCTGTGTGTCTGTCTGTCTGTAGATTTTTTTTCTATGGCAAACGATAACTGCCGCAAATTCAAACAGAATCAAATAATTTTTTGCATACAGTCCGGTTTTGCAGAGTTCTCGCGACCTATTGTTTTTGGTGAAGATCGGTTGAGGGAAAGGGGTAGTTTACCTGCAACGGTTTTTTTTTAGCAAGGGAAATTTTGTTTGTTTGGCAAACGATAACAGCCGCAAATTCAAACAGAATCAAATAATGTTTCGCATACAGCCCTGAATTGTAGAGTTCTCAAGACCTATTGTTTTTGGTGAAGATCGGTTAAGGGAAAGGGGTAGTTTACCTGTAACGTTTTATGTTTTAACAAGGGTATTTCCTATGGCAAACGATAACAGCCGCAAATTCAAACAGAATGAAAAGATTATTTGCATACAGCCCTAAATTGTAGAGTTCTCAATACCTTTTGTTTTTGGTGAAGATCGGTTAAGGGAAAGGGGTAGTTTACCTACAACGTTTTTTTAACAAGGGTATTTTCTATGGCAAACGATAACAGCCGCAAATTCAAACAGAATCAAATAATTTTCTGCATACAGCCCTGATTTGTAGAGTACTCAAGACCCATTGTTTTTGGTGAAGATCGGTTGAGGGGAAGGGGTAGTTTACCAGCAACGTTTTTTATCATGCGTATTTTCTATGGCAAACGACAACTGCCGCAAATTCAAACAGAATCAAATAATTTTTTGCATACAGCCCTGATTTGTAGAGTACTCGCGACCTATTGTTTTTGGTGAAGATCGGTTGAGGGGAAGGGGTAGTTTACCTGCAACGGTTTTTTTTATCAAGGGAAATTTTTTTTTTTTTGGCAAACGATAACAGCCGCAAATTCAAACAGAATCAAATAATGTTTCGCATACAGCCCTGAATTGTAGATTTCTCAAGATCTATCGTTTTTGGTGAAGATCGGTTGAGGGAAAGGGGTAGTTTACCTGCAACGTTTTTTTAACAAGGGTATTTTATATGGCAAACGATAACAGCCGCAAATTCAAACAGAATCAAATAATGTTTTGCATACAGTCCTGATTTGTAGAGTACTCAAGACCTATTGTTTTTGGTGAAGATCGGTTAAGGGGAAGGGGTAGTTTACCTGCAACCTTTTACGTTTTATTTTCTATGGCAAACGATAACAGCCGCAAATTCAAACAGAATCAAATAATGTTTTGCATACAGCCCTGATTTGTAGAGTACTCAAGACCTATTGTTTTTGGTGAAGATCGGTTAAGGGGAAGGGGTAGTTTACCTGCAACGTTTTTTTATCAAGCGTATTTTCTATGGCAAACGATAACAGCCGCAAATTCAAACAGAATCAAATAATTTTTTGCATACGTCCCTGAATTGTAGAGGTCTCAATGACTTTCGATTTTGGTGAAGATCGGTTAAGGGGAAGGGGTAGTTTACCTGCAACCTTTTACGTTTTAACAAGAGTAAAGTACTTGAAAATTTATTTAAACTTTTTGAAACAATGGTAATTGTTAAAAATAAAATAATTTTGTTGCCAGGCAATAAAATTATAATTTTTGCATTTTAATGTAATATAATATTTTTCATTTAATACAGCAATAAAAAGGCAGGTAAGACACAGCCTGGCTGTTTGGCTGAAAATTATTTTAAATATAAATCTTAGAATATGGAAGTCATGTATGGTTCTCCATACCGATATTTGCTATTCGTTAGACGTTTGCTTTCCTTATAGATAATACAAAATAAGGAACAAAATAAATTTTGCCCCTATATGAACAAAATACTGTTACGGCAGTCTACTTGATCGTCGTAGGTACAGTGGAAAGCAAAATACAAGGCACCAATTAAGTCACTAATCACTAGGTTTAATTTCACAGTTAAACAGTTTGTAATTAACAACACAGTCTCTTACAACAAATCAAATAAAAATAGTTCACACGCTATAAAATGTCAACTAGTATAAAACACAATTGTATTACAATTATACCGCCCGATTATAAAACACGACACTTAACTATTAACCACATTTGAACGCACAGAGTAATACCGCCCGATAATAACTCAAACAGCACGTAACATATTGCAACTATAACTGAAAGTAAGGCCGTTGCCGCCTTGTATTTATACCCCGCTAACAGACCAGAACATTCTAAACTACACGTTATCTCTACCTACGACGTAATTAATTACGGCCTTGACACAGTCCGCGCGGCTTCTGTCATTGTCTAGCTAATGCGTCGAGAATCACGTACGCCACACGCATTACATTCCGGATCCCTCTAGAACATTCGATAAACACGTAGATTGTTCTGTGATGTCGTAACAATACATTATAGCGTTTTGCTTTACAGACCATCCCATTGTTAAAGATTTCAGTCTACAAAAGTATAGCTTATTGTCACACAAAAGTCAACAAAAGTAGTTTAATAAATGTAGGTATTGTAGCATGACAGATAATCCACACAAATACATTACTCAATGATCATTAATAAAGCTCTAATATATGGAATATCCAGATGAGAATCAATTAAAAGGCACTATTAATTAATATACTCACGAGAAAAGTTAAAATAAAGAAAAAATCTGCAAATAATATATCTACTACAAATTTAAAAACTCAGAAAACTAAAAATGTGAATAACAAAATTACCCAGGTAAGATAGAAGCAGCCAATTAAGATACCCCGACAAAGAAACCAGACCAGAAGAAACAAAGGCATACACAGCGAAATGGTACTGAAGAAAGAAGAAAGAAGGAAGAAGAAATATAAAATGAACAAGAATACTGAAGAAAGAAGAAAGAAGAATGAACAAAAATACTGAAGAAAGAAGAAAGAAGAATGACCAAAAATACTGAAGAAAGAAGAAAGAAGGAAGAAGAAATATAAAATGAACAAGAATACTGAAGAAAGAAGAATGACCAAAAGTACTGAAGAAAGAAGAAAGAAGAATAACCAAAAATACTGAAGAAAGAAGAAGGAAGAATGACCAAAAATACTGAAGAAGGAAGAAGGAAGTGAGACGACCCATATATAATAGAAACCCCATAGGGAGAGAACCCAAAAACCCCAAAAATAAATGAATGTCCAAAGAGAAAGTATAACACCCCAAAAAACCATATCACAATGTAAAACTGACAAAAACCAAAAGTGTTAATAGTATTAAATAACAGTGCATCCAAAAAGTTATTGTTTAATTTGTATGAACAAATCTTCACAGTTCCCCCATGGTTGAATATTTCATGTTATAAAGGTAGAAAAGGACTAGTAATAATATTAATAAATCACCATGGACAAGTGTAAGTTATCGAATTATAACTGATAAACTTTAAAAAGGTGCATGAGTTGCAGTACAAAGTAATAAACTTTAAGTATTTTGTGAACAGTATCTATTTTGGTATGAAATAGTAATATTACTAATGAATGGCTACTGAAGCTATATGAACATTCCATAGAATGAAATAAGAAACAGATAGCCAGTGTTATACTTAAAGAGGGGGAATAAATCTTTAAAATTGGGAATTACAGAGCAGACTGTTAATAATTAGTTTTAAGAAGTGTTAACCATTATATGGAACCAAGATGTTATGTTCCTGTTCCATATAATAATTAGACAAATAAGAATTATTAGTAAGAGATATTATTGTTATAAGCTGTTATTTTGTTGTCAATTTAAATTTGGAATACCCTATCTAAAAGTAGATATCATTCCCAGTGTTATAAAATATTTTTAATTATGTTACTAGGCAATCAATACACATAAAAGGTATTATTCAAGGTACCAGTTTTGATAGAGATAGGTGTTATATTTTAATTGTACAATCAATAATCACTGTTATACCAGTCAAAGAACTAATTGTTAATAAAGTATATAAGTATAAGAAGTCAGAGAAGGATATAAAATAACTACATTGGTAAAAATTTTGCAAATAGCAACACATCAAATCTAGGCCATATAATGAATTTAAACTGCAGAATAATTAATAAATCTAGTCTTATAAGCCAGTTAAACTGACAATATTTATGCAAGATAAACTCAACATATAGTATACCATGTAAATAAGGGTTTCTAAAGATATGGTCATTATATAAGTAAAATTATTTATTTATCTAATAAAATTACCATTAAAACTGGAATAGACTAACTGACATTATCATAGGAGGAGTCATATACAAATGAATTATATTTGAAAACCATCATTAATAAACTAATTGCAATAAATTAAGTAAGAATATACAATTATATCAATTTCAGATTTAATAGAATAATAATTATATTAGGGAAAATGGCTATTATTTGCTTAGACAACGGGAAGTATAATTTTAGGCCTACCTGCCAAAAATGTAATAAATATAATTTTCTAATGAAACTTCGTAACACTAAATTAATTACTAGCAAAATAAGCAGAATAGAATAATGAAACCGAATATGTATTTAATATTTCGTACAGTTAACTAATAACGAAATTATTTTCTGAGCATAATGTATCAAAATAAAATGTATCGGAAGCTAAGATAATTTGAAACAATGTATAAGATATATTAAATAGGCTAAGATTTTCAGGAGACGAAGGAAATCAGAACAGTTCATTATTATACGTTGACGAGTGCACTTAATGTGAATAAAGGCTAGAAATAACCTTTAATGGCGGTTACGTTATAAACCGAGATCGGTGAAATTTTGTATAAAATTATTTTGAACTATTTTATTTATTGTGAAGTGGTGAAGTTGACCTATGAACAGTGTAACACCAATAAACTGAACCACATATAACTAATTAAATGAAATAACACTAATATCGCACCATATACAAACTGAAAATTCGAGGTTAAACCGACACACATAGACACAATGAGATATATCCAATAACAACATTTTACACCAAGTGAACTATTCCATCATACACCAGTGACATTCAAATATATCCAGGACGATCATATACAATTGCTGAGACCATTTACACGAAGAAAGGACATCTTTATTTCAACAAATACTTCGTCTATGTTAGAGGCTTCATCGCACATGCGTCAGTCGGCCATTTTGATCCATTCTCATCACTGCAGTGGGAAAACGACATTTGGCTGCAATTGGTTTGAATAAAAATCATATATAAACTTTTATTATTTCTAATTATCATTGTATTGTTTAAATTTAAGGCATTTTATAATTGTAAGTGTTATACTTTCCTCCCCATGACCTTCTCTGGCTATATCTTAAATAACCGTTTAAAGAACCATATTTTTATAATACGAATGTAAACTTCTTATATCGATCGGCCCTGAGTGAGTCGATACTATATTGTAACATCGATTTTAATAGAACAAATTCATTATTTTTATTAATAAACGTTCTGTTTTGGTAATTTGGAGTTGATTTTCTTTATAAAAAGGCTTAACAGAAATTAATCAAGAAACCCAACTAACCGAAAGGCGGCATATACGAAACGACGAACGTTTCAAGAAGAAGAAGAAGAAGAAGAGAGTCGTTTTTCGCCTAAACTTGGAGTTAACCAGATTGTCTTTTAAACAAATTTACTGAAAGTGACACTATTACCAAAATAAACACAATACCATCATAATTTTAATTACAACCAATAAACTCGATTTGTTCCTAAATTTTAAGAACTTAAATACTCAGAAAACATTTTTTCAGAAAATTTTTTATTTGAAATAAATTTAAAAATTTTTTTATTTCAAATTGTGATAACAACATTCAAACAGATTTTATTTTGTAACCACGAAGACCAGGAACGTTACCAAATCGACGTTTCCAAAGTGAACATTATTACACATTCATACATATATAAATTAATTAAATTATTTTGTTTTATTACAGTATACAAAGTAAAAATAAGTAATAAGTAAATGTAAATTATTTAAATTCTATAAAATAATTATTAGGTAATAATACCTTTATAGGTAGTTAAATATTAAGTAATATTCTGCTTTCTTGTCTTGTCAGTATATTATGAATTGTACTATGAAACGTATAATATTGTATACAGTTTTGGGACACCTCACGCACTTACACCATAAGACTGTGCGGTATTACCCGTAATTATGCTACATTTAAAGGTTCTGAAGAATCTAGTATGTTCATGTTTTTATGTTTAGCATTATATGTTGTTTTCATGTTTATTTATATGTACTTATATTTACTTACACTTGTACTTAAACTTCCTGTCCTCTAACATTTAGCTATATAAAACATAAATATTATTTCAGCAAAAACCAGTGTAACAGAATATTTGTATTTTTCAGTGAAGGGTTTGGAAGGCTCGGTCAAAAATATGACACAAATTTTAACTTATTTGTGTCGACGTTTCAACAATGTATATTGACATCATCAGGACAATTGTTGCTGACGCCTCATTTTTTTTGACAGCAGCAATTGTCCTGGTGATGACAATAAACATTGTCGAAACGTTGACACAAATAAGTTAAAATTTGTGTTACATTTTTGACCGATCATCACAAACTCTTCACTGAAAGATTCATTGATTGACGGTCACTACCAATTCAAGGAGAGAATATTTGTGTGTTAAGAACTATTATGTCTGTTCCTTTCTCAACTTACAAAACTGTGGGAAACTTAATTACTTTATTTTATTTTAAAGTTGTTTTAACAACAGCAGACTTTTTTAGGAACCACAGAAATTCTTGTTTCTATATACGGAAGACTTTTACTGGTTAGTAGAACGAAAGAAATATGTCACTATTTTAGGCTTATTATTTTTTTAAATGGGTATACCGAAATAAGTGTACATACGTCGAAAATATCAGTTAGTTTAGAAAAATACATAATTTACCATACGCCTATATTAATTAGAGTTACTAACTAAATCTGATTTTTATAATTTCCACGAAAGTCTATCAGGAATTAACAGTGTAACATTCCGTGCTACAAGCCTCGCAGCTCTACACGGCACACAAAATAACAAAAAATTAAGCAAGTAAAAGAGAAAGAGTAAAAGTTGAAAGAGACGTTTTTCGGGAAAAAGTGTTTAAAATGGAAGGAGTCCAGGGTAGGACAGAGAAAAACGCAGGTTTGAAGTGGACTGAAGACAGGAAGAAGAAACACAGCGAAAAGATGAAACAGTATTAGAGAAATACTAAAACAAAGAGTAAAGAATTGAAATTGGCATGTTGTCCTTAGATGGCCGATACAAAAAAAAGGTAAGTAAAAGTAATTAGGTAACGAACAAAGTCTACACCTGCGTCACGTATTTCGTTACAGATTCTGTACCATGTAACTACTGAAAAAATCTGTATGGAGAACCATACATGACGTCCATGTTGTAAGATTTAGGTTTAAAATAATTTACTTGAATTCGGTTCGGTAATTTCTAAAACAATATCGTCCACCCTCAAACAAATTTCACTATTTATAGATATTTTTGTAATTATGGGGTAGTCGTTTAATATAATGTTATTTTCAGTCACTTTATCCATAAAAATTATGTAGGCTTACTTTGTTCTTATAAAGAAACCGAACTATACATATAATCAGCCCTCCTCTGAAGCGCTCCGAGGTCACTCATGGACCCTGAGCATCTTCCAGAGGGTTCATTCCCTAAAGACGAAAAGTCTGTCTATGAACCGTTCCTCTGTAAACACGTGCAGTTACACTGCCCAGCAATCCACAGGAAACAAATCGATTACAAAAGCGTGCAAATGTAGGAAAATAAACATGAGTGAGGCCAGAAATAACACGAATTGTGTGTGTGTGTGTGTGTGTGTGTGTGTGTGTGACTTGCCTGCCTTTTTATTGCGGTAATCATAATAATAAAATGGAAACGTAAACATTAGATAATTGAGATATGCTTGCCTGTCACGAACGATATATTTTCTTTCATACATGATCTAAATTAAAATGAAAAAATATAAAATTTTGTTAAAGTGTAATGAAATGTTTCCATAGAAACTACTTCTTTGTTGTCAATAACGTATTACACATATAAAACTTATAAAATTTAATTTCTCCATCATCAACTACCATTTTAATTTATAGAATATTACCCCCTTCCCCTTCAACTACCCTTTTCATTTATAGATATTTCATCTACCATTCTACATTGGATTATTATGAACTTCTTTTAAAGATATTTTATTTATCAAAATTAAGCACTTTACTCTTGTTAAAACGTAAAAAGTTGCCGGTAAACTACCCCTTCCTCTTAACCGATCTTTACCAAAATCAATAGACCTTGAGTCCTCTACAATTCAGAAATTTATGCAAACAATTAATTGATTCTGTTTGAATGTGTGGCAGTTATCGTTTGACATAGGAAAATTCTACACACAGACACTTTTCGGAAAATAACTTTTTTCATGTTTTGAGGGTAGTACAATCAGAATCTGCCATTATCTCGAACACGATTTTTTCGCCATGACCATACTTCCATTTCCTTATGGAACATGGAAGTAAAAAAATGAGCACTTTACCGTGAACGAGTGATGTCAAAGCATAAAAAATATTTTACCTATCAACTTGCTTCGTTCACTTATTGTGTACAATGCTTCTGTATTCATATATTCCTCACCATTTGTTCTTATCGCTTTCTTTTTCGTACTTTTACTTTAATTCTTTACTCCTCAATTTCACGAGTTGTTAAACTTCCTTCTGTGGCTGCTAACGTACTTTCTAAGAGATGAAATGTATGTGTATTGTGTTGTATGTCACATGTCGTATGTCATTGGTAGGTGTTAAATTATTTTATTTATTAGATACTAATGCGAACATGTTAACAATCTTACGTAATTGGAAAATCTGTTTCAAATTGTCTTACCAGTTTAAAAAGTGATAAAAGCACAAAATGAAGTCTTTTGATCCAGTTAACCAAAGCCACCTTTATACAGCTCAAGGCTATGCCGACATCAATTTTAATTACTGCGCTCTTACTCATATTCTTTTTCTTGTTTCCGCTGACACTCATATCCTTTTTCAAAAATACATTTTTCTATTCTATGTAATACAGAACTTTAAAACTTTGAACATAATAATAACCAGTGTATTTTTCAGCTGAAAATAAAATAATTTTTTAAAAATTTTCTTTGTAAGTGCCTACAGCACAATAGCCTTCTGTAAAACGTGTATACGAGTATTTGAGGTAGTTCCAGGTGTCAGTCATGCAGGTACGCTTATGAACTAATGCAACTGCAATGCTGTCTCGACCAAATGGATGATAATCGGAAGCCTTAGATATAATAATGTATTACATTACGAAGTGTGGTTCTGCGTTGGTGTGCACCATTTTGGTGTTATTATACCTTATTTGTAGTTATTAATTTTAAAATAAATATTGTTCATCTATTCGAAATAAAACATGCAATTAATAAATTAGGATTAATTTAATGTTATATTTACTAATGTCTAGTCAAAATTGTAAGTCTATTGTTACGTAATGCGGAAAAAGTGTTTACGATTACAAAACATTCACGAGTTTCTCGGATGTTCCAGTGGAATACGGCTGTAATGTTAGGTGCGTACGTGATCTCAACATGCATTAGCGAGATTTTCTAGACTTCGCCGGCCTCGCGCAATGTGTCAAGGCCGCAATCAATTACGTTCTAGTGTACCGCTGATGCGTAGTACGGACGATTCTGGAATTTTAGCGGAGTATAAATGTAGACAATCAGCGGCGCTTAGTTCAGTTTGAGTTTCGATTTATTCTACTGCGGTTCGAAGTATTGTGGCGAAGTATTATATGTTTTATAATTGTGCGCTACTCTATTAGTGGGTATTTTTATTGCGTATGAACAATTGTTATTTGGTTTGTTGATTGAGACTATCTTGTTGATTACAAACTGTATAATTGTGATAATTAAAACTCATGATTAATGACTTAATTGGTGTCTTGTATTTTGTACCATACGACGATGGGTTAGATGTCGTAACACTATTTTCTACGTATCTTTAAGTTTTCCCAAATGATTGAAAACATAAAGCCTTTTTATACAAGAAAAGGCTGTCTTAAAAATTTCGTGAATAAACTTTATATCAACAAACCAAAAAGACATTCTATTAAATGCATCCTCAAATACATTTATTAGCAATACCACATAGAATATTAGCTTTGGTAAAAACACATCCTAAAAAACTGCGCCCACCAGTAGCCTAGATATAATAATATAAAGTCAGTATTCGTTCTGAATAGACACAGTAAGGTGCAAGACTGACACTAAAACACATGCGGATTTCTTAAGCATTCACATAGACTTTCGTATATTGCCTCATAAAAAAATCTAACCCCTTTGTTCACACCACTTTGCCAAGAGAAACACGTTGTTCTGGAACAGAAAACGTTCTGGTATATAACAATGGAACAGAAAACTTTCTGGTATACAACTGTTGCGTTTTAGACGCTCTCGATAAAATCTTAAGTTGGTTTTAGAACGCTAGTTGAGGTGCTGGTAAATTAGTGAAATAATAAAGTGGACTGTATATATTCTTGAGTTAAAAATTTATTGAAAATTAGCAAGACATAGTTGCTGGCGCGTGCAGTTTTAGCGCGGCATAAATGCCCGAAGAATTAAGATAGAATTAATATTGAAACCCCATAATGGTGAGTAGAGGCCGAGAATCGCCTAAGTAAATTATCGCATGATGATCATGCAAAAATTATGAAATATTGAAAACTTTATATAGCCGCGGCTGGCGAACTGAGCGAGATGCCCGCTGGGAGTACTGCAAGGAACTAACTTAAATTTGGCTGCTGCTAGCCTGTATCAAATAGGCAGCAGATAGCAGAGAGAAAAATGACGTCACTACACGCACCTGGAATGCGGCATTTTACAGTACAAGTTTACATAGGTACAAAGTTTAACCAACAACAATGGAACAGAAAACATTCTGGTATATAATGCAATCTAGAACATTATACTTTGTTGGACAGTATTACGTTCTTTTGTATCCATTTAACATCATTGTAAAGAAGGTACTTTCTCAATGATTTTGACAATATCACTTCATAATCTTAGAAATGATATAAGTTTTTTACGATTGCAGGAGCGGTTACAACACAAATTTATCAGACTTGTGATTTATTAAGTCAACCACAGCTGGTGATTTTTACTAAATCTATTTTCATAGGGGCGAAAATTTTTGCAGACAGATCACAAACGTTTCAGTACAGAAATCAAAGTTTTATAATATAGAAGTGAATGAAATCTGTTGACTTGAACAGACTAGGGATAGGCCTATTGGAAGCCTCATAGTATTTTATTTGTCACTTACCAAAGCAAAGCACAATTAGGCCGCTCTTTGTAAGTCTACACTCACAAATGGAATTACAAAGAAGAAGAATTTGAAACTGATAAAACTAAGCTCTATTATAAGTCTCTTAAAATGTGGTAATGTAACATAAAACTCATCATCTTACAAGAAAATAGTTGTGAGTCCTATACAGTATTATGAGTGCATAAAATGTCTGTTTAAAATTTGTTGTTAACAGTAAGAGATGTGAACAACATAGAGGAGTTTATATTTTACTGTCTTGTAATATGACTAAACATTTATTTATTTTGTGTTCTGTCCTAAGGCAGGCCTTCAAATGGTATCCCCAAGCTGTCCCATCGCATGCCAGACTTTTCGTTTCTTCGTAACACCCTCTGATTTTAATGCTATCTATTAACTTCATTCTTCTACGCCCTCTTCTTTTTTCTCCTTCTATGACACCCACCATTGAAGTTGTAAGCAAGCAGTCTCTTCTTAAACAATGACCTAACCAATTCCTTTTCATATTTTCTATTACCTTTAGGATTCTTCTCTCTTCCCCTATTCTCCTTAAAACTTTATCAATCAAACTCACTTTTTCCATTGCTCGCCAAACCCACATCTCAAATGCTTCTAATTTTTCTCATCCTCCTTCCTCAGTGTCCATGTCCCTGCACCATATAAAGCATCGCTATACACATAACATTTCGCCAACCATTTATGACTACATACATAACATAAAATATATCGCCAAAAAGCAGGAGTCATCGGGATATGCTGTTCGTTAAATAAAATGTAATTAGAATGCATCCGAAGTAGTTTCTATTAGAAATTCATATCCAGATGAATTCATTGCAGAAATCTACAGTATACGTACGATAATTTAAGAGATAAAATTGTGGGAGTAATATCAGCATATTTGTTTTTATGCAATGTTTGTGAGGCTATTTGAAATTAAATAAATATTCCATGGGATTGTTTGTTGTCAAAGATTGCATTCACTTGTATTTTGTATCAAGTGCAATTGTATTGTGTTACTTATTTTTACACATTACCGGCTTCTTAATATTAACATGAATAACATTGTTAACATGAATATGACGCCCAATTTTAATCACCCATGTTAGACGGCAATATAATTATTTTCTTCGGAATAAAATGCTTGTAAAGTACTTTCATTGCACTTAAATGTAATTAGTATTAGCTGATTTAAATTTTATTGCTTAGTGAATAATATTTAGTTTAGACTATTTTGTTTTGAATAAAACTGCGTATACAGTACATTCAATGCAATTAAATTTAAATATGTATCTACTGTTTTAAATTTTATTGCTTAGTGAGTACTACAAAAACTTGTATATAGAGAGAGACAGTTTATATTTTCTCAGCATGAATATAGCAGATTAAAAGGGTAAAATACTTTCTATCATATTACATTAGTCTTTAGTTTCCCTGCACGTCTTTACGAGTCCTTAAATTTTACAAGTACCTCATAATGCATTTTGGTGTTCCGCAAATCACTAATAAAATTGTGTGTGCGTGTTGTGTTGAAACATTACAGTTATTATTATGAATATGCTTTTGTGTTAATACCAAATGCAACTATATTGTGTAAAACACCTGCTAGGTGTTTGTTGCGCTAATTGTAATAGTTGAACAATAATGTTTTTCAATATAGTGGAGTGAGACTTTGAGGGCATGAAATAACTAAATAAATTAAAAAAGTAAACATTATTATTTTCCTACGTTGTAACAACTCTACGTATTCATCCTCTGTATTGAGCCTTTTTAAGCCATCAAAATTATGCGTATTGAATTTACAGGACTGTCCGAAAATTAAGCCTGAAAATCGGAACCTATATGTAGAAGTCAACTGCCAATTCTACTGACCATTACATAACTTTAATACAAACAAAATAAATTAATCAAATTACTCTTAATTTTTCCTCGTTAGTAAATTTAATTTCATCGCCTTGTAGATTTTGATAATAAATTTTCATACTATATCAATGGAAAACATGCGAATAGTGGAAAAATAATATATATTGGAACAAGTATGGGCCTCGTATTTATTAAAGTATTTCAATTAAGTGTGCTGGGACTTCCCTGCTTGCGTAAACATAAAAACACTTTTAAATTACGGCAGCAAGGGGAGAAGTTAATATTAGAAAGTATATTTTAGCGAAGAAAAATTTGCATAAACTCAATGTTCTAAGACGCTTACGGAAAACGTGGTAATGAGATACAAGTATTATTTTTCGAGAATCATGGTGGGCGGAAGTGCTGAGAGAGAGAGAGAGAGAGAGCGCGTGAGAGACAGGAGGATACAGAGAATAACGACGAGCGGAAAATACAGAAAAGAGGTGTATAGGCCTACTATATACTGTTCATTTTTTATATGAATTGGTTTTGTTAAAACATTTCTTAATAAAATGTAATATTATTTTGAAAACCAATAATGTTGTCGCAGAATAGTATGTTGAATTGCAGAAATTTTAAAATAAGTTTCTTGATTATTTACAAGCAAAATAATAAGTCTGACTAACTGGCATATTGACACTAATTAAATTTTGCTTATTAATAAAAACGTGTATATATATTGTATATATATTGCGATGTACAGGGGTCGTATAGAATAAGAAGTCGGTTCAATCGTATACTGGAATGTTCAATAATTTATTATTGATAATTTCGAATAGCACTATGTGATTTAATATTGTTTATGACAAAAATAAATCAAACTAACTGTACTGACTCTATTGACCTTTTACAAAACTAAAATAATTTTTCTCTTGTAGTTTAATGCATTAAATTTTTTATAAGTTCTTTTGTCTTTTTAGTTTATACGTTTTTTTAAAGTTTATATCAAGATAAAGTCACTTCTCTTTATGACCAATGATAAACATGATGGTGATGATCCAGTCGGGAAAACAAATGTAAGTCTGGGTACAGGTTCAGGATACCGCTGCGATCTTGTCCTGTTGTCCGGCGTTGAGGGTCGTTCTCGCATTGAGCACTTCTATCAACTGTACAGTAGTAAATACTTTTAATCGTAATTTGTTTTGTCTTCTAAATGCACACAATGATCTAGCAAACTTCAAGTGGCTTTTTTTAAAAATTCCAATACGAAACATCTTGTACTGTAACGGATTAGCACTATTTAATAATTTTAATAATCAACTAGCGAACTTTTGGATATGTTCGTACGCTTTCGTAGACGAAGCGTCTAGACTCCAGCAGCACGACCAAGCGTTTTCATATTCACAAAGGGGCTTAATTGAATGATACGAGGTAAGAAATCAACTGAGATTTTAGCCTATTTCTCGAACTTCGTTGGCTTCTATACACCTTTTGCTGCGGCTTTATTTAAGATAATTTTATTTGTGTACGATATTGTCAAATAGCAAATTATAACCTGTCGAAAAAACAATCTATTTTTATTACTTTTCTACATAGTTATAAAACTTTCCTAATAATGGAAATGATATACATAGTTCTTTAATTTAAGAACAAATACTACCATTCGATAGGTTTTCTTATTTTGTGTGCTCTAGTACAAGTATTAGGTCAATTTTTTTATTTTTACGACATTTATTTAATTTAATATGTTTTACATTATTATTTCGTAACATAGTTGCATATTCTTGCACAAGCGCACTCGCCACGTGCGTGCGCATATTTTTGCACCACTTCACAACATTAATTTTTTTAAAATAAAATTTACGTACAACTAACAAAGTAAACATGTCTGTTACTCCCTATGATACAATGTCCAAACCTGCACTCCTTACTTATACAAATTTTCATTTCAAAATGCTATCATATCCTCACAGCTGAATTACTAATCCATATGCATATTCTACCCATTGCAATGTGTGTGTGCGTGTGGAGGGGGAGAGAGACAGATAGATAGACAGACAGACAGACAGACATACTAATTATAATATTAAATTATAATTACTTTTGCAAGTAGTTGTCCATCATTATCAATCCTCTGGCGCTACAGCCCACGATGAGTTCTGGCCTTTCCTCCATACACCTCGGTCCTCCAGCCTCCGCCTCCAACCCTCGACACCCATCCTTCTGACGTCATCTTCTACATCATGTAGCCACCTTGTTCTAGGTCTTCCTTTCCTTTTTTGCCCATCTACTGTCCCTCTAAGAATGGCTTTGGGCATTCTGTTGTCCTCCATGACCATTACACGTTCCAACCAGCTGATCGTCATACACTTGATGAACTTCACTATGTCCTCGCAAGAGTATTCTTAGAATTCAAATTTCAAAGACTTTAAATTTATGTATATCACCATTAAGTACTGCCCATGCGTCCGCTGATCTTATTAAGCTTATTAAGATCTTGTTTAATCTAACTTTGGTTCTTTTGGTGATTAAACTGGATCTGAAAATTTTCTGGTGGGCATAAAAAACTCTATTACCATTTATTACGGGATTTGCAATCTCATATTTCTGGATTTCGTTCTCATTGTTTATGGAGCCATCCGAATATTTAAATTCCCGAACCCCAGATCTGCCTCATTTGCTGAAATATATGTCTACTTAGTCCCAACTTTCCTACAGCATACTGGAGAGTTAAATTAAATACTTTTGCCGATAATGCATCACCGTGTTTAATCCCAGAAGTTATTGTGAATTCCTTACTCTTTTCTCTTCCTAAAGACACTTTTCTTTTGTTTCCATCGATTTTAATCTCAGTTATTTTTACAATTTTCTGAAGAATTTCAAGTTTCTTAAGCGCCTTTAATAGTCTGTATCTGTTTATGCTGTCGAAAGCTTGTTTATAGTTGATAAAAACGTCTATTACATGTTTGTAGCATCTCTCAAGAGATTGCCTTGTAATGAATGTTTCATCCACTGTGCTCCTCCACCTTTTAAAACCACTCTGATACTCATTCAAAACCTCTTCAGCGTACCAATTAATTCTTATCAGGAGTACATTAGAGAAAACTGTATACATACAACTTAGCAGAGTTATACCTCTCTAGTTACTGCAATTGGCTTTATCGGCGTTCTTGAATATCGGACATATTAGTCCAATATACTCAATATACTAGTCTTTTGGCATTTCTTTCTCCAACCATATATCTTACATATTTGTCCATATGTTTTGTTTGCCAGTGCTTCCCGTCCATATTTAAATAGTTCTGCAGTTGTCGCGTCTCCTCCTGGAACTTTGTTATTTTTTTGTTGATTTATAGCCTAACTTATTTCTACTGCTTGCAAGTAGTTTTATTGTGTTTTTATCGTTTCAATTGACTTAAGATACGTTTTACTAAATATATCAGTACCTTCAAAAATATTTTTAATAACAAATAAGCAAATTAATTTGTTTTCAAAATCATCGAATTAATTCGATTTTAATTACTGTTTGTTTAAATGTTTATTTACTTCATCAGCTGCTTGACGGTTATATTCGAAATATTTAACAATTATAGTTTATTTACTTTAATAAATTAGTAATTTTAAATAATTCATCGTATTTTTATTTGTGTTTATTTTTTAAATAGTAAGTTATTGTTACTGTGTTCAAAAATATTAAGATTTCCTCATATATTCAGTTTCTGATATTTTCGTATATTCTTAATTATTTGATATTTTGAATGTTTGAAAATTGCTATTTATTATTTATGCAATGCGTTTATAAATTAGATTTATAACTATTTGTTTTGAAAATGCATTGCGATGTTAAAGGACTATATGGAGTAGTTTTATATATGTCTGGGTTACGTAAAATGTATTGCAATTTGGTCATTCTGTTTTGTTTATTGTGAAAATTGCATTTAGTTTCGTTTGATTAAAAACTACGTTAACCCTGTTATACGATATTTTTAAATTTTTATGGTTAAATATTTTACTCAGTTATATTTCCATAACAAGTGAAGGTTGTAAATTTTATATTATCATCAACAGGTGAATTTCTAGGTGTAGTCTTATTGGGAATTTGTTAAATAAGGTTATATTTTGTTTTATTTTCTAATTTATTGATATTTTTTTATTCGGTGTCATTTTCAACTGCTATCTGTTTGATAATATTTCTTTCTTTGCCGTTTAGTGGGATCTTAACCTTTCTGTAAACCATGGAGTTAAATACTGCCATTTTATTTTACAGTGGACGGTTAGATATATTTGGTATTATTAAATTAGTTTAAGAAGGTTTACTGTATATTGACTATTCTAAATCCGTTTCATTCTTGCTTATTATTATGTATATGTAATTTAATTTATTATTAGAGTCTTCGTATAATGTGAATTTTATTTTGGAATGTAAATTATTTATTGAGTTAAATATATTATTTTTATTAGTTACAATGCTTTTAGAAAAATTTTGTTTCGACTATTATGCCACAGATATGTATTTGGGATCGTTTTCACTAAACGTTTGGCAATAGGTTTGGTTCGCTGAGATTCAACAATTGCCTTATTAAATGTAGAATTACGAGAGAACAAACTGTTTACTTTTTATAGGATATGTGAGGCGTAGTTATGAATGACTTATGTGGCTTACACGCGCGCGCGCGCGCACACACACACACAAACTTATCAAGTTACAATAACAGCACAGACGACTGGATTCAAACGTAAGTGTTTATATACAAATATACGTGTCCTACTAATGTATACCGTACACTAATCAGTATTTATTTATTTCTTTATTTTCCGTAACTTGTGACTCTAATGATACCGTTACGACGGTCTAACTGATCGTTGTATGGTACAGTGGAAAACAAAATGCAAGACGCCAATTGAGTCACTAAAAACCAGCTTTAATTATCACAATTAAACAGTTTGTAATCGACACGATATTCAACAAGATTATACTCGTACAATGATTAAAGTTAATTTGTCCACACCAATAATAATGTCACTATTATCCCTTTAGTTCTAATATCTCTTGCGCACTAATAATCACTTTGCACTAATAACCATTTGAACGCGCAGAGTAATCGCCCGACAATAACTGAAAACTAAGCGGCAGGTATGGGCTATTTATAGTCTGCAGGGTTCCATAATATGCGTCTTTAACAAAACGTGAAAATTCTAGAGAATACTTCTGCGAGGGCACGGCAGAAACACACACTGTTGGGCTAGTCAAGAAGCTTACAGAACGACACCATCGAACGCACGAGATGTTCCGCATTACGTAAAACTGCCTCGCATGCCAAGCGTCACGTACGCATTACAGCTGCGGGAATAGCCGAGAAAAGAGTAGAACAACGTTCTCCAATGTACCAGAACGTTCCCTAATGGTGTAACACTTTTTCCGCATTACTTAACACTATAGTTTCTGTGTAAATAATGACGATTAACTATTTTACATTTTCTTGCATTGTATTCAGCGAAGGGATGTCGCGAGACGAAGAAGACAGTGGGCTAGTATATCACGCTCCGACCGTCTTCCACAGAGTCACAAACTGTCAAGGTGAAGGGCAAGGATAAATGAGAGACGGGAAGTAGAAGAGAATGCATTTTCCTTCCAGACACTATTTGACCTGATCACGCAAATTACTGTTTCTGCAATAAAGTACATGTGTTTTGTTCTCACAATATAATGCAGTGTAGATGATGTGACTCTATAGTGACTGCAAAGCTTCTGTTTACTTCTTACAATAGTTTTCTTTGTGCTGCTAATATTTACTTGTAGTATAAAAATAAGTAGCTTTCTTATGTAGTATGCATTGTATTTTATTTTTTGCTGGTGTTTATTCTCGTAAACCGTTTGTCAGTGAAATGTTTGAAGGGACTACTGTTTAATAACTCTATTCGCGCACCTTATTGCTGCACGAACATTGCTACATCTAATGGCTGCCTCCACATTAACTTATCACTTAACGTTATTTTCATTATGTTTACTGCTTTTTGTACACCTTTGTGTTTTATTATGTGACCCTTAACTGATAATAATTTTTTGCTGTCAGGTCATGAACTAATTATATTTTTAAAAATATTTGTGTCGTTGTGTCTACCAAATGTATTATTATCAACAGGACCCGTAAACGGATGCGGAATTTGTGTACATTATTAATACGGAAATAATTAATTGGCCTACATATCGTTACGACGGTCTTACTGATCGTCGAATGGTACAGTGGAAACAAAATACAAGACACCAAAGTGAAGTTACTAAAAACCAGCTTTAATTATTACAATCAAAGTTTGTAATTAACAAGTTCTACTCGTACAAAAATTCGAACAAACCTTTCCACACAAACAATTATGTCAACTATAATTCCGCATTATAATCAGTTTTCATAATACACTGCTCGAGACGCACTGTGTGAATCGCCAGACAACAAAACTTCGAATATCACTGTAATATATAGCCACCAAAACTGAAACTAAGCCGCAGCTTAAATAGATAGCACAAGTCTTTCAGAATAGTCCATAATACGCGTCAGCACTACTGGAAACCATTAGAGCGTATTTGCCTTGCACACAGTGCGCGCGGACCGGTGAAGTCTGGAACAGCCTCGGCAGCGGAAGCGTGACAAGTGTCCTTCCTCTCAAAGTAGCAGCAATACGTACGCACACACACGTTACAGCTGGGCTCCGCTGGAATAGCCGAGAAACACGTAGAATGTTCTGCAATGACGTCACAATATATAACACGTGTTTGCACGGGCGGGCGCGTATGTGTGTTAAGAATAAAGAATTAAAATAACAGTAGCAAATGTAATTGTTCTTAAATTAATAAGCTGTATCACAATACAGTGTACATAGTGTTACATATTATATGAGTACTAATTATTTGTTTATCGCCCGCTTCTCATCATGTTTAACAGAAACGTCGACAAAAATTTACAATACTCTGTCTAATTACCGATCGTCGCAAAACCCAAAAGTTATCTTTATCTGAAGATCTCGCAGCGGCCAATCTTTAGAAGTTATCAAAAGCAACCTATAGCGTATCATGTATATAATTTTATTACATTGGTCGCACCGATCGTCATGTTGAACAACGGAAACAGAATAACTGTGAGCAGATGAAGTTGCTAGTTATAGCTTTAATTAAATTTAAAAATCAACAAATACAATCGAATACAATTCTCCTAACTGGAGAATGTTCAACAAACGGCATTTAAGAAACAATAAACGTCACCTTATTAACAGTGTCTCGTAAGTAATGCACAATGATCACTTTACCCTTAACCGCTAGTTACAATATCAATCACTCCAAAACGTACTCTATTATCGCAGGTCCCAAACCAACACGAAAGTGTCTCCGCGTCTAAATCCAGTACTTATGCCCAGGGGTGCCTACAGGGGGGTATCGTGTCGCCATTGGCGACATTTGAAAAATTTTTGGGGGGGATTTTTTTTTACTGTTGTATGAAATTTACTATTACTAAAAATACCGAATACAGAATACAATGTGAGAACGTATTTCCTGGTCGCAATTTGCGTCAAAGCTTGAATCACAGTACAATAATTGTGATCCATTATAAAAAGAGCTTTTTTTTTTTTTTTTTTTTTTTTTTTTTTTTAGTAATCGAGCCTGGAGTTGACATAGGGCTTGGAGGGGTTCGTCGGCACCACTGCTTATGCCCCTGCTGAGTGCCATAGTAATGACATAACTGGCCTGAATGCCAGTAGAATAATCGAGCCACGAATGGAAAGGACATCTCGAATAATCTGGAGCGCTGGATAATCACAAGTTGTGTGAAGGGTCACGTAGCCATGTATGTTATCCACCATCTCAACGTAGCAATATGAACACAAAATTAAAGACTGCAATGAACGTACAAGAGGGAAACGGTGAGCTCATGCTTATGTATTTGCGTGTTGATTTTTTTGCTGTGGCTAACGTAAGAAATTGTACATTCTTCTGGAGAAAGTGTGCAAGGAAAGATAGGAAGAAAGACGCCAGAAGATGAACATCACAGAAACTTGATGTAATGTGGCTGTGTAATATGACGCTACTAGTGGTTTCAGGATCTATACATAAAAGGAACATGTGGAAAATGAAACAGGTTTATGAAAAACATAGTGATGGCAGATAGATATAAAATTTAAAAAATTGATTGGCAGTCATGCAAATAATACTGTAATATGGGTACCATAATCATAAATTTGAGAAAAACGAAAGTGAGATTAACAGGGAATAATGATATTTATAAATAATGAAATAAATGAAACAAAAGACGCACGGTAAGCAGAAGTTTGTGTTGTGTACTTAACTTTGTTAAAATGAATGAAATTATGTCCTTATAGTAAAAATAAATAATAGATAACAAAGAATTTACCTTGTATTTTTAGATTATAATGGGTAGAAAAATTAATGGTAAGATATAAAATGAAAAATGATTTTCATTTAAAATTTGTAAGTTAAAATTTTTTAATCATCAAAGACAAGCAAATTTTTCTCAATTGTTGGCATGGAAATATATTTTCTGTTAATATAGGATAAATTAATGAAGTTTGAAGGATGTTTTGTTTGCAACAGTTCATGTCAAAAATGTCAGAAATGAGGATGATTAATTATTGTTGATCTTCATTATTATTTATTATAAACTCAGTGCTAATACAGAACACAGTAGCAGGATTAACTTCCTGGCCAAGCTCTTAAGGCTTTCAAATACTTGCTGTATTAGCGATATTAAATATCTTTGAAAGTACGTTATAGATCGAGTAACGCGCAGAATTAGATGTAATGAGCACATGCTAGACAAAGTATGCAATATTTAAAATAAAAAACATGTTATTTGTTATCATGATTAATATATTTTTGTATTATAAAATTGATACGATCCACATCACTGGTTACACGGACTTTATATAAAGCATATTTACTAAGGTATTATATTGCATAAGAGATGCAAGATCTTTGTGTTAGTTATAAAAGGTGAGCTCCATTTAACAATAGAATACTTTGGGGTACTCCTAGTACGAGTAACATCGAGATTATACAACGCTTTCAGTCCAAAACCTTAAGATGAATAGTCGACGCTCCATAGTTCGTCTACAACAATTCTATACACCGAGACTTCAAAGTTCCAACTGTGAGAGAAGAATCATGCGCCTCTGCAGGAAATACATCTCTAAATTAGAAAACCGTCCAAAAACACTAGCATTTAATTTGACAGATAATAGTGAAGACATTTGCAGACTAAAAAGGCACATAATTGTTAGACTTACCCTTCAGGTTCAACTAATAATAATGTGTACTCTGTATTATCTGTATTGTAATGTGTGTGTTATCTGTTCTGTAATAACTGTATCTTTTGTATTCGTGTCTACATTAAGTGTTAACGTCGACCAGTATATGTGCCATATAGGCCCAGTGTTTAGTATTTTGAATTTATTGTATCATGCTAGCAGCAAGTGGAAGTGATTTTTCTTCGTTTATTTAATGTTTTTGTTATTTAGTCTTGTAATTTGTGTACCTGTTTAATCTGTTGACAAAACCAAGAAGAGCTGTCAGTGGTCAGCTATTCATAATCGTGTATGTGTTTTGTCAGACAATTTGTTCAATGTTTGCTTAGTCGAACAGATTAGAAATCTGCAATAAATTGCAAAAAAATTAAGAATAGAATGTTATTCTATGTGATAAAATATTTAAATACTGAAACACTCGAATAGACTCAGAGACGTTTTGCCGTTTTGTCATAGTTCTCTAACCATAGGATCTAATTTTGTTTCACCTTCTTCTATTTCATTATGCCCTATAATTTTGTGATTCTCGTTGTATGAGTGTTAGGTGGCAAAGGAACACGTTACCATAACAGATGCGTCTAAATCACGAACTTGATAAACACTTTTCATTGGTTTCTGGCGAAAGATAACCCTATGCGTTATATAACACTTATTGCCTTCAAAACATTTTAGACTCAGCAGATCTGGTGCAGCAAATTTATGAGACATTTCTAACACAATTGTTATACTCCTGATTAATAAAATCAAAATTACCTTGTACATTTCTATTATTTGTTTATGACGAAATGCTTACAAACTCTACAAAATCATTAGAATAATTACGAGTATATATGTCTTGTTGCCTGACTGGTTCCTTGTTGTCTGTGTTCTACTATCTGTTTATATTTTAAACATGATTTTAAGGAATAACGGTTCAATGTCTCATACCTCGATGTAGAGGAAGATTCCCTTATTCGCAGTAAAGGCGCGTAACACCCTGGAATATTTATCGGAGCTTTGAAGACCAAATGGCTACGGATATAGGCAGTTACTTCTAATGTTTCTTTATAATTTAGAATTTATATAAGATAAATTCAGAGTTAGGGTGCCGCTCTGCCATTCGGCAAGAAAACTACCCTAAACATAGAAAAAACTATTAGCTGGCTAACGACTGACAATACAGAAAACAATCTATCTTTGAATTGAAGCTTAACTTTGGCTATCTAAAGTTTTACTGAACTTTGCGTAAATTACGTATAGACTTCTGTAAATAAATATAATGTATGCAGTAGTATTCAGAGCTAACAATATTTATATAATAATTGCATAATATCTTTGCGTTTAAACTGCATAGTTCGAAACGCAATCATTTGAAAATGTAGTTTATAAATTATTCATTTCATGAGCGTTACGTCCTTCAAATAAGCGAGTGTAAACAACTGTGGTTTATATACACTAATGAAGCACAGGTGCACAGGCTAAAGGTTCAAAGGGATTCCCCACCATTCTTTACTGCTTCCAGAGTAACCTACTTTGTATTATGAAATCCGTATGCGTGTCATTGTGTTTTGTAGAAGGGAGTCTACAACTCTATAACTTGTTGTTAACGTTTGCCAACAATTTGTTGCGTAGGGTCAAGAAATGTTGGATATAATGTATTTAACGAAGTGTACATTGATTGCGTTACTGTCAAAGTATTTTAATGTTCATTTTATTAGCTTAAAATTCTAAAAATTCAAAAATGATTTCAAAAATATGCTGTTGCTGGTAACAAACGTAAATTATATTTTAATTATATATATTTCTACTCGCAGGTAGTTTAGTAAAAAGGATATTCAACACCACCCGCATATTTGAGTGCGTCGTTCCTTATGTCTAAAGCGACTACAGTTTGTTCTTCCGTTTTCACAAAATTCAATTAAAACTTCGTTTCTGTCAACGAAAACAACAAAGTGGCCGCATTGGCAGCTTAATTAAAGATAAGTAACCCCAATTGAAAGGAAACCATTTACTACTTTACAAACATTCTCTCGTTTAGGAGGGTAGGGTGAACAACAAAAGTAGGATAGTCCCGAGCCTAAATAACAAAACAACACTTGTGAGCGTTAATTATTTCTCAATATAATTTCAATTTAGTTTGGTACACTTTTCCCAAACAAGGTTATAAAGCTGTTATGCCAAACCGATTAGCTGATTTGTCGAGGTCCTCAAAACAGCTACTTACAGAATCGTTAACTTTATTTGCGTACACAAACATTTTCTTACCAAACCATTTATAAGAGTAGTAAAGATATAAAAGTTACGCGCGTGTAAATCTAGGAACTGTAAAGGTGACGAGCAATATTGGGAGTGGAATTCTTTGATTTTAGTCATCGCAACAATTGGTATATGAGCTGGTGCATTGTTCTGGAGAAACTGCCCTTGCTTCTTTGCTAAAAGTATTGTTATACTATACAGAACAGTGTAAGTGTTTATCGAATGTTCCAGTGGAATCCGGCTGTAACGTATGTGCGTACATGATTCTCAACGCGTTAGCTAGACTGTGTAAGAAGCCGCGCGAATTCTGTGTCAAGGCCGCAATAAATTACGCTCTAATATTTTCCTTTATTGTTAATGCGTAGTAAGGAATATTCTGGTATTTCGGCGGGGTATAAGTACAAGTACTCAGCGACTTTCACTGCAGTTTGAGTTGCGATTTATTTGAATGCGGTTCGTAGCATTTTAGTCAATTATTGTCGGCGAGTACACATTGCGTTTGGGTGGCGATTTACACAGTGCGGTTCGATGTGTTGTGACGAAGTGTTGTGTGTTTTATAATCGAACGGGACAATTGTAATACAATTGTGTTTTATATTAGTTGACATTGATATTGCGTGTGAACAATTTTTATTGGATTTGTTGTAAGATACTATCTTGTTGATTACAAAATGGTTAATTGTGATAATTAAAGCTGGCGATTAGTGAATTAATTGGTGTCTTGTATTTTGTTTTATACTGTACCACACGACGACCAGTAGCCCGTCGTGACAGTATCCTTTTCTAATTCGTAGTCTAAGAGCTATAACTAAGCAGACTCTCGAAAACTTCTAAAATTATCTTGCTGTCAGGGAGACCAAGGTTTTGGTGCGTCACATTCACTTTTGTCACACGCAACTCAGTGCTTTTGGTTTGTCTTCTCACTTCTATCTCGTACACAGATTTTTTATTCTACTGAATATAAACCCTGTCACATTCTCACCAAGTGAAACTAATCATCTGAATTCACCGCTTTGTCAAATAATGTCTATATTTTGTCTCATTTAGAATATACATTCTAAATAATTTTGTACATTATTTAATAAATTAACAACATAGAAAAGATTTCAACCCTTAAATAAAAGATATTATTGGATTACCTAGAAGCCATTGGATTGAGTTTTACTAGTTGCTTTAAATTAAATAATACATTTTAATGATAATAAGTTTAATTTACATGGAATATAGTAAGCATTATGGTAACATATTAATTTTATCGCTTTTCGTTTGCTTAAACTACGTTTGAATATACTTTCTGTAAATTTATAAGTTAATTAACATGGTACAATAAACAGTAATTTACAATACTTTTTCATGATCATAGAAAATGTAAGGAACGATAACACCTAATGGAAAATGTAATTTTGAAATATGCGTTTTACGTAATATTCAAATATGCTATATATTTTTTAAATAATTCATTTTGTTTATAATTACAGCGCATGCAAGCAGTTTAATCATAAACTTGCAAATGCAGTACAATCATGTGCCCTAAACACGCTTGCCTTTTATGAAATCAGAAGAATTTTAATGCATGATTATTTGTTCTGACAGGTTTTACATTGATTACTTGGTGTCGCAGTCGTTTTCAGAAACGAAAAAGTAGCGTCTAATGCATAACGCAAATAGAAGATGACGAAACGTGTCCTGAGAAAATTGAATGGGGCTGAAGAGGATGTATTACGTCCGTTATTGAAACTGTCACAAATTGTGTAGAGTAGTGACAATTATTCCAGACTTGTCGTTACGTGATGCATAAGTGCTACTTGTTTCACACTGGACGAGACGTTCTGTTGTTCCTGTCATTACCAAGTACTAAAAAAAAACTATCAAGTATTCGGTGTGTGTTTAGTTCTTGTTGAAGGTGAAAACACCATAGTACCTCGTCCAGTATGGTTCTAAAGGCAGTTCTGTAACAGATAAGAACAAATTTAGAGTACGAATGCTGGTAACAATGTGAACTGGGTTGTCGGTAATGTAGTGAATTACTTATGGTTTCATATATTACATAACTGATATGAAAAATCTGATTAACGTCTAAACATGATAGTTGGCCGGCAAGAAAACAATGAAAATCTAGTTGATATTATTCCGAAAATAATAATTATAAATAAATGTTAATTATGTAATGACAAAGAGGAGGAATGTGTAACTGAATGTGTGAGCTAACAATAAGATAAACTAAATGAATAAGTATTACCTTCTTAGTCAGTCATGTGGTTTCCTTATGTAAAAATTTAAAGATGTAAAAACAACGCGTTTTAGAACTTATGTTCATCATCACGTGCGTTTCACTAGTTATGAGTGAAACACACCTGATGATGGAACATATGTTCTGAAACGCGTTGTTTTTACATCTTTAAATTTTATATAAGGAAGCCACAGGATGGACTAAGAAGGTAATAACTATTCATTTAGTTTATTCTATTGTGGTTCGGAAACGAATATGCAGTATTTCTAACAATAAGATATATTGATTATACTTATCAATACTGTAGTTAAGGTTACATGTGTACCGTGTTCGTAATCCCGGGGTGTTGTAATCATTTCTGTAATTTGGTGAAGTATATTTTTTTTTTATTATAATGTTTCACACGTAGATTTCAATTTTCATATTTTGCGCACTAACTAAGAATTATGTCTTAGCTCATTGCTAAATGTAGCAAGTAAATTTTAGTCTGAAATTCATTTTGTCTGTCCCAACTTTACCGACACTTCTAGGCTATAGAATTCTTTGGCATAAATTCAAAGCAAATCAAATTCTCACGCAGAATTAGTCTTAAAACACAAAAATAATAACATGTAAACTTAAATTTAAATGAAACGCACACAGTTTCTTTGCCGACATTATTTATAACAATAGTTTGTTTTCGAAAATTTAAGAATTTTTATTAACCTGAGTTAAAACTGTAAGGTTTACTATATATTCCTCTGCCTTAAACGACAATCAGTGTGGCTGTCATAACACTATGTACTAGACACATGAATCAAATAAGATAATGTATCTTATCAGTACTTTATCTACATACAGACACTGAGACAGACTGACAACACACACACAGAAACTGACATGAACAGATAATATTTTCAAAACGGGTGTACTTATATCTGGTGTTAGTCGTAAGAACAAGTGCTCAAATATTTACTCATCATGAATATGGTACCATATGTGTACGCTTAGGTAAAAATTATTAGATTTTAAACATCAACATTATAATGTTTACAAAGTTAGTCTTCCTTGAGTCTTGAGCTGTTTGCTTGAACTCTTTCAGAATTAGTCAAACCTTTTATCTTGTTAAGGTAATCATGGGTCGATGAATTCCCATTTGGAAAGAGCAAAGTCATACTTTTACTATCCCCCTAAGCGAATTAGTAATATCAGGTACTTGTTAAGCAGACTTACAACGCTCTGTGTACAGACTACATAAACTGGGGCGACAGTACTACAACCTTAAAGATGTCTACTAACAGAACAAAAGTTATCGCTCACTACAGAAAATTTCCAGTACGCTCAAAAATTATTATTGAGCATAAAGTATTCCAACATACCTCAAATTTTAACTATTTACGTTGTGATACAGGTTTTAACGTTGACAAAGGTATACAAAATAAAGTCAATAGTTTTAACACATATGTAGAAGTATAAATAGAACACTGAAAAATAAAACAAGGTGGGAGACAAAATCAAAATTCTACAAAACAATGGCTTTTCCAGAGCTATTACATGGCAGTAAATCCTGGCTCACAAAGCAGAGAGATAATGGCAACATATAATGAGCTGAGTTGAGATTTTTAAGAAGAGTTAAAGGATGCACAAAAAAGAATCATATAAGAAATGAAGATATACATGGTGAATTAAATATATATATATATATATATATATATATATATATATATAATCTAAATGAGACAATTTAAGAATACAGGGGGAAAACTGAGACAGCATTTCAGTCGCATGTATGAAATAGAATACTAGCAATTGTAAACAAGTACAAGCTTTCTGGAACAAGAGATGTCGGACGGCCAAGAAAGAAATGGATCTTATAAAATAAAGTTAGAACTGGCACATTGCTTAATCCCTGAAGAAGAAGAAGAAGAAGAAGAAGAAGAAGAAGAAGAAGAAGAAGAAGAAGAAGAAGAAGAAGAAGAAGAAGAAGAAGAAGAAGAAGAAGAAGAAGAAGAAGAAGAAGAAGAAGAAGAAGAAGAAGAAGAAGAAGAAGAAGAAGATATTAGTTAAATAGAAAAAGTGATTAAATGTCCATAAGTTACGTACGTAAACATCTACCCAGTTAACTGCAAATTCAAAGGAGGTTTCAAATACACAATAGTTACTTTACTCGTTATTTTATTGCGCTAATACCGGAAACAAAGAATAGCCTACAATACGGGAGGAAACGGGTTACCTCGTTTATTCAACACCTCATTTTTAAGCGAAACACACAGCACAAATTTCATTGTCATAAGGTCTGGTAACTCAAAATATATCATTTCAAAAGGCACAATT
The DNA here is from genome assembly GCA_034769895.1 of Magicicada septendecula. NCBI lineage: Eukaryota > Metazoa > Arthropoda > Insecta > Hemiptera > Cicadidae > Magicicada > Magicicada septendecula. The sequence continues at coordinate 468,723,778 of CM068374.1, read as the reverse complement.
AAAATAGAAAACAGTAAAAATTGTGAATCGCAGGAACTGCAGAATCGGTCGATAAGGATTTCTAAACGTTCTACAATTACTTGAAATTTATTTGTATTTGTCATTAATAAATTATATTATATGATATTTTGTAACTAGGTCACTTTCTGAAGATACTCAGGAAAACTTAGATTATTCTATAAATTCTCCTAATCTTTGTGTATCTAATTATAACATTTAATTAATAAAGTTGTGTTAGTGGTTATAATCACAATGAGAATTATCACTGTTGCACATCGCTATAGAAAATTATTCCGATTAGCACTTTCAAGCTTCACAGCTCATCGTCATATCGGAAACAACAATAAATGAATTGTGTGCAACAGTGATAATTCTGTTTACAGTTATAACATTGTTTATAACAGAATTGCAGTTAATTTAAAATTTAACGACAAAGAAGCGAACAATGAATTATATACTAATAAATGCATTTCTTTACTAAAATCGTGTTGAGAATGAAAAATTAAAGCGGCACATTAAAAAGTCATTTGCGACGCATGTTGCATCAAAAACAGATTCTGAAACTCGGACAACATGCTGTGTCCGCTCGTTCCCACTACAAGATTGATTAGTTTCTCTTCCACACTAATCGCTGTTTCTGAAAAAAAGCGTAACGTTTTTATCAAAAAGAAATGTACATAAAAGCACTTTTTAACTGTATTGGTTCTTACAGATTAAAAAAAAACCTGAAAAAGTATATGTCCACAAACTATTTTTTGTTTGTTACCGCTTTTGAATGTCTTAAGATTGGGTACAAAATTCGACTCTTTTATCTTCATACGAATTTTTTTTTAGTATCGGCCATCTAAGGACCACATGCCAATTTCAATTCTTTATTCTTTGTTCTTTCCTTTTTCTCCAATATTCTTTCATCTTTTCACTGTGTCTCTTCTTCCTGTCTTCAGTCCACGTTGAACCTGCGTGCGTTTTCCTCTCTCGTACCCTGGACTCCTTCCATTTTTAACACCTTTACCTGAAAAACTTCTCTTTCATACGAATAAATTCCTACGAATTTATTTTATACCTAATTTTTTTACTTTGTAGTTTCTGTTGATTTGTTCTAGGCGGTTTAAATGCTTCTGTGTAGCGCTTTGTCATGGGAGTTATATCAATCTGTCAGTGTTATTATATTGTACCGAATAGAAATATATTGAAAAAAAGACAATTACCAGTATAAGATAAACTAGTATTGCACGTTTAAATTACTGTAGTTTAAATAAAAATATGAACTTTGTAAAAATTCATCTAAAATAAACGTTATTGATTAAGTCCAGGATATTCTTGAGAATATCTCATAAATTAAATAATTTTGCCGCCTTACTTATACACAATAACAACCGCCCACTACAAATTATGTACATGAATTGATTCTACTGATTGTGCATCCCCGTACTATGGAGTCGGTATGTTGATGACACTTATGTTATACTAGGGAAGCGTTATTCAAATTTTCTAACTATAATAACAACCTAATATCATCGATAAAATTTACGCGAGCATTCGAAAATTGCAATTCTTTTCCGTTCTTTGGTGTTTTCGTTATTCGCGGAAATAAAGGCGTCTTTACTACAGTAGGTATACAGTAAGCCGCTCAAACCATAGTGGGGTTTACACTAACAAAGATTCCAATCACCCAGATTAAGTGAAATGGGCTTTTTTAGGCATTACATCCTCCTCCTATGGCGCTACAGCCCAAGTCGGGCCCTGGCCTCCCCTAATCTCCGCCTCCAATGTACTCTATCCATTGCAGCCCTCCTCCAGTCTCTTATCCCCATGTTCCTCGCGTCCTCTGCAACGCCATCTTGCCACCTATTCCTCGGTCTGCCACTAGGTTTCGTTTCCTCCCATGTACCCAGCAGAGCCCTTTTGGGGTTCCTGCCATCCTCCATTCCAATAACATGTCCGGCGCAACGCAATCTTTGCATTCTTATAAATTTTGAGACTGGTATCTCTTTGTATATTCGATACAGTTCATTGTTGTATCTCAGTCTCCATGAGCCACTTTCTTGTATTGGGATTATAATGCGTCTGAGGATTTTTCCCTTCAAAGGTGTCTATTATGTCGGCTGTTTTCTGTTTGATTGTCCGTGCATCACACCCGTAACATAACACCGGTCTGATTACAGTCCTATATATTTTCATTTTTGGTTTCCCTGTGCACATCCCCAGACCTAAATGATGGCAGCAATGCGAAGTATGTCTTGTTAGATGTCTTGTTAGGACGGACATCCTAAAAGGTGGTCCTTTTTATCTCCGTCTTTGGATCTCCGGCTCCTCTATGTATTACATACTCGCGTTAAACTACTTGTTCTGATGATACATATTTGGCGAACAAGAATAACTATATCGTGAATGACTTTCATAAAATGGGCACAGTAAGCAGTTTGTTTATAAAGCAATAAATAAAAAATAAAAAATATTAACAACAATTTGGAACTACAAGCTAGTATAATCATACTGCATATTAGTGGTACCGCAGAAAGTGTTAAGAGATTTAACGGAAAAATACAAATTTCGGACACCTTTTCATTCTCATACATCTAGAGACAATACTCTGTGTAAAGTCAAGCCCAAGAGTGTTAAATTGAAATCTAAAAATGTTATATATTTGTTTAGATTTTAGATTAGATGTGTCTCCTTTGTGAACGTGGAAAACAGTGCCTGGGAAAATCGGAACTCTTCTGGAAGTTCGCCTTGAAGAAAACTAAATGTGAAATTAGGTAAATGTAGTATGTCAAAATTTTTCGAACATATGTGGGAGGAACACCACAAGGCCTTATGGGACAATATAGAAATTATTGTTAGGAAAAGTGATTTGTTGCCAAGACTATTTGTAGAGGCATATTTTATCTCGGTTAAAAGTAATTTTATTAGTCAGGCGAGTAAGGATATTTTCACAAAATGGAGTAAGAATAATTGAAAAGGCAAAAAGTGAAAGTGGTGAATAACAAGCCTTGTATAAGAAGAGTTTTCCGGGGTGTTTGGCCGTGGTCTACGGTTTAGTGACAAACCAAACGTTTCAACAGCACCACTGGCTGCCATCATCAGTGGAATTCAAAGAAATCCAAGACCTCCTGAACGTAGGTTTTTATCGTCAGGCCCACAGTACTGTGGTAAATGCTACAACCAAGACCAAGGAGGTCTTGGATTTCTTTGAATTCCACTGATAATGGCAGCCAGTGGTGCTGCTAAAACGTTTGGTTTGTGTAATTAGTAAAATAGTTTTACCTTTTTCTTGTCCGTCTGGTGGCCTTTCTCTATATTTAATTCTACGCGTTTCAGGACATATGCCCCATCATCAGGAATATCCCTTGGTGAAGTTCGTCGATCATTAAAATGTTAAAAACACTTTATATACAATTACTACACATAACAATAAATTTAATATAAACATAAAAAATATACGTAAAATCCTCAAAGGTGAGACACACGCGATATCAGTGGTCCGCACCACGACATGCTCTAGTCGACTGCAGTGTTCATGTTGTTATATGTCGTGCACTATGGACCTTGTTCTGTATTCTTATCGCAGTGTCGTATAATAGATTGGACTGGAAATTCAATTGATCGTTAAGGATGACTTCTTCTGTTTTTTTTTTTTTTTTTTTTGTAAGCCTTATATATTTCGTATTCTTCGATAGCATTCATATAATTTCCTTTTCTGCACATATGGAGGGGTTGAAAGTTCGTTGTGAAATCAGTATAACTATGGTTTTTGTCCATCAGATGGCGCGCGTAATTTGACACTGTTTTACTAAATTCTTTTTTAGGTAAATGTTCTCTGAATCGTTTTTAAAAGATCTACCAGTTTGGCCGATGTAAAAGCTAAAGTCTTGTCCTCAACCGATTTTGAATGTTTAGGTAAGAGTATCTTATTAATGTTATTATTAGTTCGGTAAGCCATTTTTACATCTATCCCACTGAATACTTTGTTTAAAATTTTGGGTAGGGTGTTACCATATTCTGAAGCTATATACCTAACTTTATTTCTATTATTTTCTCGTAATTCTATGTTGTTTTTCTATTTTCTGTGTTTCTTGACTAAATTATCCACAATTGAGCCTTTATAACCATTGGCTTTAGCTATGTATTTGATCGTGTTCAGTTCTTCGTGAAAATGTTTGTCTTCTAATAGTATGGAAAGTAACCTATGTATTAAACTTTTTCATGGTTTGGTTTGTCATTAAACCATAGACCACGGCCAAACAGCCCGGAAAACTCTTCTTATGCAATTGACACCGGCCGTGAAAGCCTTAGGACAATTTTAATAACAAGCCTTCTTCACCTCTAGGGGTGGGCGGTGATGTGTTTAGACTCCCCCCCCCCCACCAACGCTTGGGAATTGTACAAAAGAGGAGCCGTTTGATTTACTTACCTTGCGGTACTTTTTATTTTGTAACCTACGGTGAAATACGAAGAAGACGTCCTTCTCGGTAACCAAACATTTTTTTCATTACATAATAATCTTTTCGTTAGTAGGTTTTGACGATATCTATTCAGTGTTGATAGATACGATGTTTATTTACACCCGAGGACGACCTCAGACCTCAGGTTCTTAGAGGTCAAAACGTTGTGTTTAGAATTGTTTCGAAAGATTGCTAGTGTCCGAAATATTATAATATGTAATAGCAATACTAATGGCTTTGGTGTTTTTTATTTGGCAGGATAGAATTTGTTCACAAACGCTCACATCGTCCCTTGAAATCAACAATGCAGCTATGCTGTTTTAAAAATAATAATTCAACGACCCTTGCTAAATAACGCTTTGAGGGAAAGCTCTGTGTGTCATGTGAAAGCTTTAACTCATAAATATTTTATCGAGTAAATGTTTTCGTCAGTCGCTTCGCTCAACGGTTTAAATGCTGCTTTTAACGACACAGACGAAGACACCCAGTCCACGAAACTCGTATCTCTTATTATATTTTTTAAAAAGCTGAATTAAATTTTACTGATTTACGAAATTTAATGCTCAGTTTCAACAAATCGCACATCTTAATTCAAAACGACTTCATAATTCCAAGTCTTAGTGCTCAATACTCATCAATACCTATTCAATTACAACCCGTTTAATATGTCGACTCTTTTATATAAACGACGCATACTTAAGTATTCTTATTTTATTTTTACATATAATAAAATAAACATATGTTATTCATGATTAGATTTTATAATAAATTTCATAAAATGATGGTGAAATGAAAATGTAGCAGGTTTGTTTATTAAACACATTAATTACTAATTCAATTTTTTCAGTTTCCATGCCACATTTGAGTCCCTCCCGGTGGTACGTTATGTTACGTTAAAAATCTTTTTTCGTCTGAAACTTGCTAAAACGTCGAACTAAAAGTCTACTTTCGAATCACGTTTTCCAATGGACTACTACATTTAGCAGAAACTATTATATATTAGCAATATTACGTGTCTTTGTTTTGCCTGATTGAAACTGGGCTGCCTGACTCTTGAATTAGCGGGTGGTTGTTTAACACAGAGGTGTTTGCTTTCATGCACTAAACTGTAAGAACCCAAGGTTTCCTTACATAGCGATAGACTTATTAAATAGCTAACCATACATTTTGAATCCACGCTAAAATATGCTGTTTATAAAATAAGGTCAGTCGCATCCAAGCAGCTGAAATGAGATTTCTCAGGCACGTGGCAGTGTATACTCTCCATGATCACGGGAGAAACACGGATATACGGAAGGAATTGAATATTATGAGTATACTCGACAGGATTGCCCAGTATCCATCTTTGCCGAATGGATGACTGCGGCATCCCCAAACAACTATTCGGAACTATGAGCCGAAGGGACGGAGAGGTGTGGGACGTCCGAAAAAGCGCTGGAGTGACCAGCCCTAATCTTTTCCTATTTGAGACCGCAACAAACCATTTTTGGTTTAATCCGTGAAGAGGATGATGATGATGATGATGATGATGACTTAATCATTATTAAAGAAATTAAGGTAAAAAGTACTGCAAGTGATTTATTGCAGAAATCAAATCATTCCTATGTAGACCAGCAGTTAGTTTTACATTCTTAATTAGTATACTCTTGTACATATCAGATTGTATGACATTAATGTTTATAAATTCCATTACCGTACCAGTTGCCACTGATCTAGAGACTACTATTACTATGACTTCCAGAGGCAGATTCATTACCAGCTTCAAGTATCGGCTGATGGCAGATCAATCTCGCAACCATGACATAATGTAAAAAGTGGTGTTTTAAATACGATAGCCGAATTAATTTTTACTTCCGTGTTCCACGAGGAAATGGTCATGGCGAGAAAAATTGTGTTCGAGATAACTGCAGATTCTCATTGTACTAACCTTAAAAACATGAAGAAAAGTCATTTTTCGAAAAGTGGATGTGTGTGTGTGTGTGTGTGTGTGTGTGTGTGTGTGTGTGTGTGTGTGTGTGTGTGTGTGTGTGTGTGTGTGTAGAATGTTTCCTATGGCAAACGATAACAGCCGCAAATTCAAACAGAATAAAATTCTTTTTAGCATACTTCCTTGAATTGTAGAGGACTCAAGGTTTCTTGATTTTGGTGAAGATCGGTTAAGGGTAAGGGGTAGTTTACCAGCAACGTTTTATGTTTTAACAAGGGTAATTTTTTCTATGACGAACGATAACTGCTGCACATTCAAACAGAATCAAATAATTTTTTCCATATGTGCCTGAGTTGTAGAGTACTCAAGGTTTATTGATTTTGGTGAAGATCGGTTACGGGAAAGGATAGTTTACCAGCAACGTTTTATGTTTTAACAAGAGTAAAGTACTTAATTTTGATAAATAAAGTATCCTGATAAGAAGATCATAGTAATCCACTGTAGAAACGTAGATGAAATATCTATAAATGAAGAGGCTATTTGAACGTGGTGGGGGGTAATTGTCAATAAATGAAAATTATAGTTGAAGGGGGAGGGGATAATTTTTTATATGTGTACTACGTTATCGGCAACAAAGAAGTATTTTGTTGTTAAAATTCCTCCCCGAGCTGTTTGGCCGTAGTCCAATTTTTTTCTGCAAACCAGACATTTCGGCAGTGCCATCGACTTCCATCATCAGTGAAAATGATGGTTGATGTTATTTGTGATTTGATGCATGTTATTTGACAGCGGTTTTGTTGATTTTTAATTAGTTGCCACTCTTAATTATTACCTATAAATTGTTCTCATTTATTGTTTGTGATACGATAATTATTGGTTGATTATATTTATTGGATGTTAAAATAGTTTTTGTGGACAACTGTAAATATGGAGAACTCTGTTGACAGAAGACTATGTTTATTTAATCGGTTCTTGAAGTAACGAGTTACATTTTTTTTAAACACTTAAACAAACATTGATTATTATTTATTATTACAATACCATCCATTCGATGGTAATAGTAATCCCACCAAAAAAATTTAAACATATATTCTACAAAGCTATTAGTAATATAATTACAGTACGCAGGAGTGAGGAGTATACTTTATACAAAACGATTTGAAGTTTGTTAATGGTCAGAACTATAGATGATCCTTTTTTATAATAATATAATTTTTCGTTATCATAACCTAATCTAACCCTACTTTTATACGTGTCTCCTATAAATTCCGTTTTCTTTTTAAACTATGTAACGGTATGTCTTATGCGGCTACGTGTAAAATTATATCACTTTCAGTACTTTCAGAATTTAACAGTTCGCTTAGTATGAAAACTGTGTTCACGAAACAGTGATCTGAAATACCTGTTACACTTCGGTATGGGTGTACATCTGCTCGATTGAGATTCGTTGAGACAATGATATTCATGTACAAGACTTTCTGCGTAAAATTTCAAACAGTTTGAGTCAATTACTTCCTTTACATTATCATACGAATTGCACATAACGCAGAAGGGTTTCAGTCGCTCTCGTCCATATCTAAAAAGAATGTAAGAAGCAAGAGGAAGAAAAGCTACTTATGTAACAAGTTACAAATAAAAGCAACCGTAACCGTAAATAATATTAGACGTAACACACATCTGTACGGTATAAAAGTAAGGCGATGTGGAGCGTAACGCGCCTAGACCGTTTTTACTTCCATATTCCATAAGGAAATGGAAGTATGGTGATGGCGAAAAAAATCGTGTTCGATATAACGACTGATTCTGATTGTACTACCCTCAAAACATGAAGAAAAGTCATTTTTCGAAAGTGTTTGCGTGTGTGTCTGTCTGTGTGTAGATTTTTTTCTATGAAAAACGATAACTGCCGTAAATTGAAACAGAATAAAATATTTTTTTTTCATACCTTCCTGAATTATAGAGAACTCAAGGTCTCTTGATTTTGGTGAAGACCCATTAAGAGAAAGGGGTAGTTTACCAGCAACGTTTTATGTTTTAACAAGGGTAATTTTTCTTATGACGAATGACACCTGCCGCACATTCAAAGAGAATCAAATCATTTTTTGCATACTTACCTAAATTGTTAATTACTCAAGACCTGTTGTTTTTGGTGAAGATCGGTTAACGAAAAGGAGTAGTTTACCAGCAACATTTGATGTTTTAACAAGGGTAATTTTTCTTACGACGAATGATAACTGCCGGACATTCCAACAGAATCAAATATTTTTTTGTATACGTTCCTGAACTATTAAGTACTATAGGTCTGTTCATTTTGGTGAAGATCGGGTAAGGAAAATGGGTAGCTTACCAGCAACATTTTATGTTTTAACAACGGTAATTTTTTTATGACGAAAGATAACTGCCTCACATTCAAACAGAATCAAATATATTTTTTGTGTTCGTTCCTGAATTGTAAAGGAATGAAGGCCTCTTGGTTTTGATGAAGATCGGTTAACGGAAAGGGGTAGTTTACCTGCCACGTTTTATGTTTTAACAGGAGTAATTGTTTCTATGACGAACAATAACTGCCACACTTTCAAACAGAATTAAATAATATTTAGAATGCGTCCCTGATTTTTAGAGTACTCAAGGCATGTTGATTTTGGTGAAGATCAGTTAAGAGGAAGGGGTAGTTTGCCTGCAACGCTTTATGTGATAACAAGGTTAGCTTTTCCATAACGAACGATAACTGCCGTAAATTCAAACAGAATCAAATAATTATTTACACATGTGGCTGAGTTGTAGGACTCAACTATTGATTTTGGTGAAGATCGGTTACGGGGAAAGGGTAGTTTACTTGAAACATTTTTTGTTGTAACAAGAGTAAAGTACTTAATTTTGATAAATAAAGTATCCTGATAAGAAGATCTTAATAATCCACTGTAGAAACGTAGATGAAATGTCTATAAATGAACAGGCTAGTTGAACGGGGTGGGGGTAATTTTCTATAAACGAATATTATAGTAGAAGGGGGGGGATAATTTTTTTGTATATGTACTACGTTATCGGCAACAAAGAAGTATTTTGTTGTTAAAATTCTTTCCGGCCTGTTTGGCCGTAGACCAATGTTTTCTGCAAAACCAGACGTTTCGGCAGTGCCATCGACTTCCATCATCAGTGAAAATCGAGTGCGATAACGTGAGCTGGTATACGTTAGTGACCACAGTACTGTGGTTAAGGCTGAAGCAGTAAGTAGAAAGAAGTATTTTCTATGGAAATATTTCATTTCGAAAATGATTTTAAATATAAATCTTAGAATATGGAAGTCACGTATGGTTCTCCATACCGATATTTTACTTCCATATTCCGTAAGGAAATGGAAATATAGTGATGGCGAAAAAATCGTGTTCGATATAACGGCTGATTCCGATTGTACTACCCTCAAAACATGAAGAAAAGTCATTTCATGAAAAGTGTATGTGTACGTGTCTGTGTGACTGTGTGTCTGTATGTCCGTGTGTCTGTGTGTCTATGTGTAGAAACTTTCCTATGGCGAACGATAACAGCCGTAAATTCAAACAGAATCAAGTAATTTTTTGCATATGTGTCTGAGTTGTAGAGGACTCAAGGCATATTGATTTTGGTAAAGTTCGGTTAAGGGAAGGGGTAGTTTATCGGCAACGTTTTACGTTTTAACAAGAGTAAAGTACTTAATTTTGATAAATAATGTATTCTGAAAAGAAGGTCTTAATAATCCACTGTAGAAAGCTAGATGAAATATCTATAAATGAAAATGATAGTTGAAAGGGGAGGGGGTAATTTTTTATATGTGTACTACGTTATCGGCAACAAAGAAGTAGCTAGTTGTTAAAATTCCTTCCCGAGATCTTTGGCCGTCGTCCAATGTTTTCTGCAAAGCCAGACGTTTCGACAGTGCCATCGACTCCTATCATCAGTGCAAATCGAGTGCGCTAACGTGAGGTGGTATAAGTTAGTGACCACAATACTTTTGAAGAAAGATTTCATTTCGAAAATGATTTTAAATATAAATTTTGGAACATGGAAGTCATGTATGGATCTCCATACAGCTTATTTCTTTCTGCAGCTGATGAGGCGATGTACCATGTACTGATATCGACTGGAAGAGTCTCGGTTCTAATAAACTTATGAAAATCGATCCAACGTGATAGGATTGTAACCTACAACGCTCTACGAGTGGAATACGTTTTCTCACTTTTAGTTTATTCTGAAAACGGTGGGCGAATAACTCGGTATAGACAGTATTGTTGTCTCAATTAATGGAGTGCGTGGGACGAACTACCCCAACGTACACGCCAACGCTGGTGGGTGCTTAGGGATAGTAGCTGGCGAATTCTATTTTTGTATAATTTAAAAATTAAAAACAAAGTCTACTTTAACATTAATTAATAAGTCTAAGTAAAATAAAAAATTATAGTGAATGCCTACGGTTCACAATTTTGATACATTACAAACTCGGTTTCAAGCAGGACAACCACACAACCGACAGCAATGATGATATATATACTGCGGCTTACCTCTGAACTTTTTAGATACATTACGTGTTGTTTTATTTTTTATGTAACTAAACAAGAGACATTGATTTCGTAGTTTTGACTAGACTGTTTGACTTTTATTACTCTGGCTACCTATTTGCTCACGGAATGTCTCACGATAATTTTCCAAAATTACCGGTGCGTCTTTTCTTAGTTTGAATTTTAAAGTTCTTCTGGTCGCTCAACAAGACCACATACAATTAAATAAAATGTCGTGATGATAATCAATATAGTTTCTTCTGAAGCAGTGTATTGCGTTTTCGTCGTATCAACACCTGACGCACGTTTCACTGAAAAATATCAGCATTATCAGCGGTTTGTAAGTAAATCAATAACAGCAGTCAAACAAATTCTATATTTAAAAATAAAACGCAATAGACTACTTGCAAAAGACATTATACTAAATGACGTCACAATATTATATTGTTACTACGGTCTAGTGATCGCCGTATGGTACAGTGGAAAACAAAATACAAGACAACAATTAAATCACTAATCACCAGCTACAATTATCACAGTTAAACAGTTCTCAAATTCTCAACCTCACTTTCAATTTGTTCTCTTATCTTTGCCGTTGCGTTTTCTACTGCAGATATTTTACATGACACAGATTCTTCTATGACAGATATTTTTATAGACATCGATTTTTCAACAATCGAGACAGATTTTTGTACTTCAGCTATTTTGAATGTCATTGATTCTTGTACTTCCGATATTTTAGTAACTTGCTTATTAAGCTCACCTCGTAGGAGTCCCAATTCTGCGGTACTGTGTTCTTGCAACTGTTTTTGCATAGCTTCAAAAAGAGTTTCCGTTGTATCTGCTTCTTGAATACTTTTCTCGCCCTGCTGTTTTTCTGCTTCTTCTCTTTCTTGTCTTTCTTCTTCTTTAGTCTCTTCCCGTGTCTGCCGCAGAAGCAAGCGCTTGTAAAGCTTCCATAATCTGACTGGCATTCATTGTTTACCGATTAATTACGAATTACCTTGTCTTGTACAAAGTGTCCACTGTTTCCACTGTTAACCGTTCTATCCCACTTCTGACACCACTGTTACGACGGTCTACTGCTAGTCGTAGGTATAGTGGTAAACAAAATACAAGGCACCAATTAAGTCACTAATCACCAGCTTCAATTATCACAGTTAAACAGTTCGTAATTAACAACACAGCCTCTTACAGCAAATCAAATAAAAATTGATCACACGCAATAAAATGTCAACTAATATAAAACACAATTGTATTACAATTATACCGCCCGATTATAAAACACAACACGTCGCCACAATAACCACTTGAACGCAAAGAGTAATCACTTGTAATCGCCCGACAATGTACTGAACTAAGGCCGCTGACGCCTTGTATTTATACCCCCGCTCACTAACCAGAACATTCCACAGCCACGCGTTATCTCTAAACTACGACGTATTTAATTGCGCGCTTGACACAGTCAGCGAGGCTGGCGGCGTCCAGAAAAGTCTCGCAAGCGCATGTTGAAATCACGTACGCCACAACATTCAGCCGGATTCCAATGGATCTTTCGAGAAACACGTAGAGTGTTCTGTGATGTCGTAACAATATAGTTACTGCAAGAATATTCAAGTAATTTATATATAAAATAAATAAATATATATAATAAATTTTTTGGTTGAGACTATGCAAAATTTTGCCTACGGAAGACTATGCAACAGGCGATGAAGTTGAAAGTTTGTAGTATCTGCTGTATTTAAAATATCTACCGGGCTGTTCGGTCGTGCCACATTCAAACCAAACGTTTCAGCAGCACCACTGGCTGCCATCTTCAGTGGATATTCAAGTCAACCTAACGCGGGTTGTTGTACTGCTGGTGTTCAGGTGCTGCTGAAGCGTTTGGTTTGAATATGAACCTTAAACCACTGCCAAACAGCCCGGTAGACATTATAAATACAACAGACACCGGCCGAAAAAGCCTTAGAACAATATTTGTAGTAGGCCTATCTCTTTGATATTTGTTTTTCATAATATAATTTGGTACCTTATATACCATTTTTAACAAAAGCTATAGATTAAGATTTTTCTTTGGACATGTCCAGATTAAAATATTTAGTTAATTTGTATATATATATATATATATATATAACGGATTTTTACAGATGTCGCCGTTTCTCCGTCCCCAACTTCCATTGTAAACTATCGTACCATCTAAGTTCTTCTAAATTTCTCGCAACCATTGCTCGCATCCATAAAGATTCCTGTTCCTCTATAATTTGTGCAATTCCCTCGTCACCCTTCTTAAGTATAGCAAAACCACTGGCGGTTATGCAACTTGAAAGTTCTGCTCTGGCGTGCGAACCCAACCGACTCCCCTACAGATATGGATAAAGGGACTTGCCCCAGAGTCTGCTCCTAACAAGGGCCAGTCTCGAACATCTCGGAAAAAAAATTTAGCTTGGTGTCACAACCCAAGTATTTCATTAGCAAGTTAAAATTTACGGCACTGCGCTGTTCTTGCCTCAGTTCTTTAAAAACTCATTTTGCAATGGACGTGTACTGTAAACTAGAGATCCATAGATGAACAGCCCTTTCGGATCTTAATCCCACAACTTCGTTTAATATAAACATCAAATACAACCTGCATTGTAGAAAGTGTAGAATAATTTGTGGAGAACTCCAGTGTTTCTTATTTTAATTTTCATACATCGTATAGTTGAAATATTTAATTATAATAGAAGGTAAAAACCAACGTTATAATAATATAGTTTGCAAAGAGAAGTGAATTCTACTATACATATTGTACTGTTAATTTTTTACTGATATAAAATTTATTATATGCACCACGTGGGTTGCGTCATTTACGTACTGTTATTTTTAATACAGGTATTGTAATTAAGATCTGCTCCACGTTGGACCAGCCATTTACGTGCTGTTATTATTTGCAGATATTTTAATTATGTATGCTCACACGTTGGTGACGTCATTATTATTTCATTATATATTTCATATCATTATTATGTGCTGTTATTATTTATAAGTATTGTAATTAAAATATATTCCACGTTGGGACAGTTATTAATGCACTGTAATTATTTACTAGTATAATGTAATTAAGGTATGTAATTACAGTTATTATGTTTTTTGTTTATCAGGACATGAATAGAAACTCTATCTCAGGGTTAATGATTATTAAGCTGTTTGATCTTATTTACGATTGTATATGATATCTTCTTTTCTTTAAACCAAACCAAATAAAGTTAGTATGTAAAATTTTGATAAATAACAATGTAAAAATAGCTACCATACAAATGTAACTAGACTGATTCTGAATTCTTCCAGCTCCCACGGGTTCACTTCCGGTTGACGTTTATTATTTTCAAAGGCAATATCAGGCTTAGCGATCCGTTCCTCCACGCGAATTTCTTATTGGTTTTAATGCTGAATGTGGTTTTCTTCGATGACTGCAAAACAGATATTTCTTCGGAATACTGGATTATATTTTATGGCCACTCAAACTATTCTTCAGTACAGGATTTCTCTTTTAGATCGGCGTTCTTTTAAAGATATGTTTAGACTTCTCGAAATTTTACTTATTTATTGAGTAGTATTTTATTTTATTAAATTCAATATTAATATTAAATCTCTTTTCCTGATTGATTACTTTATTAAATGGACAATCAAACTCTGGTATAACAAATTAAACTCTTTTACTGTTTATCCTTTTACATACAACATTAGACTTTGTGATGTATAAATTTTGACTTATTTACATAATACCAAATAATAATTTAGATTTCATTTACATATCACTCTTTTTGATCTTTACAGTATTGAAGATAAAATTAGACTCTCCATGTTACTCTTATTAAATATAATTTTAGACTAATACATTTCCTTTCATTTCTATACAATACAATCCTAACAATTTACATCCTGCCACATTGATACATTAGTTATATCTTTCTATCATATAACTCTTAAAAACATATATAACTTTTCTACTTATTATTAAATATATTTATTTGATTTCTAACATTCGTAATTCTAATTTATATTTATTATATTATAATTTCCTTACTCTTTCCTTTTATTTTAATATTTAATTCTAATTTCATATAATACTTGTCAAAAAATATATCTTACTGCTGTTTTATCTCATATTGGAGTCTACCTCTATGTTGGTTGGGACTATCGACTCAATGTTTTTGTTTACATTTTAAACATATGTTCCAATTACTATTAAATTTGTATATTTTTTCTTTTAAAATTTATTATTTTCCTCTTATGTACTGTGTTGTATTTTAACAGCAGTACAATATGTATATATTGTAGCAGGTGTTTGGGTACAACCGTGTATGTGACGTTTGCATTGCCGACCTTTCGTTCAGTAATCCCAGAATATTTTCAAGGCATACTGATGTTCATTTAACTGCGGCCCGCGTTTTATATCTTGCTTCTGTTGTGCGTTTTGCCGTGGGAGGGTTGGGGCATGGAGGTGAGTGTGTTGTGGCGATATGTTGTTTGTTAATTTCTGAACTGTCAGTTAGGAATTTCCAAGTAGTCGCTAATTTAGTGTATTCATTTCTGTCGTTGACCACTCCCTATCTCATCCGGTGAATTTCTATGTCTTCTCTGTACTGTCTGATTTTCTTATAGTTACTTCGTACCATGATTTTTGTGTTTTTGAAATCAAAAGTGTGTCCTGTTTCTTTGGCGTGTTTCGGTAGGGATGTGTTGTCTTCTTGTTTTAGTACTGCCAATTCGTGTTCGCGGACGCTTTGACGGATATTTCTCCCAGAGTGGCCGATATAAGATTGGTCGCAGTTTTTGCGTGGTATTTGGTATACACCTTGTCCCTCTAAGTGTAAGCGGTTCTTCGGATTTTGTAGAAAGGCGTTGATTTTTTTGTGCGTATTGAATGTTGTCATGTGATGTTCCTTTAGTATTCTCCCTATTATGGCTGTTGTGGCCTTTATATATGGTCACATACTCCTGTGTCTCTTTCTCCGGTTGCGTCTTTTTTGTCTTCTTTTGTCTGATGATGTTTTATGTTCATACATACATATTGCAAGGTAACAGGTAGTTAGCTGAAAAAACTTGCAGAAATGATGGTCAATTAATGATTTAATACATTTATTGACTTTTTTCCAAGCACCATACTACAGTGTCATAGTCTTCATATTGTCTTATAAGTAATTTATAGTATTATTCTTAATTTATAAACAATACTTTCTATGTCAATCACACTCCAGTTGTCCCGGACACCTAATACGGCTGGTCATAATTATGCTTCATGCATTCACATATGGTGTGAATGTCCGTCACATTGCAACATATATTTTTACATGATATTTTTCCCATCATCTTGGTGTATGATTGTCTAAGTAAAGATATTAACAAACCCTAGGAAAGTACCAGAAAACATAAAGTAGCCTGCTTAAATGACTACTAACTATAATCAACTAAACGTTATGTAACTCACCGTCTGTGGCTTAAGTAAATGTCTTTATACAATTGATATGTTTCGGGACACTTGTCCCATCCTCAGAATATTTAAAAAAAGTCTCTTCATACCATCATACGATGGCACACTCGTCAATATATTAAAAATATAAAATCCACATAACACAAAACACAATTACACTACACAAAGTATTTATTCCATTAACAATACTAACTATAGGTTTTCTACTAATGACTAATCATAAATAACCTTTTAATAATTATGTTTGGACTATTAAAGTTAGTCCGCCTAGAAGGACAAAGTTGTGTAAATACTTACCATGTTAATACTTATCACACTATGTGTGTGAAAGTTGAGATTAACTCATAAGTTCTATAAGAGTTGTAATATTTTTATAATGGAAGTAGTTAATGGTAAAGAATGGTAGAATAATTATGTTTTGAGAAATTAAAGTTAGCAAGTAAGGAGGACAATGTTTTGGGAACTACTTACCATGTGAATACCAATTTTATTATGTTTGTAAAAACCGGAATGGATCCATAAGTTTAATAAGAATTGCCATATGTTTCATAATAGTTGTTAGTAATTAATTGTTTGATGTTGATTGATAATATATCCTGTAATATTAATTAAACAAATGTTAATGTTATTGGAAGGGTACAAAAATTATAATAATAGAGATATTTGTGGAACTAGGTATGTTAGGCCTAGATAGTTAAGGAATTTGGAAAAGAGTTTACAGTAAAACTAGAATAATTAATGTCAGGTTGAACTATGTTATTACTGATAGTATCTAACAGTTTTTAGTAAAGTGAAAGGTATAAAAAAGAACTAATTATAAATAATTTGGTACAAATAGTTAAAAGTTTAAACTAGTAACTCTGGAAATATGGAATCGAAATTAATCAAAAGTGATATCAGAACAATCAATTTTCCATCAGAAATTCAAAGATACTACTATCTTGAAGATCAAAGATCATATACAAAAGTTATAACAATTTTAAGAAAATTGTATGTAAGGTGTTAGAAGTTTGTTTATTTTGAGGCTCAGAGAGAACCATAGTAACTCAAGATGATACAGTTAAACCACTAAAACCTAAGTTATAGGCCTTAGCAACAGACATGTTATAAAATTAATTGAAAGGATTCCATTATTAGAACTGAACGAGAAAGGATGAAATAAAAAAACGAGAATCCAAATCTAAAATATTTCAAGTGTAATAACCATGAAGATAAATAAAGTTAAATTATTTTAAAGGAACTAATGTTTAGAAGAAAGAAGGAAGCCGATTTACATATGAAGAAACAGATTCAACATATCCAGGAAGGGAAGTATTTTTGGTAACAACTAAACTGAAGAAACTACCTTTATGTCCCAAGTTTACACTTAAAAAAGAAACTGTTTACACTTTTTGATTAAAATTATATTTGAACTTTCACTGGGAAATTAATTAATAAACAGTCTTATTTCCATGGTAAAAAACTATTTATGTATGGTAATGTGAGCATTTAAAGTGTATTAAATATTGAAAATACGTAGTTCAACATAACCTAGACATTGTAAAGTTAGTAATAAACTCTTGTTAAGACACTCTGTATTTAATTCTAAGTCCATGTATTTTGGTACTTTTCCGAAGATCATTGTAGTTTATACCGTAGTCAAAAGGACCTAACAACAGTTTTAATTGTAAATTATTTAGTAATTATTAAAACGTAAATATTTTATACGCTGAGAGGTAGGAGTAACTGCTGCCATTCTGAGCAAATTTAAAGAACAGCCGGCAAGATTTTGTTAACAATTACATTTGTCTTTTAAAAAACACTTAATAAGGAGAATAAAGGATTTGAGTTAAATAACACCACATAAAAGGTTTCCTTTTCTTTACTTAGTTGATAATTTTATGTATATGATATTATGTACAACATATGATCGATGTAATTTTTTCATCAACTGGCATAGGTTGGTAACACTCCCGACAAGAAAAGTATGGCACAAGATTTGAATCTGCCTTACTGAGAATTAGTATAGATATAGTATTATAGATACTATAAGTATTATAGTATTAATATAGTATATATATACTATATACTATATATAATACTATACTAACTATACTATACTAATACTAATACTATATATATAATATAGTATATAGTATTATAGATATTATATAGATATAGTATTATATTAATTAAAAGATATTAAAAGAGATAAAACATTAGAAGAAAAAAGAAACCTTTATGATATATGCAATATTAGTTACCGAATAACCAATACATTTTATTTGCAACCTATGATTGCAAATTGGCGCTTAAGAAACATTAACCCGTAGATAATAATTGGAGTTGTTACAATATATATATATTAAAACACTTTTTGCTACAGCCTATTTCTTGATGTATATAATATATTTAAAATGTATAGTTACTTTACCTCAAGATGTTATTTTTCCCTTATTTGGAACATGTTTCGGGATCCTTAGTGATGCCATAATCAACCTTTCTAATTTTGAATCTTACACACACGGGTACTCCACAAGATTCAAAATTAGAAAGGCCGTTGATGGTATCACTAAGGATCCCGAAACATGTTCCAAATAAGGGAAAAATAACATCTTGAGGTAAAGTAAATATAAATTTTAAATATAATATGTGTGTGTGTGCGTGTGTGTGTGACATCATGTGAAGTGCATATAGGGTGTACGTAACGTGTGAAACACAGCCACGTACGCGTTACGCTACTAATCACATACGTCTCAATACGCAAACAGGATTACCCGACAGTACACCGTAACATAATATGGAGCTCTGTTATCCTGTCTCCATTGCTGCGCACCGTTTTAATACGATTAACTGCATGGCGTACCAGTGTAATAATGTACAGATGTGTACTCCCCACCATAAACGATGATAATGTTACATCGCTACAAATATTCACAACTACACACCGTATTTATATAAACTTTGACAACTAACATTATTTTACGCAATGTTAATTTGATACTCCTATAATTGTGTATCCCCACTATTTTCCATTAATTAGAAATTCTGCTTGCATACAAGCTTATGAAATAATCATCCATGGATAATAAGGTGATTTATTTATCTATAATTTACTTAACACTGCGCCACAATATTAAGAACCGCACTCCAATGAATCGCGACTCAGACTGATCTGAGCGTCTCTGAGTACTTGTATTTGTACCCCGCCGAAAATCCAGAATATTCCATACTGGGCGTCAAGAACGCTACTAGAAAACACTAGAACATAATTGACTGTGGCTTTGCACACAGCGCGAGGCGGCGCGAATTCTGGCACAGTCTAGCTAACGCGTTGAGAATTAGTTATCCAGACACATTATAGCCGGATTCCACTGGAACATTCGAGAAACACGTAAATTGTTCTCTAATGTCGTAACAGTGTTATCATTATTACTAATTACCTTGATATAGACACCATTCCGTTCACAATAAAATGATAATAATTTGTCAGCGAATGTTGGGAGTTATTTTGTAGTTTTGTATTGCTACGTAATGCAGAAAAAGTGTTACACTATTACAGAACATTCTCGGCCAGTTCAGTGAAATCCGGCTGTAATGTTGTGTGCGTACGTGATCCTCAACATGCGTTAGCCAGACTGTCCAAGATTCGCCGGCCTTGCGCACTGTTTCAAGGTCGCAAAGAATCACGTTCTGGACTTCTCTAGTAGAGTTCTTGATGCGTAGTATGGACGTTTCTGGAATTTCGTCGGGGTATAAAACAAGTACTCAGCGACCGACGCTCAGTTTCAGTTTTAGTGGCCATGTATTCCAGTGCAGTTCGAAGTATTGTGGCGAGGTGTTATGTGTTTTATAATTGTGCGGGATAATTGTAATACAATTGTGTTTTATACTCGTTGACATTATTACTG
This sequence comes from Magicicada septendecula, assembly GCA_034769895.1. NCBI lineage: Eukaryota > Metazoa > Arthropoda > Insecta > Hemiptera > Cicadidae > Magicicada > Magicicada septendecula. The sequence continues at coordinate 468,703,511 of CM068374.1, read as the reverse complement.
CGTGTGAAAAATTTTTATTTGATTTGTTATAAGAGACAATCTTGTTGGTTACAATCTGTTTAATTGTCATAATTAAAGCTGGTGATTAGTGACTTAATAGGTGTCTTGTATTTTGTTTTCCACTGTACCATACGACGATCACTAGACAGTCGTAACAGTATTAATTTCTTAGTGTGTAATATCTTTGGAGTTTGTGTGTGTGTGTGTGTGAGTGTGTGTGTGTGAGAGAGAGAGAGAGAGAGAGTGAGTATACACTCACACATAGAACTGTAAAAAATGCCTTAGTGCTATATAATAGGAATGGTGAACTTATTTGTATACGCCTGTATAACTTTTTTGTGATTTTTAACAAAACAAGAAGTCAGTGGTGTGTGCGCTGACTTGACTGATGCAAAGCAGATGTGCCGCTTACAAACGGAGAGCAAGCGGTTTACTCTGTTGTGTACCGCCATCTTGCCCTCATTTGCGAAGAAAAGTTTACGCAAAACAATTTATTCTTATCTGCAAGGACCTGTAAAATATTATACTTTATTGAAAAATGTGTATTCGAGTTGAGTACCAAAGTGTAACCTGCCGGTTTATTGAGACAAATGTTTTATTGTTAAATTTCTTCATGTTTAAATTACCTGTTTATTATAACATATTTATAACATTTCCTAAAAATAATTGACAATAAGTTAAGTTCAGATTACATAGCATGCTCTTGCTTTTACTCATTCCAATACGAAATTTTTTAGCGTAGACTTTAACATAATCCGTGTACAAATGAAAAATAATTATTACAGTCACACGGTCGTTTCGTGTAATTAAAATTTTGTATTGTTTCGTTATTGCTCAGTAAAAGTGTAAAAAAACCCTCAATACCAGACGTTACCGATTAGACATTTTTGAGAAGAAAAGACACTTTTTCTCCAAGACTTCAAAAAATTCTATGCAAACTGTATAGATGGTTGCATTAAATGTTGATAAATTATTTCTCACAAGCTAATATTCTGTCAAAATTGGTACGTTGAAAGTTTTCACATAAAATATGATCGAATAACATTCTGTTGGTTTGAGTGCACGGTATGTTCAGACGGCTTCAAAGCAAATATATAAAAAATGAATATTTCTTAAATATAAAATTTAAACACTTATATGAGGCATGTGTACGGTAGGACTTAATCGTTAAATAGTACTTAATCGTGATATTTATTCAGTTATACACTTTTGCTTTTAAAAACAAAATATACGTGGTTAAAATTAGGTTTGTAAGTTGCCAGACGACTTCCGTCGGCATAGAATGAAGTTTCTTTAAACAAAAAATATAAACGGGTTATTCCTTTTTAATATTTTAATTTTACTACGGACTGGTGAAACATTTTAAGTCAAAATTAATAAGTAAAGAGACAAAAGCCACCCTATACAAGACCTTGATCAGACCAGTCCTGATGTACGGCTCGGAATGCTGGATGCTAAATAGACTAGATGAGCAGAAACTATCCGTGTTTGAGAGGAAGGTACTGAGGAGAATCTATGGCCCTATGAAGGAAAACGACATTTGGAGGCGACTGCATAATCGACAGTTGTACGAAAGGTTTAAAGATCTTTCGATCGTGCAACTCATACCAATTAACAGATTGCGTTGGGCTGGACATGTGCAGAGAATGGCGGAGGATAGAATCCCAATAAAAATTATGAATTATATGCCGATGGGAAGGAGAAGGAAAGGAAGAACGCGTACAAGATGGCTGGACCACGTTGGTAAGGAGGCAGTGAGGCTGGGTGCAGCATACTGGTGGACATTGGCCGGGAGTAGAGACCAGTGGGGAAGATTTCTTTTGGAGGCCACGGCCCGGACTGGGCTGTAGCGCCGAGGATGTATGTACGCATGGATGTACTAGTTTGTGGTATGACGCAAATTCGTTTAAGATAAGATAACGTCTCTGCTTGTCATGTGTTGCAAATTTAGAATTTTTGTATTTTTATATCATGCATAGCGTGTAGACACGTATGAAAGACACTTTAAACTCTTGGAAATATACTATGGAAAGAGGAAGTACCAACCCAAAGTAGATATTCTTTTTAAATCACTATCTTTTCCATTTCGTATCACCATTATGTTCTACTAAGCAATCACTGCCTCTTGCTAGCGTCAAAATTGAAAAGTTTTTTTAATGTTCAAATAGCCTGAGTAGACTTTTATGCTACATTATAAGATTCATAAGCGTTCTTCCACACACTCAACCATACACATTTGTTATTTTATATAAAGTGAAAATATATACACCAGGTATTGTAAACGGATATCATATTCCAGAATCCATATACTATTATTTCATACATCATTTTCTATATAAGTAACTAGAAGTTTCTTGCAGTAGTTATATAATGTTAAGATGTTATTCAATTTGTTTTTTCTGCAAGTAGTGTAAATTTCGTATTTTCTTTTTAACACCTGACGCACGTTTCACTGAAAAATATCAGTATCATCAGAGGTTTGTAAGTAGCAATTTACTCACAAACCTGTGATGATACTGGTATTTTTCAGTAGAACGTGCGTCAGGTGTTAAAAGAAAATATGAAATTTACACTACTTGCAGAAAAAACAAACTGAATAACATCAAAACATAATATTGTTTTATGAAAATACGATTTTACGGACTGCAGTGAGTGACGTGTTAAAAAAAGCAAATTGTTGACAAACACAAATATAGTGAAAGTAGCAATATTTTTATGTGTTTTAATATTATATAATTAGGAGTTTCCCTCTTAGTAGAGTTATAATCTTTCACTTGTATTTTACGCTGACAGAAAAAAAATATACTATCACTGTAACTAACTCGTTACGGTATAAAGCCATATTTTGTTTTAATGGAGCTTTTTTTTTTTTTTTTTTCAAAAATATGGATATAAAAACAAAATATGTAATAAAAGTTTGCGATTGTACCAGCTTATACAGGTTCAGCTATAAACAATTTTAATTAAGAAAGTTGTGTTAATGGTTATAATCACAAACAGAATTATCACTGTTGCACACCACTAGAGAACAATTATTTCGATTAGCGCTTTTAAGCTTCTCAGCTCATCGTCAGATCGGAAATAACAACAGCAGAATAAAACGAATTATTCACACCCCCACCCACCCTACTGTCCACACACACCACCGCAAACAAGCTATAAGTCAAATGTCCCTTCCCAACATCCGAGCCCTGTCACCCCAGTCTGTACAGTTACATATTTTTCTACCACATTCCGTGTGTATGTGCGTGCGTGCGTGTGTGTGTGTGTGTGTGTGTGTGTGTGTGTGTGCGTGCGTGCGTGCATTCTTTTCAAAACCTAACGTTGTAAAGCCTTTCTCATTCACACTTTTGGGCGCGGTCACACACCCTTATTTCAAAAACATCCATATATGAAATTTAATTGTTAATGTTATCTATCCGTCCTCTACCTTTTACTTCTTAATTATATTATAAAATATTTCTTCATTATCAAATTTAGTTTTAGTATTCATTAAATTGTCTAACCCTTTCTCCCTTTCTTTCAGTATTTTTAACTCCTCCCTAAGCTTTCTTTCAACTGTGTTATTTGCTACTTTTAAAATTTCATAGTCTTCCAAAGGATTAACAAACTTATGGTTCTCTTCAATAAAACCATATGGAGGAATGTGCTAGAAAAATATGAAACTGTACAGATGGGGGTGACAGGCGTCGGAGGTTGGGAAGGGACATTTGACTTATAGCTTGTTTGCGGGTGTGTGTGTGGGCAGTGGGGCGGGTGGGTGTGTGGACAGTTTGTTTTAGCCTGTTGTTGTTGTTTCCGATCTGACGATGAGCTGAGAAGCTTGGAAGCGCTAATCGGAATAATTGTTCCATAGTGGTGTCCAACAGTGATAATACTGTTTATAAACAATTTTTTAACCTGTTTTTGGAAGTTATATATATACCGTTATAAATACTTTACAGATTGTTTTCAGATAATAGAATGCACAATATTTAGTAGAGTGTAGCTATAAGAGCAGTTTGTCGATAAACGTTCTAAGTGTAAAACGTACGATTGGAAAAAGGTCTCCTTCAATTCGTAAAGAATTGTCAACCAGGGTACATTTGATATTTTTTGGTGTGCTTTAACAAACTTTCTATACAACAGCACCAAGTGCGGTACTATGAGTTCTGAAGGAAGGAAATGCTACATTTAAACCTTCAAACATTTCGTCTTCCATATATCATTTTTTATTTAAATAAATTAAAATATTTGTATTAAAAGAAATTAGTAAATCTATACCAAGAGATAATATAAGATTGATTGTATTTTAATTTTAAAAACACTGAAGGTAAATTAAAATGGTTTCAAGTCAATAGTTTTCATTTTTAGTAAAGATATTTAGTTTTATTAAAAAATAAAATTTGTTTATCGTAATTTTAATTCTAGAATTAAATAAAAATTATACCAATTAAGCTCGTAGTAAAATATACTGCTTACATTTGTCTACAAATGTTAAGCCGTTAGGTTATTATGCTTAATTTTACGTACCTTAGTAGGACATTATTGGAATTCAAATCAGTCCATTGCACATACACACAGAGACAGAAATAGCCATTAAAATTCACAAGCATCCTCTTATATATGGCTGACTTTTGAAAGTGCATTTGGCAACAATTTTAGTTGATATGAAACGATAAACCGGTTATTATATTGTGAAATCTATAATTTAAATATTGTCATCATCAGGTGACATTGTTAATCTAGTCTCCTTCTTAAGCATTCTGAATATCTTTTAATGTTTGATTAAATCGTTTGTTAGTTCAGTATTTTAAAACTTTTAGAAACGGTTTAAAAAAAATGTATTTTATAACGGAGCACTGATTACCGTAATAAAAACACTTTTTAGAAGAAGCAAGAATTTTCAATTACTTGGTGAGCCGAGGTATCGACTACATTGCAGTAAACAACAGTAAACACAATGTCTGTCTTGGCGTTGTTTCAAATACTCGAAAATGCTGAATTGTGTTAGCAAAATTGAATCAACTTATAATTACATTACAAAAATGTGGTTCTATAACGTTCCGGGCTACGTTATAAATCCAGGGAACCTGTGATAATTGACGCTAGCCAATTATACAGGCTGCCTACGTTGTAACAAACTGAAAATCAACACAACTTAGAACAATTATAATTACTCTAATTATAGGACACAAGGGAAGGTATTTTAACTGATTTATGCACTCACTTCAATATGTAACAAAATGACATCTCTTTATTAACAAATGATATATATATAGATCCCATTACATGAAAATTCTCTCATACTGAAATAGTTAAAAGGGGCTTTCTGTCAAACAAAACGATCAAACAGATCATGTATTTTACCTCGGATCCGAGTCTCTTTAAATCTAGTAAAGACGTCTGAAATTTACTTTACTTATCAAGAAGGTTGCGTTGTTATATGAACACCATTTGAAGAATGGTATTATTTAGTTAAGGGATTAAAAGTTATATCTCAAGAGTAATGTTACAACGTATGATTTTAGAAATTACTGGTTACATTTTTTAAAACTTAGTGCTTAGATATTGTCTTTTTGAAAGTCTTTGGCATGTATGAAAACTTATATTTTAAATGTACATAATTCTCGGTAGACGAGCTACCGAGTGACCTCTTAGATACGCTTTTTCTGTCCGTGTCCTGGGGCGTGAATCTTGGGTACTCTGTTAGTCGGGGTAGTCATCTGGGTAGTGTTTCCGGTGAAACTCCTCTGGGTGTATTAACGAGGAGATGGATGTTATGCTGCGTGAATTCGTGCTGATCCTCGGCGGTTCTGGTAAGTGTTGTTTAGGTGGTAGTCGTCCCTATCTGCAGTTGTGCACGTCACATATTTACTGGCACCGTAGTACTGGAGTTTGCATCTTCTTTTTACATTAATATCTGAATTACATTACGCGAACAATATTCGAGAGTTCGTTTTTTAATTAACTTGAGACATCACCTCATATACTAATTCTTTTTACATTATCACACTTTCTAACAAATTCCTCACTACATCTTCAATATATAACTAGCTCTCCACGCTTTTAGTGGAAGCTAACACTCAATTAAAAATCAAAAAGAATAACAAAATATTTTATGAAGAGCCCTCGGTTGGAGGTGTGTGCCGGTGTAAATCCGGCCGTATATATGCTGTGCACATAAACTTGTGCGTATATATAAACTTGATTTAATTTCTAAATTAAATTTTAGAAACGTTTTTGTTTAATTGTAAAATAACGCCGGTTAGTCAGAGCGACCTTTGTTCTGCGGTGTAAGTGAACGGCAGAGAGTGCGGTTGCGCGCGCAACTGCAGTGAGACGTGGCTTTGCTCTGCCTGTGAAGGCAGTCCGAATTCATCGCCCAGCTAAGAAATACAACGGTCCGCTTTCTCTCTTCGAACTTTACGACGTAGTTTCTGTAGCTTCATGGCTTGCTAAAGCATAAACGACTCCCGGTAAGAAGTGCATTACCTTATGTCTTTATAAGTAATTATATATATATGGATAATTAAGAACTAGGTGTATGCAACCTTATAAAATACGTAATTATGTGTGTGCGACCCGACAGTTTTTATATTAAGAGAAAACTCATTGTGCAGTAATTTACTTAATGTTCAGTATATAGCCAATGTTCCGTTTATTATTACTGTAATAGTGTAAGAGGTATTGCAATTGTCATTGTCACGATAAAAGTGTACTACATTAAAAAAATTAAGGGCTAAATGTTAGTGCGTAGTCAGTTAGTCAACTATGTCCATTCATGCAGTAAACTGTCGGGAAGCTATTTAATTAACTGTACTGTAGAGAGTTTCTTTGTGTGAACTTCCTTAGATGAAATTTTATTAATGTTAAAACATTCTTAATGCTGTGAGTGCCTTGCAGTTGACATTTTGGTCAAATAACGATTATCACTTACCACGTGGCGCATAACCTGTTAATTTCTGTCGAAGCATGTAGAGCAAGTGCTGATCACTTTATATTACGCCACGTTTATTAAGGTCTGTTCATTATTCAAATTTACTTATTCCATGGCTGATTTCTACCCTTTAAGCTGGTTGCAAAAACTTTATTAATGAAAGTTGTACTTTTATTAAGAGTTAGTTGGAGGCCAGTTCTGAGGTTAATTACCTGAACTCGGGTGTACGTTTGTAGTGAACTGTTCTCTAATTTATTTGAATTAACAGGGTTCTTGAATTAAGACGGAGATTTGGCCTTGCTGATAGCCGTACAACTGCTTCAGTCATGGACCATTAGAGAAGACCCTGTCCGGAGAGGGAGGCGGATGACCGGTACACGATGTAGCACTTATGCAGCAGTATTGAGGTGATATGCACTCTTTATTTTTCTTTTGGGGCCGGGCCGGCAGTGCGCCTGTTTTACATTAAATATCTTTGAAGCCATGTGAACATGTGTCCAGACTATCTGCTAGAAAGGGGAACAGCTGATCATGACTATGAACATTATAAGTTAAATTCAAGAACACTTTTTTATAACTGATTACATAACACTAAGTGCATTGCTTTGCTTGTAATTGTGTGCTGCACTGGGGGAGCGTGCCAGATATTTTTTACTCTTGGACATTTAACAGTTGCATCTCATTCATTATTGTACTCTTTCCAAAATTAATAGAACTGGTTAGTAGCTCTGTTCCGTCTGGAACAGCAATGAATAAATATTAACTTCACTTTGGGTTTAACATTCAAGGGCTGGGGGTTTCCTGTGTTTTTTCTTTGGGTCGTTTTCTGGGGTTTAAAAGGGGACTTAGTTTTTTCTCAGACACATGTTGGTGCAACCTCAGGCAGGTTGGAGGCCTGTCAAACTTTGTCAGCTGCATGCTGGCGCGCTGCCACAGTTGCTAGGGCACAACCGTCTTATTGTATTTCTTCATTTTTATTATATTTATATAGCCATTCGGGGTTAATAGAAAATAATTTGTTTTTCTTCTGGACATATATTAGTTAATTGCTCCTTACAAAAGGGCTATACTGATTGTTTTTCTTAACTGGCAAAACACATATTGATTAACTTTCACTTGTAGTATCGGCTGTTTAATTTTCTTTAACTCTAAAACATATACTCATTGTTTTTTTGTAAAACATATATTGTCTAAATTTTTCTGAAATTGTAAAGCCTCGAGTGATTAATTTCTGTTTGTTAAAGTACATATCGAGTTTTCAATCCTTCGGAATTTGTGAAGTAAAGTAACCGTTTGGAATTGTATAACAACTGTTTGAAATCAGATGATGTAGTTCTGTAAATTTTTATTTAATGCTGTAAAAGGAACTTAAAGTTCATACACTCATGATGGGTTATTGATCAGTGGAATGCTATGCAAATGGGCGGTCCGGTTTTATTTATGCGTTATGAGATTTATCATCCTTTCTGGGGTTTTGGCTTTTATGTAATTCTGCAAAAACGGGTTGTTGATGGGCGAATATTTTATCACTGCTGGGTGCTGAGTATTGTAGTTACACTGCCTGCTAGGCTGGTGCTTTCCAGGGGCATTCGTGTTAGAATTAATGTAATCGCGAGTCTATGTGCTTAATGTTTCTGTGTGTGTTGTTATGTTTGTCCGTGTCTAGCTAGCCACAAGATGGGGAGAACTTAATTTATATATATATATATATATATATATATATATATATTCACTGAGTTTATACACACACTTGTTATGCCTTATATATATATATATATATTGCGACAACACAAATTACTAAACTATTGGCGCATAGGATATGATAGTATGTGTAATTCAAATTACAAGTCTATATTGGAGGGTTTAAGATTATTTATTGTACAAACACAAGTTATAGTTTATATGGTATATTTGAAATGTACAGAATGTAATGTTTGATATAGAGTCTTTCTTTTAAAGTGTTAAATAATGTTCATACGCAAGACGTGATACGTTACATAAGAAGACTCCCACGATGATGTTGTTGAAGAGAAGGGCCGGTCATTGCGGTATAGATGGATCGTCAGGTGTGGCTTACAAATGACAGACGTTTCACCAGAAACGTTTACAGCTGGGCTGGCGTCCTGTAACAGCTTGGCTGATGTCCTGTAATAGCTGGGCTGGTCCTATAACAGCTGGGCTGATGTCCTATAACAGCTGGGCTGATGTCCTGTAACAGCTGGGCTGATGTCCTGTAACAGCTGGGCTGATGTCCTGCAATTCCCACGATGAATCCGACACTTCGCACACACAACGGTACTACGGATTTTAACACTCGCAAAACTTATATAGAGTTTAAGACCAAGTAATATCTCAGGTGACAGTGAGTTTAATCAATAACGGTATATTGAACTTATACCTCTCCGGCTTCTTCAAGTGTTCTCGCGAATACCAAGGTCTACCGCGATCAGCAGACCACCCTATGAGGAAATCTTGCACTAGCACGGAAACGTCTTGATGGATCTATTGCGTAACAATTTATACTACTGTCACTGCGGAAAATCTCGCACAGTGAAACAGTTACACTCACTTCTTACACACGTAATACTACAATATTAATATCGTGCGTAAAGATATAAAATCAATTGTTATGCGTCACACGCGTTACTATCCCCGAAAAGTCTTAACAGATCCTTGCAAGCGGTATAATCTTGTACAAGGAATTGTATGTACCGTTCACGGTAGCAGCAGTGAAGAACTGCTTGTAAATTTTCGCACAATGCGTTAAAACACTGGTGTGTACAAATGTACCACACACACACAGTTCTGAGTCTTCCCGTTTCACTAACGACGAATAGTTTTTACAACACCTTGCAAGCGGTAGAATTCTTGTACAAGGAGTGCACGTTCCGTTCGCGGTAGATGGCGTAGAAGAACTCCGTAATTATACGCGTAATGCGTTTAAACACACCTGTGTGCAGATGTACTACATACACAGTTCTGAGCCTTCTCGTTTCACTATCGACGAATAGGCTTTACAGCACCTTGCAAGCGGTAGAATTCTTGTACAAGGGGTGCACGACCCGTTCGCGGTAGATGGCGTAGAAGAACTGCCTGTGTAACGACAGGCATAAGAAAATTTCCAACCACCAGTCCGCATTCTATTGGTGGATGGAAGTCACATGGTTAGTAAAGTGACCAAGCACTTTTCATGCAGTAGAGTGCATTTACTTTGAAACAGCATGCATAGCGGTAATCAGACTACTCGTATCTCATGCATGCTGACTACATACTAATAATATACAAGAACGTAAACAATAGTCCGACAGGTATAGGGATTGTAGCGATACACATGTCTCAGTTCAGCTAATGTCAAAACAACGATAATACTTCACGCACCGCACGGGAAACGTTTCCCACTCGCGCACGCGCGCACATTTCCATTAACACAGTACATGAATCACCATAAATAATAATGCACAGTTTTTCTAAACTAAACCCTTAACCTTACTAAATACAATTGATAACAACCAAACTTAACCATCTACGAATAATATGAATGTCCATTGTCTGTGTAATATATGACTTGCCCCGCCTATCATGATCCTGTGATTCGTTGCAGGATTAACTCCCTCCCGCATAAAAAAAAAATTTTTTTTTTTTTTAGTTAACTAACAACAAATAAAATTTTTTTTTTTTTTAATATACCTAAAACAACTTCCTAATCCTGAAATAATAATAATACCCTCAAACTAAAATCAAATAAACATCCTCAATTAATACTAACATTTCCAACTGTCACTTTGACAGAAGCATCAAATCAAAAGACACGTGGTAACCTTCAAACCAAAACAAACACACATGTTCTTGACACACAGATAACGACATCTAATGCAGGGTCATAGCGTACACAGACAACATTCCTTATCTAAACTAGATTATTGTTCACTCTCAGAGTCATCTTACATACAACATTTAAACCTGAACTTGACATATTTAAATCACTACACATTCTTACCCCTATATCCTGACATTTATTTCTGAGTTTTTTGTGTAAATTTTTCTCAGTTTTGAAACGCACACGTTTACTTGGAAATACAGATTTAAATTTGTTTAATATACACCGTAATTGCCTTATCTCGCAACCCATTAACTGAACCTTGGGAGTCGGTGAGTTATTCGTTATCTTATCTTTCGAGCGTCCTAGTCTGATAAGGTGCTCTATACTATCAACCTTATCTCGTAATGTATGGTTTGGAACTCCAACTGGCAGTTTATTCAATTCGTCGATTTCCAATATAATATTATGTCCGAGTTTTCTAACTCCAATTACGGTCACATCTATTTTCGTTCCCTGCACATATCTTGTTATACGTGCCTGTTTTTCAACTATCTGCGACTCACACGCTGCTGATTTTATCCTTGTGTGACTTACCGGCAGAATCGGCATTTGTATAAAGTGGTTTTTACACCTCTTACGTAACTGCTCGTCCAACAGCGATATTTCTGTGCCGCTGTCGAACAACATCTCGTCAACATAACCACTGATTTTTGCTTCGACAACAAGGTCGGTGCAATTTTCAATACTAATATTTCCCTCATGTTTATTACTATTATCATTATTACATACTAAATTATCCCTAATTTCGGCAGGATATAGGCCATACATAACAGTTTTATTCTTATAACTAACATTTTCCATACTTGATTGATTGAACTGCCTTTCAACTGAATCATTTTCAGTAACTGTTGCTAATAAGTTGGTATTAAATTGCTGAGTTGTATTTTTATGTTGTTGTGATTGCGGCTGATTTTGTGGTGTTCGAACATGAAACTGATTACGCGGCGGTTCATTATTATTTATCATAATTGTTGTCACCTTATTGTCACCAGTATCATTCACCTCTCCGTCCTCCGTAAACACCTCAGTACCTGATATAGATTCACCTAGTACCTCATCATTTCGACATGTGTCATAGATACTTGCACCGTTAGTATCCATACTAGTTCCAGGCTCTACTACTGGTTCGGGATTTTTATGTGTTATGCATACACTGTCCGCATCCATGATAGCTTCAGATTCTATCATACGTTCACGGTTCTCGCATGCTATATCTGTTACACTATAAACTATCACCCCATCACAGCACTTACCTGAAGTATGTTCCAGACTAACAGAGTTGTTACTACTAATTTCATTTCTGTTATCCTCACTACAATCCGATGCAGATTCTAAATATTCGACTTTACCGAGATATGAACTACTAGGCCCTAATAAGGTGGTTTCTGTATAATCACTTTCAATTGCCTGCTACGCTACTGTTCTCCGTTAATCCTTCCGATGTCACATCTTGGTTAACTTCCCAAAATTTCTGCCTAATGGCTATCATCTCCTCATCCCTGGCTTTACTTTCCTCTGAAACTCCTTGTATATCCGCTATCATCTCTTCCTCCACGGCTTTCATCTCCTCATGCCAGGCTTTCATTTCTGCTGAAAGCTTCTGTATACTCATTTTCACCCCCTCTTGACAGGCTTTATTTTCCTCTTTATCAGCTTTTATTTCTTCCGACATGGTTTCCCACTTCGCTAATACGGCAGCTAAAAGATTCTTGATTTCTGCAGTATCCGCCATAATGATTAAATTTTAATTTAAAATTTAGTAAATTTAAATTTATTGATTTATACGCAAAGCAAGTTATTATTATCACCACAAGATTAGAACATATGGTAACCAGTTTATACGCACACAGAAAAAGCAGTTCAAAATATCAACATGTAAATACCTTATCTAACATACAACAACTAATAATCTACCTCCAATATACTGATAAAATCTGTTCATATATGATATACAAGAAAATATGTACACTTGAAAAATTATATCCTCAGATTTTCATATGAACAATACACATACAATTATTACGTTAATTATACTTATACGTCGGATTTTTCCAACAAATTTTTTATTCATAGACAAATATATAATAGCGTAAAATTAACGCTATTTACGAGCCCTACGTTGCTAAGCGCCAAAATATCTCTATGCGACAACACAAATTACTAAACTATTGGCGCATAGGATATGATAGTATGTGTAATTCAAATTACAAGTCTATATTGGAGGGTTTAAGATTATTTATTGTACAAACACAAGTTATAGTTTATATGGTATATTTGAAATGTACAGAATGTAATGTTTGATATAGAGTCTTTCTTTTAAAGTGTTAAATAATGTTCATACGCAAGACGTGATACGTTACATAAGAAGACTCCCACGATGATGTTGTTGAAGAGAAGGGCCGGTCATTGCGGTATAGATGGATCGTCAGGTGTGGCTTACAAATGACAGACGTTTCACCAGAAACGTTTACAGCTGGGCTGGCGTCCTGTAACAGCTTGGCTGATGTCCTGTAATAGCTGGGCTGGTCCTATAACAGCTGGGCTGATGTCCTATAACAGCTGGGCTGATGTCCTGTAACAGCTGGGCTGATGTCCTGTAACAGCTGGGCTGATGTCCTGCAATTCCCACGATGAATCCGACACTTCGCACACACAACGGTACTACGGATTTTAACACTCGCAAAACTTATATAGAGTTTAAGACCAAGTAATATCTCAGGTGACAGTGAGTTTAATCAATAACGGTATATTGAACTTATACCTCTCCGGCTTCTTCAAGTGTTCTCGCGAATACCAAGGTCTACCGCGATCAGCAGACCACCCTATGAGGAAATCTTGCACTAGCACGGAAACGTCTTGATGGATCTATTGCGTAACAATTTATACTACTGTCACTGCGGAAAATCTCGCACAGTGAAACAGTTACACTCACTTCTTACACACGTAATACTACAATATTAATATCGTGCATAAAGATATAAAATCAATTGTTATGCGTCACACGCGTTACTATCCCCGAAAAGTCTTAACAGATCCTTGCAAGCGGTATAATCTTGTACAAGGAATTGTATGTACCGTTCACGGTAGCAGCAGTGAAGAACTGCTTGTAAATTTTCGCACAATGCGTTAAAACACTGGTGTGTACAAATGTACCACACACACACAGTTCTGAGTCTTCCCGTTTCACTAACGACGAATAGTTTTTACAACACCTTGCAAGCGGTAGAATTCTTGTACAAGGAGTGCACGTTCCGTTCGCGGTAGATGGCGTAGAAGAACTCCGTAATTATACGCGTAATGCGTTTAAACACACCTGTGTGCAGATGTACTACATACACAGTTCTGAGCCTTCTCGTTTCACTATCGACGAATAGGCTTTACAGCACCTTGCAAGCGGTAGAATTCTTGTACAAGGGGTGCACGACCCGTTCGCGGTAGATGGCGTAGAAGAACTGCCTGTGTAACGACAGGCATAAGAAAATTTCCAACCACCAGTCCGCATTCTATTGGTGGATGGAAGTCACATGGTTAGTAAAGTGACCAAGCACTTTTCATGCAGTAGAGTGCATTTACTTTGAAACAGCATGCATAGCGGTAATCAGACTACTCGTATCTCATGCATGCTGACTACATACTAATAATATACAAGAACGTAAACAATAGTCCGACAGGTATAGGGATTGTAGCGATACACATGTCTCAGTTCAGCTAATGTCAAAACAACGATAATACTTCACGCACCGCACGGGAAACGTTTCCCACTCGCGCACGCGCGCACATTTCCATTAACACAGTACATGAATCACCATAAATAATAATGCACAGTTTTTCTAAACTAAACCCTTAACCTTACTAAATACAATTGATAACAACCAAACTTAACCATCTACGAATAATATGAATGTCCATTGTCTGTGTAATATATGACTTGCCCCGCCTATCATGATCCTGTGATTCGTTGCAATATTCACTGAGTTTATACACACTTGTTATGATGTACACATGTTGTTTTAATTTAATACTGTTAAAGCAGGGCTTAAATTATTCGTGATAATTATGATTCATGGGGGGGATAATGATGTAACAGAGTTAACCTGCATGTAAGAATTCTAGGCATACAATAAACTTGTTATTGTTACATTACAGCTGAGTTTCATTGCAGGTCCCGTCATACTGGACCCGGCACAATTTTTGCTTCTCTAGGCCCCAGCCTAGTCCTAATTGACTTGTGGCTTCTCTTTCAAAAAAAAATATTAAAATTAAAGAAGTTGTTTTATATTCAAAAAAATACATAAAAGGAAAGAGGGGTTACAGGTGTTTGTAGTCTGAAAGCCGCATCGTTACTCTTGCATTGTTACAACAGGCAGATTGCAAGGACGCGGAGCGAGTACTCCGCCATAATATAGTTCCAACTCTTTATTAATAATACATTCTTATAGTACCGTATGACAAAATAAACTATCTAGACTTATCTTGTTTACAGGGATTATTATAACTACTACTTGTGACTTTAAATTATTAATTATTTACATTACGATTTACAGATATTTATAATTTACTGCCGGTTCGCTATGCACGTTGTGTCCGGAATAGACAGGTCAACGCATGATAAATTTACTAAAGGGTTAACTGTATTATTCTTAACTTTTACATTCAGATTTTAATTACTTATTTAGTTAGATGTTCTTAATTTAATTTTCACTATTATTATGAGTTAGTTCAGTGGTATTTGGTTTAATCGTGCGATTTAAAGTACTTACTTACTTTCCGTTTTTTTATATTTTTATTATTAATTTTTTTTTAATTTATTTATTTACCATTTAAATCGTCACAGTTCTCTATATACACGCAATTTATGTCATTTACACTCACACCAGCACCTCTGTGTCCTGGATTTCAAACTAGCCATGTTTGTTACAATTCGCCGTAATGGATATCCACTTTTTAAAAATGATAAAGTTCCTAAATTTATTGTGCATTGATGCTGGACTGTCAGGCGCTGGTTTGTACTGGACAATGCATTTAGTTGTCATCACCGTCATGAATACAGAAACGAATTGTCAATCGTTTGACTTGACTTGGTATTGTAGTTTTTGAATTGATAATAGTGGTAATACAGAAAGGTCTCGTTCAGCACGACCGAACAGCTAGCAGTTCAGCAACAACGTACGACAAAAGAGGATGAATAAGATCAGTAAGACGAAAAACCTGCCTCAGAATAACGATTATTTTGCAAATCTTATAACTGTAACAATATTTTACACAACGTACGTGCTTACCACTCTAATTTACAATTTTGGTTGTATTTATTCACGATATAAACCCTTTGCCAAATAAAATATTGTTACGAGGACCCTAGCGAACAACCCAGAACATTCTCTACTCCTCCCGTCCAGAGTGGCAGCTGTTCCGTCTTTCAAGTAGGTGATTCTAGTGAGTTCCATGAACACTTGAGATACGCATTAAGCCGCCGGCGTGCAGTTAAGGAGGGAAAGCTGTACTGGACTTCAGCGCGGCGTATATAAAGCCGTAGCAGTCGGGTTGTCAGTTCAGTTACGTGAGCGACTTTCGCTAGTGCGGATTAAGTGTTTGTCAATGTGAAGTAGTAATGTGTTAATAATTGTGTGAAACTCTATTATTAGACATTGTTATTGGGCGTGGCAAAATAATGTTCATGTTTGAGACATTGATATTCTCAGACTATGTAAGTAAATTCGAGGGGTAACATTGTAGAGTATTTATTGAAGGATAAAACATTGAGTCCGTCATGCTATCTTTAGTTCAATTAAAATACCTCAAATACCTGCAAAAAGCTGTGCAGATTTTTTCAATATTTTTAATGGAAACGTGTAACAAAGTAACAAGCTCAAAATAGAGGGAGTGTGGTCGTGGCGGACATTATTTCATCATTAGAAAATTTTTAGATTAATTTAATCAAATAATTTTGTCATCAAACTTTATGTAGCAACTAAGAATTTCTTCAATGTGATTGGTTCCTTTTTTGATAAATTTATATTTGATTGGTACATAGCGGTTTCACTACCACGCAGGTGTGTTCCCCTTTAAGAAAGAAGGTATTTTTATAACATACACGATAAGTAATCGTTTATAAACTATGCCATCTCATTCTTTATCAGCTTATAGATTACCGTTTAATTAGTTTCTATTTTGTCCCGTTCTACAAAAGTATAAGACACAGAACTGTCTTAAAACTCAGAATATAATAATGTTCACAATCGTAACTTACAAACAAGGGATTACTAATGATGTAATAGAAGAGTAAATGTCTGATACAGATTTAGAAATCCGTTATTTTTTTTTCTTATGAGATTATACAGTTACAAAATGAACTAGTGTATGTTAATCAAGCTTATAAATTACTGATGTGCTCTTCCTGTTGTCAGTAATGTCAGAAAAACAAATGATTAATTGTTTAATGATTATCAATATCCGTAATTAATTTAAGAAGCTGAATTTCGGTTTCAAACACTCTTCCGGGAGGCTAAATTTGTTCCACGCCAGTCCCTTGCGACTTATACCCTACTGAAAAATTCGTTCATTTCCAATAGCGTATTATATTACTTTTTGATGTCGTCTCGTATTTAATGTGTACGAAAACCAGCGAGATAATGTTTAATTGTGTACAAAATAAAGATATTAGCGCCTATATAATTTGATAAAATTTAAAGATATCTTTTCTTTGTTTATAAAGATATACTTATTTTATTCGTGATATAAGTTTTAATTGTTATTTGTGTTTTTATAATTTTATATTGCATAGTGTTTAATCAATTTAATCAAATTTTGTCCTGAAGATACTATTTAAATGCTAAAATGTAAATAAAAATTGTTATATATTACTTTGAAAATTTCAAGTAACTATAAATCATTGCACAATATTTGTCGCATCAATAGTTATTTTACCTGATTGGATTATATGTATTTCTGTGTCTAATGCTAAAATAAACGTCTATTTTTTGTTTATTACTTTAGACCTAGTATTATATCTTATCAACCATTGCATTAAATCTTTTATTTTATTAGATATTCTTATAATATTGCTTCACGTTGGATACATGAGGATAATTAGTGCACGTATATGAGTATCCACCGTCGTGTTGTTTCTGATGATGATCCTTAGACTTGGTTAAAATAGTCACACCTATCCGTTGAGTACAGTTTGACTTTTATATTCTATTGTACAATTAACTAAAACGCATAGAGCGCTAACTACGAAATTACTTAAAATTTATAAAATCTTTTTAATTATTAATATTTATTATTTGACGAAACTGAAATATGAGATATTTTAAGAAATCTCAAATTAAGATCGTAATATAATTCACATTTATTTAAATACTGGTACTGTTAGTATTCCTAATAAATGTCAGCGGTAACATATCAATGCTAAATGACTGAAGTATGAAACACTATTCTATTATATTGAACACTGTCAGCGTGCACATTTAAATACTGACAAGAATTTTGAGTAAATATAGCATAACCAAAAACAAAAACTAAATTACAGAAGTCTCATAAATTATTAAGTACGTGTTACATTTATGAAAGTTATATATATTTAGATTTTTCATGAAAGTTATATTAATCTAAAAGATTCTGTGCAATTTAATACAATCTACAACAATTCAATACCTTTTAATTCGTCATCTTCCCTTTAAAGAACTAATATAATTTGTTGAAATACTAACGTCTTAAAACATTTCTTCAACTTTACTTACGAAATCTATATTCTTTACATACATCAGTGTAAATGTATTACTGGAATCAAAATTTATAAACATTTTTAAAAGCTTTAGTTGTCTCGCTTGAAGAATAATAATTTTATGTTTCTCTCAACAAATAATTCTTGCTTTGTGTATATCAGTTTTACACAGTTTACAATTACACACCACTTTTTACAAACTTGATTACTGCTTTAATGTAAATTATTTTCTTCTATATGCTGAAACTCTTAAGAATGTGTTGTCACATTTAAAAGAATTTGAAAAAGAGGCATTTAACATTAATATGTTAACAATTAAACGAACTTCAGGTTTAGTTTATATATGAAGAAATCTGCAGGTCAATGGCTGTTCTAACAGACGTGACAAAACGTCTGTGCAGAAGTCAAGCGCCAGAAGTATTTAATTCTGACTGTATCAAAGCAAGTTTAGTTAAAGTTTCACTAAGTGTCATACAGACAATACTGCAAGAAATATACAAGCTAACTACATTCCGCAAGCTAGCAAATGGGAAAGAAACTTATTTGTATTGTGCAGCTATAGTATTAAGACCCGTGCCTTATTTAAACGTATACTGAGGCCTATGAAATAGAAAAGATTAATTTTCGTAACATACATAGTTATAGTTAAAACAAACGTAATTTCCCCAATATTTTGTTATTTCTAAAATTGTTATTTTTAGTTTGATTAGTTAGAAAATTTTATAGTTATTAATAAAATAATTATAGTTTCTAATTTTCGTAGTTGTTACGAGTTTTATAGTTATTATAGTTTTTAAATCACCTCATTGTTACCAACATTCCCGAACAACACGAAAAATTAAAATACTTTTTGTAAAAACCTCATGTTTTTTTCTTGTCATAATTCTGTATAAAGGAAGTTGTTTCTTTCTTTATACGAATCAGAGTTGACGAGAAACTTTGATCATATTGGCGTCAGAGAATAAAGCAGTTTCCCTACCACATGTGTTTGTGTTCATGCCTTGAGGCGATTGTAAGTCAATATTTCCTCCGATAGAAGAGTGCACACTCAGACCAATGAAATACAATTTAAACATTAACTTTCTTCTGAAGAGACTCATATTTATTTTTACTGTGAGCGGTTTATTTTTGTTCTAAGCGTTTATGTTCTATAAGGTCTTCTATATTCATGGCCTACATTATACAGAAAGGACAACGTGAGAGGGCAAAGGATAGACTTAATTCTTGTTTGTACTGCTATAAGTAAGATATACACCACTAAGCATAACTATTGGTGGAAACGATTACCCTATAAAATATCTATACTGGAAATAAAAGCGTTGCTTCCGTGAAGTTAAAACAGCTGCATAATGCAGCATATTACTTGTATCACAACATTCTTGATAGTAAATTAGAAGAAATTAATTTTCAGTTGCAACTATAAATTTAATAAGTATAATTAGTTATAACTAAGATGGAAATAATTTATTCTTAAGGAAATATTTAGGTGTATGGTATAAAATGAATGTAATTTAGATATCAGCATGTCTACATTGGTTTTCATTTATTCAGCTGATTAAATGAATTCTGAGTTGATAAGTTCCAATCCGATTGTAGACGTGAAAATTTATCCACCTTGAGATGGATTCGAACCCACGACGTCCCGATTTGTGTTTGTTGGTAAGTGTATAATCATTATAACAGACTTAAGTAACCAATTTTTATTTTAAAAGGTACTGGATTTATTATTTCCAATAATAAATACAGTTTTCGGTTTCCATAATACAATGTTGCTATTAGTTGTGTATCATTGTCGGTACGTCTTCAATATTAAAGGACATCATCCATAGCTTAAACTAGCATACAACTCGTGAAGTGTTAGTAATAGTGGTAGTAGTAGTAATATTAGTAGTAGTAGTAGTAGTAGTAACAGTAGTACTAGCAGTAGTAGTTGTTGTTGTTGTTGTTTTAGTTATAGTAGTATAAGTAGTTTTTATTTAACTGATGTTTTAATCATTTCTACCTTCAAACTTACAAGTCCATAAAGTCAGTAATAATTTCAGCAGAATTTATCAGTGTATGAAGAGGAAGCTCAAGGTAAAGCTTCTCATTCCTAGTAACATTTATCGCCGGTACGTATCCCTAAGGTTATTTGCATACCTTCGAAGCAAAAATAACTGACAAAATTAATAATACATTAAATTTAAAACCATAGTTGTTAACACGATTCCCTGTAGATTGAACAACGGATCGGTTGTATTACAACATGTAGAGTGTACAGTTGATACTTTGTTATTGGAATAAACTAAAACTTAGTCCAAATATCGGTATGGAGAACCATACATGACTTCCATGTTCTAAGATTTATATTTAAAATCATTTTTGAAATGAAATATTTCCATAGATACTACTTCTTTCTACTTACTGCTTCAGCATTAACCACAGTACTGTGGTCACTAACGTATACCACCTCACGTTATCGCACTCGATTTTCACTGATATGGAAGTCGATGGCATTGGCGAAACGTCTGGTTTTGTAGAAAACATTGGACTACGGCCAAACAGGCCGGGAAGGAATTTTAACAAAAACTACTTCTTTGTTGCCGATAACGTTGTACACACATATATAAAAAATATGCATAAAATTAATGGCTTGTATAAGTTAATGTTTGATCTCCATTAAGTAGTGCTCAAGTTTCCAAAGTTTTAATATTATGATGTCCGTAATTAAAACATCAGAGCAGGTTTAGTGTGTATGAGGGTACACCGTGGACAAAAATTTTCAACATTTCCTATTGAGCGTTGCTTAGAGTAAACCTGCGAATCTACAGTGTACGTTTCACAGAACCAACACGCGGAAAAGAAGGAGCGCTCCGAAGTCACTCATGGACCCTCACCATCTTGCAGAGGGTTCATTCCCTAAAGACGGAAATTCTGTCTATGAATCGTTCCTCTGTAAACACGTCCAGTTACACTGCCCAGCGATCCACAGGAAGCAAATCGCTATCCACGCTGGACACTTTTTCGGCTTGCACGCGTTATGTTGGTGTGGGTTTCGGCACTTTCCATTTAAAAAGCATGCAAATGTAAGAAAATAAACATGAGTGATGCCAGAAATAGAGCTAATTCTGTGTGTGTGTGTGTGTGTGTGTGTGTTCCCTGCCTTTTTATTGCAGTAATCATAATAATAAAATGGAAACGTAAACTAAATATTACATAATTGAGATATGCTTGCCTGCCACGAACGATATATTTTCTCTCATACATGATTTACATTGAAATGAAAAAATTGCCTGGCAACAAAATTATTTTATTTTTAACAATTACCATTGTTTGAAAAGTTTAAATGAATTTTCAAGTACTTTACTGTTGTTAAAACGTAAAAGGTTGCCGGTAAACTACCCCTTCCCATTAACCGATCTTCACCAAAATCAAAAGACCTTGAGATCTCTACAATAGGGATGTATGCAGAAAATTATTTGATTCTATTTGAATATGCAGCAGTTATCATTCGTCATAGAAAAAATTACCCTTGTTAAAACATAAAACGTTGCAGGTAAACTACCCTATTCCCTTAACCGATCTCCACCAAAAACAATACGTCTTTAGTACTCTACAAATCAGGGCTGCGAGAAAAAAATTATTTGATTCGGTTTGAATTTGCGGCTGTTATCGTTTGCCATAGAAAATAATTACCCTTGATTAAAAAAAAGTGCAGGTAAACTACCCATTTTCCTTAACCGATCTTCACCAAAAACAATAGGTCTTGAGTACTCTACAAATCAGCGCTGTATGCAAAAAATTATTTGATTCTGTTTGAATTTGCGGCTGTTATCGTTTGCCATAGAAAAAAATCTACAGACAGACACAGACACACACACAGACACTTTTCGAAAAATGACTTTTTTCATGTTTTGAGTGTAGTACAATCAGAATCTGCAATAATCTCGAACACGATTTTTTTTTGCCATCACCATACTTCCATTTCCTTAAGGAACATGGAAGTAATAATACTGTACCATACGACGGTCTACTTGATCGTCGTATGGTACAGTGGAAAACAAAATACAAGACACCAATTAAGTCACTAATCACCAGCTTTAATTACCACAATTAAACAGTTTGTAATCAACAAGACAATCTCTTATAACAAATGAAATAAAAATTGTTCACACAACTTCCTCTGCTAATCCTCCCTCTATTTCCGCTTCAAATAGGGAGTGTTCCTCTTGACCAGATCTGTTGACTTTTCTTCGGCCAATGCCACTTGCTTAATCGAATGGGTGGTAGACCCTGTCATTTTAGCCATGCAAAGCTTTATCTTCTCTTGGCCAACCATCAGGACATTCTCTCATAAGTCCACAACGAATCCGTAGGCATTCAAAATGTCCGTGCCAAGAATCACTTCATCGACAATGTCTGCAACGAGCATTTGGTGGCTAAACTCGAGAAGACCCAGGCCTACACGTGCGTCTACCTTTCCTAGCACCTTGACAGGGCTTCCAGTCACAGTCTGTAGTGTACAAAATCAATATCAATATCTTCATCAAAATCAACAGATCTTGAGTACATAATACTTCAGGAATGTATGCAAAAGATTATTTGATTCTCTTTGAATATGCGGCAGTTATCATTCGTCATAAAAATAAAATTACCCTTTTAAAACATAAAAAGTTGCTGGTAAACTACCCTTTTCTCTTAACCTATCTTCACCAAAATCAACAGACCTTGAGTACTCTATAAGTCAGGAAGATGTGCAAAATGTATTTGATTCTGTTTGAATTTACGGCAGTTATCGTTCGGTACAACTTATAAAACAAATTGTTTATTAAACTTTATATGTTTATGCAGGTGTGTACGCTTTAATAAGTTACTATAAATACATGTATCTGAACATATTTTGGTATACATTTATAGCTGTTACTCTCTTTGGACGTTAAATGTGTTTTATAGTTAAAGTTTTAATTAGTTCATTTCTGGTTTTAATATATTTTTAATACTTTAATGTATTATAATCTTGTTTAAACTTAACGGTTTGCGCCTAATGCGAATTATTTCCATCATATGGGATATTAAAACGCGTTAACCTACATTTAAGTTTAATAGGCGTGAGATGAATCGACCTAAGTTTTCAGTATTCAAACTTGTCCCAACCAAGTTGTTCTATCAATTGAATACTTTGGCAAACTAAAACCTTATAACCTATGGCTAACTCAGTGCACAGTACTTGTACAGTAGTGCACATACAGTATTTATCGAGAGTACTGGAATTAATTGGAATCGACAGCATATTTATGTTATGCGTAATAGTATAAAGTGCATATTTCATAACTGAAAACTGGAATAACAAGGCACTTGATGTTTCAGCTAACAATATTGTTACGACGGTCTACTTGATCGTCGTATGGTACAGTGGAAAACAAACTACAAGACACCAATTAAGTCACTAATCACCAGCTTTAATTTTCACAATTAAACCGTTTGTAATTAACAACACACTCTCTTACAACAAATCAAATAAAAATTGTTCACACGCAATAAATGTCAACTAATATAAAACAGAATTGTATGACAATTATACCGCCCGATTATAAAACACAACACTTCACTAATAACCATTTGATATAATTATATATCGCAACTACAACTCAACTGAACGTTGTTGAGTACTGGTATTTATACCCCCCCCCCCCGAAATACTAGATTATTCCACATACTACGTAAGATGCTCTACACTACGAGGTAATTGATTGCAAGCGTTGACACAGTACAAGCTGCCTGGCGAATTCTGTCACAGTCTACCAAATGCGTCGAGAATCACGTACGCCACACGCATTACATTCCGGATCCCTCTGGAACGTTCGATAAACACGTAGATTGTTCTGTGATTTCGTAACAATATACACTGACTTGTAGTATTTACTAAGCTACAAGTGAGTACTAAAGGTAGCATTTTTAAAAGCAAAAAAATTACTGGTAAAAACTTACCAGTAAACAACACAAGGAAAATTATTATTTTTTTTCTGTAATCTGATTATTTGTATATTTTCTCCTCTACAGACTAACACTTAAAGTACCATCTACACTGCTGAAGCAAATGTAGAAAAAGTTTCCAAAAAGGTACAGCGTAGGAAGATAGTTGTCTGGGCAACACCAATCTTCAGCCTCCTATTAGTACACAAAGTACTCATTTGAATAATCAAAGTCGCCTTGAAGGCTGAAAACTTACTACGTTACATGATCTCTGTTACTTAAAGAAACTGATTTTGCTTGCTGTCTGTCTCAAGACATCTAACTAGCATTAAAAAGCCAATAACCCGTGTATTGCTCTGTGTTTTTATAAGTGTAATAAATGTCAGTTTTACGAGGAAAGGTCATTAAAATTTCTGATTTCAAAGACTCAACAGTCATTTAGGTTCTTAATAGCATACATTCAGTTACTTTAAAAACCAAACATAATAAACATTTAAGAACTCATAAATTATGTTACGTAAGACACGTTACTAAATATCAGCATTTTTATGTTCACTTAAATTCAGCAAAACGTTGCTTAATAAAAAGGCAAATAAAAATCAGTATATTTCTTTAGAGGCCGTAATTTCTCCTGCATGTGGCGTCATGTGGAAGTGCATGTGCATGTGTTTGCAACGTGTCAAACACCCACTTACGTGTATTACGTTGGTTCGTGTTAGTAATCGCACATGTGGTAACGCTCAAGCAGGGTTATCTAACCGTAACATAGAGTGTGCTACCCTGTATAACGCCAACACACTGTTTCCAATAAGGTTATAAAGATATCAATTAGTCTAGGAATTATTCCATGTATAACTCATATAATTGTTACTGATAGAAGACGTAATTCATAAACCAATACTTTTATTCCACTATGCATATTTTTACGACATTACACAATAATCTAGTGTTTATCGAATGTTCCAGCTGAATCCAACTGAATCTGTGTGGCGTACGTGATTCTCGACGTAATAGCTAGACTGTGCCAGAAGCCGCCCGAACTGTGTCACGGCCGCAATTAATTACGTCGTACACATTGGCGATAACGCGCAGTATGAAATAATCAAGTATTTCGGGGGGATATAAATACAAGTACTCAACGACTTTCAGTTTCAGTTATAGTTGCGATATTGCGGTTCGAGTTTATTGTCGGGCGATTAAAAGTGATTTCTCTGTGCGTTTAAGTGGTTATTGTGGCGAAGTGTTATGTTTTATAATCGGGCGGTATAATTGTAATACAATTGTGTTTTATATTAGTTGACTTTTGTTTCGTGTGAACAAGTTTTTTTGATTTACTGTAAGAGGCTGTGTTGTTAATTACGAACTGTTTAACTGTGATAATTAAAGCTGGTGATTATTGACTTAATTGGTGTCTTGTATTTTGTTTTCCACTGTACCGTAGACCGTCGTAACAATATAATATTGTGATGTCATTTAGTATAATGTCTTTTTGAAGTAGTCCATTGTAGTCCATCCTATGGCGCTACAGCCCAAGTCGGGCCCTGGCCTCCACCAATCTCCGCCTCCAATCCACTCTATCCACTGCAACCCTCCTCCAGTTTCTTATCCCCATGTCTCTCGCGTCCTCTGCAACGCCATCTTCCCACCTCTTCCTCGGTCTACCTCTAGGTCTCGTTCCCTCCCATGTACCCAGCAAAGCCCTCTTGGGATTCCTGCCATCCTCCATTCTCATAACATGTCCGGCCCAACGCAATCTTTGTATTCTTATAAATTTTGAGACTGGTGTCTCTTTATGTATTTGATACAGTTCGTTGTTGTATCTCAGTCTCCATGAGCCATTTTCTTGTATTGGGCCTATAATGCGTCTGAGGATTTTCCTTTCAAAGGTGTCTAGTATGTCGACTGTTTTCTGTGTGATTGTCCATGCCCCACACCCGTAGCATACCACTGGACTGATGACAGTCCTATATATTTTCATTTTTGTTTCCCTGTGCACATCCCCAGACCTAAATGATGGCAGCAATGCGAAGTATGCCTTGTTAGCCATGGTGGTCCGTCTTTGGATTTCCGGCTCCTCTGATCCAGTCTTTGCTAGATTCACTCCGAGATACGTGAAATTATCCACCATTTCAATTGTGTCCTCCTCTATCTCAATGTTGTTATGAACCTGGTCCCTTCTTGTTTGGATAAGCATTTTTGTTTTATCCGTATTTATGGCTAGCCCAACTTCCTTGGCTTTATTTTTAAGCTCTATAAATATTTCTTTAGCTCCCGTGATCCGTCTTGACATGATGTTAATGTCATCTGCATATGCGGCTATCTGTACAGTTTTATTTGTTAACAGATTGGAGCTATTTATTCATAAGCCTCTAATTACATATTCCAATGCAATATTAAATAGGGTTGGGGCTAACCCATCTCCTTGCTTTAGAACTCGTGTAATATTTATGGGTTCAGTTAGTTGGCTATCCACCTTTACTTGGGCTTCAGTCTGCTGCATGGTCACTAGTGTTAATCTTACCAGCTCGCCTGGTATTCCAAATTCATGCATTATGGTGTAGAGTTTGTCTCTATTAATAGAGTCATACGCTTGCCTGAAGTCCACAAAGATTTGGTACACATCAATATCACGTTCCCATGCGCACCTTAATATCTGTTTTACCGAAAAGAGTTGGTCGATTGTAGACCTTCCAGGTCGAAATCCAGCTTGTAATACAATTGTGTTTCATATTAGTCGACATTTTGTTGCGTGTGAACAAATTTTATTTGATTTGCTGTAAGAGGCTGTGTTGTTAATTACGTACTGTTTAAATGTGATAATTAAAGCTGGTGATTAGTAACTTAATTGGTGCCTTGTATTTTGTTTTCCACTGTACCATACGATTAGCAGTAGACCGTCGTAACAGTGGTGTCAGAACTGGGATAGAACGGTTAACAGTGGAAACAGTGGACACTTTGTACAAGACATGGTAATTCGTAATTAGTCGGTAAACAATGGATGCTAGTCAGATGATGGAAGCTTTACAAGCGCTGCTGCGGCAGACACAGGTAGAGACAAAAGAAGAACAAAGACAAGAAAGAGAAGAAGCAGGAAAGCAAAAGGATAAGAAACGTAAGCAAGAGGCAGAAGCGGAAACTCTTTTTGAAGCTATGGAAAAAACAGTTGCAAGCACACAGTACCGCAGGTTTGGTACTCCTACAAGGTGAGCTTAATAAGCAAGTTACTAAAATATCGGAAGTACAAGAATTAAAGACATTAAAATTAGCTGAAGTAGAAAAATCTGTCTCAATTGTTGAAGAATCGATGTCTACAAAAATATCTGTCATAGAAGAATCTGTGTCAAATAAAATATCTGCAGTAGAAAACGCAACGGCAAAGATAAGACAAAACGGTTTGCTGTTAGTCCAAAAGTATATTAAAGTAATTTTTTTTGTGTTTGGACAAATTTTAACTTGAAACATTACATATGAGTTTTCTGTTTATTTCTAGCTTTTCTTTTCTTCTAATTAAAATTGTAATTAGTGACGTCATCTGGCTTAGTTATTCTGTTCCCACCGTAGAACACGCCGATCCGTGTGACTGTCACAACTTTATGATAATAAATTTTCATAGTAGTGACCGTAAATCAATGAATTTTTCGGTGAAGGGTTTGTGAGGATCGGTTAAAAATGTAACACAAATTTTAACATATTTGTGTCGACGTTTAGACAAAAAGTTTATTATCATCATCAGGACCTGTGTCTGAATACAAAAAAATTGTCAAACAAAACAGAAGAAATATTTGAGTGAACGTGTTTGTGTATATGAGTGTGTGCGCGTGTGCATGAGTATGTATGCATCATTGTATATGTGAAGGAGTTGAGATTGTTTGTTTACATCTTCAAATGTTTTCTTCAAGACAACGAGAAAATTATAATATCACAGAACTTAATTTATACACTATTGCAATTTAAATTACTCATAATATAATGGTATTTTTTATTAATTATAAAAGCAGTAATCAACAATTAGATATTAGAATTTGTACAGAAAACTTTTATACATATACCAGTCAACATATAGCATAGTCAAATATATTATAGCTAATACAGATTAATGGATGTTCGATTATGTAATTATGTGATTAACATCTTTATCTTGGTTCCAGCAATTTATTGAGAAAGTAATAAATTACGAAATGTTTACAAGTTTTATTATGTAATAACAACAAAATATTACTTTATGTAAAACATTATTTAAATTAATTTATAGAAATTTGTTAATTTCATCTCCGTCTTTATGAATTGAGTATTTAGTTTAAAGTATTATTATATTTTGAAAATAATGACACCGTTTGCCACATTTTTAAATATCTGTCCAGATGCTAATATTAAATTTGTTTAGCAATTTGTTTATTATGGAATGTAAATGAAGTTAATTTCAACGATTGCTGAACGACAATAGTTTGCTTACTATCATAGTAAGAAAATAATTTCCTTATAATTTATCCACGCTTAATATTTTCTTTAGGTGTGCATATATTTTCAAAAACTTATTTATGCATATGAAGTGAACCTGATTTTACTATAAGTCTGCAGAGCTATCGTAACGTCTGCAGTACTTCTATCGTCAGGTCTCAGGAACAAATGGAAATTATTGTTAATACTTAAGATATTTCTAAAAACTGATATAAGGAATACGACTATTTCCCATAAGCGGTGCTGGATGAAGAAAGTATGTTCTGGATTAATAGCATACAAATAATATAATTATTTCATCATGAAGAGTGGAAAACAATAGTAGTAAAAGTGTGAGAATTCTGAGAGCGATCGCGCATGTGTGTGTGATAGAGGAAGAAAATATTCATTATTTTTTTTATAATAAAAAAAGTAGTTGGCCAGTAACATTAGTCGTTTTTACTTCACTTTTATGAAACCAAACTCCTTTGACAATCTGAACCATTCCTATTATGTAATTTACTTTCCTCATATAGTTCCTAGTAATGGAATAACTAATGTTTACAGTGTTATTTTAACTTTTAACTTTTAGAGTTGCAAATTTTATTGCTTTTAGAGTTCATTCATTATTTTATAAGAAGCCCATTATATTCCTTGGCAATGATATTAGGGTTATGTTTAGTAAAGTTTTGTAAAGTGAATAAAGTAGTGTCTAAATAAGTATAACAATCCAAACACAATATACTGTTACGACTGTCTACTGATCGTCGTACGGTACAGCGGAAAACAAAATACAAGACACCAATTAAGTCACTAATCACCAGCTTTAATTATCACAATAAAACAGTTTGTAATCAACAAGATAGTCTCTTACAACAAATCAAATAAAAATTGTTAACACGCAATAAAAATGTCAACTAATATAAAACACAATTGTATTACAATTGTCCCGTACAATTATAAAACACGTAGCACTTCGCCACAACACTGTGTAAATCGCACGACAATAACTGAACTAAGCGCCGCTGAAGTCTTGTATTTATACCTCGCTGAGGTTTCAGCATATTTCATAATACGTATCTACTAGAAAACACTAAAACGTAATTGATTGCTGCCTTGAAGACAGCGTGCGCGGAACGGTATGGTCTGGAAAAGTCTCGTTGCGGACGCGTGACAAGTGTCACGGAATTGTCCGTCATCTCAAAGTAGCAGCAATATGTACACATTCACTGGAAAATCCGAGAAACACGTAGATTTTCCTACAAAGGCGTAACTCTTTTTCCCCATTACGTAACAATAGTCTTAACAAAATTATCTTAATTTCATTATAGAAATTTAATTTATATCATCTTTACGTTCTTTTCATGTAGAAAGTTTTATTTCTCTCATCTTTTAAGAGCGGTGTTTAGGCCTACATAGAGACTGGAAGAAAGTTTTATGTTTACATAACAGAAGCGTGAACCCGTTTTAATACGGCAGAATACGTTCTCCTGGAATGTTTAACTAAGAAAGAAGCCAAGTTGTGCACATTGCCCCCCTTGTTACGAGGCATGTGTGGTTTACAAAAGGGAAGCAAACGCCTTAATAGATTGAATTGAGCCGAGCCCCATCTTGCTTTCAATTCTCTAAGTTTACTCAAAATAATTTCATTTTATCTACATGCATGAAAAATGTGTATTCATTTGCGATGGGAAAACGTAATATTGCGTTTTAAACAGCTCAAGTATGATTTTGGAATATAACAAAAATATTTTAATAACAATTTGTGCATGTGCACTACAATAACTTGGTTTTGAAAAGGCAAACTACAAGATCGCCTTAAGTTACAAATATATTTCCGTCATGGAATCGTACAATTTTTTAATGAAGAAAACTGAAATTCCTGAAATATAATTTCCTATAAACACGAAGTTCAGTTAAATAAATACATCACGTGTAGATCAGTACATCAAATTATTATTTGACTATTGAAATATCTGATTAAAGCTTTAACATCGTCTATATTTCATGTTTTTCCCTTCAATACCAAGGGTATTTTAACCAAATACTAACTATATTTTAATAAGTTTCGTGTTGATGGTCAGTTTCCTTTGCATTTTATTTGACGTGATGATTTCTTGAAAAGGTATAATCTACAGGCACATGCACTTTTCATCACAATGTGTTCATTTGAAACTTAGTCATTTTGCAATTAAACGATGTTACAATAGTATCTAGTTTTTAACGCAGTAACTTGACTACATTATTTATCGAATCGAATGCTGGAATTAAAAAACTTTATTCCCATTCTATCAGATATTAAATATTCGCAGCTGGCAAGCTTTATTAAATTTTGTTGTAACGTATTGCCACGTTACAAATCCAGGGAACCCATCTTAACTGACACTTGCCAATTACATGGGCTGCCTACGTTGTAACGAACTGTTATTAAACTCAAATTAACTGAACAAATTACATAAGATAATTATAAGGAAACAAGGGAATATTTCACTGATTTATGCACTCATTTTCATGTGTAACAAGATGATTTCTCTTTATTAACAACTGTTACTCAAAGATCCCATGACATCATTAATTATATTAAAATATTGAAATGCTTTTCATAAAAACTTCGGGATCAAACTGATTATGTATTCTTTTACCTCGGATCCGAGTTTACTCTAAGTATATTCATAGCAAGGACTTCTAAGTATTTTGAGTTCATCTGGACGCTTGCAAGACTTCTTTTACCATTTGAAGAATGGTATTATTACTTAAAGTGATTATAAATTACATTTACATTTAAGGCGTTACAACGTATGATATTGAATCTTACAGTAAACTCTTAGCTGGTCTCATTATAATTTTAAACAAAATTTATAGTCTTTGAAAAGTCTCTTTTTAATGTGAGTTGTGTATCAAATATGATTAACTCTCGATAGGCAAGCTATCGAGTCACCTTTACAATTGGTCGTAGTAACCTCGTCCTGGTGTGTCTCTCTTGGGGATTCTTGAAGTCGGCGTCATCATCTGGGTCGTGTCTTCGGCAAGTGCTAGATAGGATGTTCACTGCGGAGATTGAAGTTTCTTTTGTGAAGGTAGGTGTAGATCCACGGAAGTCCTCGTAGCGTCTTATGCATCGTATACGTGTATTCATGAAGTTTATGCAGATCACATCTTCATGTATAAGGTTGTACTTGTATTTACCTCTTGAGGGGAGACGTCTTCTTGTTTACTACTAGTTAAGTTTTTGTTTTACTTATTACATTTTTCTTCTTAACACATCTTTATATCATCCACACATTACACAACGCTCGCCACGTTTAGCAGTGGTAGCTAACATTTTAAAATTAAATTAAAAAACAAATGCATTTTCGTGGAGCTCTCGCTCATACGTCTGTACGGTCTGACGGCAGCATAGTGACTCTCTCTTGATTCGACTGGCACATAACAACGGAGAGGGGCAAGTACTCCGCGACAATATAGTTCCTATTTTTATTTAAATTGACATTCTTATTACCAAAAACAATACATTACTTATACCTATATAATTTAAGTGAATTATTTTAACTACTACTCGTGCCTTCAAATTTCTAATTACAAACATTATGATTTTTATATCTTCCTAAATTACAGAAGACTCGATAAACACGTTGAGTCCGGAACTAACAGGTCACCGCATGATGACTAGCAAAGGGTTAATTGTGATATTAATAAGTTTTTTCCAATTCGACTTTTTATTAGTGCTTCAGTTGATTTTCATTCACTTCTCATTCTCATTCTGATTTAGTACAGGGGCTTTAGGTTTAATAGTGCGATTTAAAAATACTTAATCGCTCGGAAATTTAATTTTTATTTATTTAAGATTACAGTTTCAATTAAATCGTCACGTTGTGAAAACATCAGACTATTTTACGGAGAGTGCAGATTATTTTTTCATTGAAATTACTTTCACTAATATAAAAATCAAAGACTAAAAATATGAAAAGATTCTGCTTTAGATTTCAAATTTGGTGGTCAACAAAAACCTGAACAAACAAAAATACAAAACCAGAGGTAATCTCACAAAGTAACTAAAGGACAATTGTTATATTTTCATTTACTGTGAATAGTATACTTAAATAGTGTTACGATATCACAGAACAATCTACGTGTTTGTCGAATGTGCCAAAAGGATCTCGCTCTAATGTGTGTGGCCTACGTGACTGTAGACGCATTAGCGAGAGTTTTCTCGAAGGCGCCAGCCGCGCGGACTGTGTCAAGGCCGAAATTAATTACGTCGCACACTTTGACGCTAACACGCATTATGGAATAATCTGGTAATTTGGGGCGGTATAGTTACCAGTACTCAGCGACGTTCAGTTGAGTATAGTGGAGATATATTTACATTGCGGTTCGAGAGTTATTCTCGGGCGATATTACTGTGCGCGTTCAAGTGGTTATTAGTTAAGTGTTGTGTTTTATAATCGGACGGTATATTGTAATACAATTATGTTTAATATAAGTGAACATTTTATTTGCGTGTGAAGAATTTTTATTTGATTTGTTGTAGTAGACTGTGTTGTTAATTACGAACTGTTTAACTGTAAAAATTAAAGCTGGTGATTAGTGACTTAAATTGGTGTCTTGTACTGATTTTTGTTTCCACTGTACCTACGACGATCGAGTAGACCGTCGTAACAACAGGTTATATTTCCATTTGTGTATAAAGAATTTTATAAATAATTTTATTTTGAGTCAGATATAGATTTTTAAAAATGTGGCACTATTCTTGAGGAAAGAAAGATAAAGCAGATTAAACCGTTAGTAGGACGAGGCGGGATATCAAATACTTTGCATTTTTGTTACGTTATTTTATTCACCTAAATGCTTTAAAGTATGTTCTCTTTTTAAAATGTTTTAAAATTTTAAGTTATTAAAATTTAAGTTGACCAAAAATGCAATACGCAAATGCAATTCATGAGTTGTGTTTTCCATTACACATATTTTATCAAACTCTTTTATATTATTAAATAGAATGTAACGCTAAAACATAGCGTAAACATAAACAAAAAACAAGAGTTATAAAAAGAAGTGTTAAACCAAAAAGGATATGAGATATTGATACACTTCATTATTTACTATGTAGTTGTTTGTACTAGAAGTTAAAAAATTAAGTATTTTGATGACAGTACATCGGTTAGTAACGTCCAACTTTAAAGTAAAACTTTTATAACAATTCAGAAGTGGATTAGTTTAGTTGAATTTAGTTAAACATTTGGCACTGATTGTTGTCGTTAGACAATAGAATAAATAACTAATGAAACGATACTGTATAACCGTATCATAATTTAATATGTATGTAAATAACTATAATAAATAAGCAAATTTTAATGATAAATTAAAGTATTGAAATGTACGTAGTTTTTAAGTAAAGTTATAATTGAATAGTAAATCTAAAGAGGCTCGGCTGTGCGACAGTCCGGCGCCGGCAAAAATATATATAATAGACCTAAGACACCCTACATGTCGTAAACACATAAATTGTATTGTAGTGTAAAACTAGCAAAAAACGCCTAGATACCGTTAGGCTAACGGTACAGTGTCCTTCAACAGACAAAAGAGGCCACGCCAGTAAATATGACGATTTTAGAAAGTCGCGTCACTTTTTAGGGAGTATAACGAACACCCGCGTAAAATTATCGCCCGCACTTTGGGAACCAATCACAAATAGCGTCAGTAGTGAGCGCGAAAAAGAGACGACACCAGACTGGATACATTCAAAAATACCGGCAAAATTTTGAATGTAAGACCAATAAGGAACGATCAACAGAAGATGTAGTGAGGGTAGAATTGAAGAAACTATAAAAATAACACGCGGAGCCCACAACGGGGGAGTCTAAGTTAAAAAAATTCACGCAAAACACGTGAAACCTGCGTCACTCGATGTGAGCAAAGTAAATTAAAGTAATCCAAGTTCAAATCAATATTCGCTCGGTTTAATAGTGACAGTCAGCAAGAAGTTTATTTAGATATGTGCGCGAAAGTACGTGTGGACAAGAAGCTATTTAAATTGTGCGCGTAATTTGTAACAAAAGTATATTATTTAATTGTGCGTGACGTACAGTAATAACGCGAGCGTGTGATGTGTTTAAAGAAAGTAATAAAGCGTGATTAGTGAAAGTGTCGTGTGATAGTTAACGCAAGTATACAATTCGTCATTCGCCTATAAGGAATCCTGCAACAAGTAACAATGTTTCATTTATAAATTACACTATAATTGATTAACATAAATTTCATATCTCAATAAACTCATCTCATTTTCAAAGACCCACGATGTTCAGATACTAAACATTCAATTTATGCTAAACGACATGTTTGGGTGACTTATGATATAGCAAAGTAAGAAACCAATACGAATAATTATTGAAACGATAAATGAATTAAATAATTAAATATTGATTGTATAGAAGCCGTAGCAATTAAGAATTGATGATAGATATACTTATATACACATATATGTTTGTTTGATGAATAGCAGTGATTTAAGTTTAGTAATGGAGTAAATTGAATCTACTAAGTACTCCTTTGAATATACTTGATTAATCTGATTTCGAAGAAGCTGTAAACTAGAAATATTAATAAATTCTTTTGTTGTTATTAACTATAAAGATGATAGTAATGATTAAGTCTATGATGTATTCAGTAACAAGAATCTAACAATACAAATATTAGTATCTGAACAGTTTGTTATTATTTCATAAACAAACCTGAGATCTCCTGCTCTGGCGCCCAAGTAATAATTAATAATATAAATTTGAGTGGTGCAGTTCTCACAAAATTTTATTAGTTATTAAAAATAGTTATATTTGGCGCATCAAAACGTGGAGCAAAAGCTCCAAAGTTATATTTGTCGCCATCAACGTGGTGCAGTTATTAACAAAGTTATATTTGCCGCAACCAACGTGTGGCATAAGAACCATACTGAAATAAAAGTTATATTTGTCGCCCATAACGTGGGAGCACTACATAATAAAATCTTTATAGTTCGCATTACGCAAAATCTTAATATTTGCCGCCCAACTGGTGGAGCTTAATTATAAAATTAAGTAAGCTCGGTAAAATGAGATGAGTAGAGAATAAGAAATAGAATATAAGAATTTAAAATTAATGTTAACTAGAAGTAAAACTAGAGAATTAAGGAATTTTAATAGACATATAAATAGTGAAGTAAAAATGGCAAGTAACGATAATACCAATAATACCAATAATAGTGATGAAGGGGAGGCCGAAGTTAATAACCAGATGGGAGAGACGGGAATACTTGACGAACTAACCGATAACGAAACCGCACCGGTTCCTTCAGAGGCAAGGGGACGGGCAGAAGAAAACGTAACCAGCGCAACACAACATACAATAACAAACATAGACATAGTCACAATGCTACAACAATTAAAACAACAGATAACGGAAACCAATAAACAGATAACGGAAACCAATAAACAGATAACGGAAACCAATAAACAGACAATGGAAAAATTAACGCAACACATGACGGAAAAACTGGCAGAAAATACCAAGCAGCTAGAAGAAAGAATTGAAGATGTTAAAGAGTGCATGCATGAAAACAATATACAATTAAGGGCGGATATTGAACAGTACATGACACAACAGTTAAACGAGCACAGATTGCAAGTAGAACAACAACTTAGTGCGATTAGGCGCGAGAACCAAGAATTATCAATAAAAGTGAGATCGGAACCAAAGGAAGTGGTAAATGAAGAGATGAAAACATTTCAAACGCACGTGAACGAACAACTGGAGAGAAAAGAACAGATCATCCGGCACACGCGAGAAGAAGTCGCACTAGAAATTAACAAGCTAACTAAAAAGGTAGATCGAAATAATAAGAAACAAGAAGACCAAGTTCAGCAACACAGACAAGAAGTTACCCGCGAAATAAATGAGGTAAGAGATGTAACTACAGAGCAGATACAAAGACTCACAGAACGATACGAAAATAATTGTGTAGAAGTGGATGGACGGTTAACCCAGGTAAAGGAAGACGTGAGAGCGAGATTGGCGCAGTTGGGAGCGGTACCAGTGCAACGCAGTATCACGGTGGAGCATCTGAAGAGTGTGTCATTCAACGGGGAAGGGGAATACCCCATGGAATTCATAAAGGAGTTGGGGGAGATCCGGAAGGAGTATTACGCGAACGAGGGGGTAAACTGGGTCGCAAGACATCTAGAAGGTGAAGCAGCGATATGGTGGCGGTTGATACGAAGTGATATTAATACATTCCAAGAGTTCCAGAACGCATTCATCGCGAAGTATTGGAACCAAATGGTACAAGAAGAGGTGCGTGACCGGCTGGAATTCGGGAAATACAGGTAGAGAGTGGATTGAGCATGGTCCAATACATGGAGAGGTGTATATTACAAAATCGCCAACTAATTCCACCCATATCTGACCAACACCTGATAAGGAAGTTAGCACGCCATTACCACCACGATATAGCTGTCGCTACTATCACTAGAGGAGTCAGTAACATTGCCGAATTCCAAATGTTATTGATGGAGTTTACAGCAATGCGAAGTATGAATACAGTACAACGACACCAGGTAAAGCGAGAAGAAGAAAGTACAAATCGCCCGTGGCAGAATAGGAGGGCAGAAAGGCCGGCGGATAACGGTAATAACTCATGGCGGAACCGGGTGCAGAATAATAATGAGCACGGTCGACGGGACGTAAACAAGGGTCCACAAAAGCACGTGTACGAGGCGCAGGTCAACGCCGTCGCAAGTACAAGTCAAGCTCATGGACAAACAACCAGCCCAAATACACAATATCATAATTCAAAAAACTGAGTAGGGTTCCACGTAGTGATAAGGTAGATTTAGTAAGTAGTTATAAGGAAATTAGCACAACATTTGTAGATGTAAGGGATGACTTATTAGAAGACGATAAAGAGACGATAAGAACACGAAGATTGAAATGTCCGGAAGTGGAGTTGTATCTAAATGGGGTACCGGTTATTTCTTTACTTGATACTGGATCCCAGATTAATGCAATTTCCAGAGAATGGTTTAATAAAAACCGAAATCAAATGGGAAAATTGAATATACTAAGACTAACAAATACAATAGTGAAAGGAGCGGTTGGTAAAAAATCGAAGCAAATTACCCAACAAATATTGGTAGAAGTAAAATTCGGTGCGTGCGTGATCGATAGTGTGTTTATTATAGTACCCGATCTTATAAGAGATTGTATAATGGGGATTGAGCTGTTACAAGAAGGTGGCTGTATCATCAATTTCAATAACAACCAAATAACATTTAAGAATCACGTCACAGAAATAGGTGTACCGGAAAGTTTAGAAATGCTAACACTGGAAATGAACCAGGGAGAGGAACATACCACTACAATGATCCGGGAAAAGCTGGAGGAGGTGAATGGGATTAAACCGAAGTACACTGCTATTCGGAACCCATGTACGAACCTAGC
Organism: Magicicada septendecula; assembly: GCA_034769895.1. Taxonomy (NCBI): domain Eukaryota; kingdom Metazoa; phylum Arthropoda; class Insecta; order Hemiptera; family Cicadidae; genus Magicicada; species Magicicada septendecula. The sequence goes on along the minus strand of CM068374.1, from coordinate 468,665,135 downwards.
GGAAAGGGTAAACAGACAGCTAGGGAATATGTTTCGAATACTGGTGGGTGGACACCACACAAGGTGGGCTAAATATATTCGATTGGTAGAAAAGTGTATCAACGAAACATATCACGATACCATCGAGATGACACCACATCAGGCTCAGTGGGGTCGGAAACCAAAAAGAGTGTGGGAGATGTACGTTGATAAAGAACTGATGAAGGACGAAAGGAAGGTAAACCCAGATGAGCTCTACCAAAATTTGAAAAGAAAGGGTGAGAAGAGAGCGAGGAAACATAATGAAGGGAAATTGCAGCTGAAGTTCAATATTGGAGACCTGGTGCTGATCAGAACTAACCCGATCTCTGAGTTAACAAATAAAATCACTGCGAAATTTTGTGAGCTCTACGAAGGCCCATACAAGGTCAAGGAGGTCAAAGGGGGTGCAACCTACGTGGTAGCTGAGGTCGACGACATTGAATCGGTGCGGGGGATCTTCAACGTCAGACAGATGAAGCCATATTACCACGAATGATTCGCTATGAAAAGGGGAATTTAAAGTTAAATAATATTAAAATTCCTTAACATAAACAAATTTTATGTAATCAATTTAACCTGAGATGGATAAAGTGTATTAATATTTATATGTAATTAACATAACGTAAACATTATGTAACATAACTTAAATATTATGTATGTAAAGAAGATACAAAGAAATTTGATGATAGAACTAAATGGACAAAATTTGTAAAATAGTAATCGAATGTTATACGGTAAGGAGAGAAAGTAACTTAAGTCGTAGAAAGGGATAGTGATTGTTTAAAATGTGTGTTAAAGTAGCGAGTAAGAGAGGGTAGGACAAAGTAATGTTATGTAAATTAGAAGTAAGGGTGGTAAGATAAGTAGCACCGCGTATACCCTTCGGGCGAAAGCGAGAGTGACTAGCTAAGGGGACCGGTTTTGACCGTGTTGTTAAAGTGTGTCACACCAAAAGTGTAACTTTCATTGAACGGTTGTGCTGTTAGAGGCATATGAAATGATTCCACAACTTATATAAAACAATTACTGGAATCAGTTCGGGGGACAGATGAAACGATACTGTATAACCGTATCATAATTTAATATGTATGTAAATAACTATAATAAATAAGCAAATTTTAATGATAAATTAAAGTATTGAAATGTACGTAGTTTTTAAGTAAAGTTATAATTGAATAGTAAATCTAAAGAGGCTCGGCTGTGCGACAGTCCGGCGCCGGCAAAAATATATATAATAGACCTAAGACACCCTACATGTCGTAAACACATAAATTGTATTGTAGTGTAAAACTAGCAAAAAACGCCTAGATACCGTTAGGCTAACGGTACAGTGTCCTTCAACAGACAAAAGAGGCCACGCCAGTAAATATGACGATTTTAGAAAGTCGCGTCACTTTTTAGGGAGTATAACGAACACCCGCGTAAAATTATCGCCCGCACTTTGGGAACCAATTACAAATAGCGTCAGTAGTGAGCGCGAAAAAGAGACGACACCAGACTGGATACATTCAAAAATACCGGCAAAATTTTGAATGTAAGACCAATAAGGAACGATCAACAGAAGATGTAGTGAGGGTAGAATTGAAGAAACTATAAAAATAACACGCGGAGCCCACAACGGGGGAGTCTAAGTTAAAAAAATTCACGCAAAACACGTGAAACCTGCGTCACTCGATGTGAGCAAAGTAAATTAAAGTAATCCAAGTTCAAATCAATATTCGCTCGGTTTAATAGTGACAGTCAGCAAGAAGTTTATTTAGATATGTGCGCGAAAGTACGTGTGGACAAGAAGCTATTTAAATTGTGCGCGTAATTTGTAACAAAAGTATATTATTTAATTGTGCGTGACGTACAGTAATAACGCGAGCGTGTGATGTGTTTAAAGAAAGTAATAAAGCGTGATTAGTGAAAGTGTCGTGTGATAGTTAACGCAAGTATACAATTCGTCATTCGCCTATAAGGAATCCTGCAACAAGTAACAATGTTTCATTTATAAATTACACTATAATTGATTAACATAAATTTCATATCTCAATAAACTCATCTCATTTTCAAAGACCCACGATGTTCAGATACTAAACATTCAATTTATGCTAAACGACATGTTTGGGTGACTTATGATATAGCAAAGTAAGAAACCAATACGAATAATTATTGAAACGATAAATGAATTAAATAATTAAATATTGATTGAATAGTATAGAAGCCGTAGCAATTAAGAATTGATGATAGATATACTTATATACACATATATGTTTGTTTGATGAATAGTAGTGATTTAAGTTTAGTAATGGAGTAAATTGAATCTACTAAGTACTCCTTTGAATATACTTGATTAATCTGATTTCGAAGAAGCTGTAAACTAGAAATATTAATAAATTCTTTTGTTGTTATTAACTATAAAGATGATAGTAATGATTAAGTCTATGATATATTCAGTAACAAGGATCTAACAATACAAATATTAGTATCTGAACAGTTTGTTATTATTTCATAAACAAACCTGAGATCTCCTGCTCTGGCGCCCAAGTAATAATTAATAATATAAATTTGAGTGGTGCAGTTCTCACAAAATCTTATTAGTTATTAAAAATAGTTATATTTGGCGCATCAAAACGTGGAGCAAAAGCTCCAAAGTTATATTTGTCGCCATCAACGTGGTGCAGTTATTAACAAAGTTATATTTGCCGCAACCAACGTGTGGCATAAGAACCATACTGAAATAAAAGTTATACTAAACACCAGTGAGTTTGTTGGCTAGTACAATAATAACAGATTTTATAAATGAACACATCCATATAGAACGATTTCCCACGTTTATATTCTTTCAACATAAACTATTGTAACACAAAATGAGATTATCAGTTCCAAGTGTTAAACGAAATAAATTAATAATTAAAATTTACAGTATAAATTTACCGACGCCTACCATAAACACTTTGCAAACCTCAAGCAGCCGGAAGCTTCCAGTATACTCATATTTATTAGTCTATATGATCTAGTAACGTTACTAGAACTGTCTTAGATATCGACAGAATAATCAACTGCGGACTTGACACCGCTAAAAGATTGAGATAATGGGAGTTCGATGCGTAATCGCGCTGCTCACATTCCGCATGCAAAGGAGTTTTGTAAGCCCCTCTCACTTTCTATCTCCTCAGAGTATATTATTATACTTTATCGTTAATCTTGTGTATACAACAGAAGTAGTTGTTCAATTTATACAAACATTAACTTTTCACTAAATTTTTAGTAATAATTTTAAATATTAATTTTCAATATGAAACTTTTTTTTTATAACGGCCATCTAAGGACCAATATCAATTCTATATTCTTTGTTGTTTTCTTTTTATCCAATATTTTTTCATCTTTTCACTGTGTCTGTTCTCCCTGTCTTCAGTCTACTTTTGAACCTGCGTTTTTCTCTCTCCTACCCTGGACTCCTTCTATTTTTAACACTTTTACTAGAAAAACCTCTCTTTCTATTGATTCTTCTGCGTTTATATGATATTTTTCTAACTCCTTTTGAACTTCGTTAGTCAAATTTGATGTTGACTTCTACCCACACAGATATTTTAAGATCTGCTTTGTTAACCTGTTGTTGTCCATTCTATATAAATGTCCAAAAAATCATAGTCTTCTTTTTCTCATTGTTTCTGCTATACTTTCTATACTCTGATGTATTTCATCGTTACTTCTTAATTTCCAAATTTCTGAAGTTTTTCGTGGACTTAATATTGTTCTAATGAAATATTTTATTTTATAATATTTTAAATTTTAATAGGTGCATGAGTAAAGGCAAGCAAAAGTGTAAATTACGTAATTAGTTCCCCGTCTTCATTACACCTAGGTTAAAGAAACTCGTTTTATTTAACAAGATTGTAAACGAATTTTTACAATACTTAGAGCACAAAACGGCATACTTTACGCCAGAATCAAAAAGGCCTAGTAGACGCAAAATAGAATACACAGTGTGTTATAATGAATAATCCTACGTATTTTAACTGCAGTGTAGACACATTTGTGTGTAGTTATAAGTTCATTACTACCTCAATGCGATTCAGCAGTTGCCGCATCTGAGATAACGCCAAAAGGGTATTTCTGTTTGTTGATATAAGATTTATATTCACTCGTAATAGTGATTACAAAATTTTCCGTCTTTTAAGCATTTACTGCATAGCAATAGATAATACTTTCTACAAGTTTTACTGTAATATTTACCATGTTCACGTGACTTCTTTATTTCAAGACTAGATCGGACACATATATTAGTGTCTGTGAATTTTATTATTTAGTGTTCTGCTCTAAGACAGGTCTTCAAATGGTTAAAGCTCTCCAAGCTGTCCTATGCCATGCCAGTCTTTTCGTTTCTTCGCAACAACCTCTGATTTTAATGCTATCTATTAACTTTATTCTTCTATGCCATCTTCTTTTTTCTCCTTCTATGACACCCTCCATGGCAGCTGTAAACAATGACCAAGCAGTCTCTTCTTAAACAATGACCTAACCAATTCCTTTTCCTACTTTCTATTATCTTCAGGATTCTTTTCTCTTCCCCTATTCTCCTTAAAACTTTATCAACCTTTACTTTATCAACCCATCTCACTTTCTCCACTGCTCAATAAACCCACATCTCAAATGCTTCTAATCTTTTCTAGTCCTCCTTCCTCAGTGTCCGTGTCTCTGCACCATATAAAGCAACGATCCACACATAACATTTGGATAATCTTTTCCTTAAATTCTTATTAATTTTTCCACACAACAGTCTTTTTTCCCATTAAATGCCTCTTACGCTACAACAATTCTTGCTCTAATTTCACAAGTGCAGGGCATATCTTCACTTATCAAGCTTCCTAGATATTTAAACAACTCCACCTGGTGTATTTTGTCTTGTCCTATTTTTATGTTTGCCCCTTTTCCTGCTCTGCTAATCACCATACACTGTTTTCCTTATTAATACTTATTCCACATTCCTCGCATACTAAACTCAAATCTCTTATCATTTCATTCACCGTCTCTTCCTTTTCTGCTAAAACAGCCATGTCATCAGCAAACCTTATTACATAGAGGGCCATACCATTTGCTCTACTACGAATATTCAACATGAATCCTTAATGTGGTGATATCCCGTTGCCTTCCACATCGTCATGCCGTTGACCAAGTGGTTCATCCGCTTTTACGGACAGTTTTCATCCCAAGGGCAAGAAAGTGCCCTACCTCTACCCGCTTATCTGCTCTCTAAAGAGACCGTTGGCACTTGGTAGAGGGGAACTCCTTATCCCGGGAATCACTCGGCAGACTGCTTTGTTTATAATTTAAAAAATGTAAATATTTTTTTATATTTTTACTATGACTGCAAAAATATAAAAAACTTGCAATATTCATTAGTTTTATTTTATTCTTCTAATAAAGATACAGATAAAGTATAATACAGTAGTCCAAATATTGCAAAAGTGCATTTAAATAGGGATTTATTTGTTAAGGAGCAACTATGTGTTTATACATAATACTGATACACTTTAAGAAAATATTCAGCTATTCGATAAGAGTCAGATGGCCACATTTTACACTTTTAATTTTATCGCATTTACTTTAAAGAAATTTTAACTTTAATGTTCTGTGCATATAATCAATTTGACTATTAACAATTGCGTGATTAATTGGAAGTACAATGTTAATTTCTAGATTTTTTAATATTTTGTGTGTACAAGAGTACATCTTGATGTTCACGGGTATGTGAGATATATATATATATATATATTGTTACGACATCACAGAACAGCCTACGTGTTTATCGAATGTTCCAGAAGCATCTTGCTCATATGTGTGTGGTATACGTGATTGTCTGCGCATTTGCTAGACTGCGCCAAAAACAGCACGAACTGGGACAAGGCCACAATTAATTACGCCGTAGTAGAGACAATGCGTAGTTAGGAATGTTCTCGTCTATGAGCGGGGGTATAAATACAGGCGGCAGCGGCCTTAGTATTCAATATATTTGCGATATAATTACAGTGCGGTTCCAGTTATTGTCGGGCGATATTACTGTTCAAGTGGTTATTAGTGAAGTGTTGCGTTTTATAATCGGGCGGTGTAATTGTAATACAAAATTGTGTTTAATATTAGTGACATTTTATTGCGTGTGAACAATTTTTATTTTATTTGTTGTAGGAGACTGTGTTGTTAATTACGAACAGTTTAACTGTAAAAATTAAAGCTGGTGATTAGTGACTTAATTGGTGTCTTGTATTTTGTTTTCCACTGTACCTACGACGATCAAGTAGACCGTCGTAACAATATATATATATATATATATATATATATATATATATATATGTATAACCTTATACTTCAAGAAAAAAATGTTTTGTTGCGCACATAAAGGGTAACAGATTTAAAAGAATTTTTGTGATGGGAACTACGTGACATATGTGTAAACATAAGGATTATTACAGAGAAAATAAAACCAAAGACCTGAAGAAATCACTTTTTAACAATAACGTAGAAAACATTTTTTGTGAATAAATTTGATTTTACATCACATTATTATTTTATTTTGATGTTGGTTCTTATCGCTAAAGTAACTCGCTAATTACCTCGGTGATTAACAATCGTGTATCTAACATTGATATTGACTAACATTGTTTAAATAAGTTACCCAGAACGTGTATCTACAACTAAGCGTAATTATCCAAATCTCCACTATTCAGATTATTAGCTATTGTTCAGTTTTGTATAATTACTGCAATAACGTACTCTTCAAAATAAAATTTTCAGGAAGAAATTTGAAAGTATTTTAATTGTTAATTTAAAATTTACTCTATGTAAATCATTTTTGTAACTAATGGCAATTTACTTATTAAATTGAAAGTTAAAATTTGTATTGTGAGATAAATATCATAGGAAAACATTTCTGAGATTTTTAAAGTGCAAAATAAACTATAAAATTATAGTTGACCTTGTTCATTAAATGATGCTTAATGTAAAAAATGCTTATTACAGAGAAAATACGTAGAACCATAGATCTCAAGAAATCACTTAAAGTTGCTTAAAAAGATTACGAGAAATTAGGTAACGTCGTGTACATTACTTGCAATTATGTTTTTAAATGCAGTCCCCCTGAATACAAGAATATTGATTAAACAAAATTTACTTAATGAGAATGTTACCAAAATATGTATTGCAGATTTATAAACAATTTGAGCTAATTGCAGATGACTCAATTTGATTGTGTTCGCAGACAAACAAGTTTAGAGCATTACAGTTGTAGCCTAAATGTTCTCATTACATTTATTTAAATTACCATGTACAGTAACCTTTTCGTCTTTATTAAAAACTCTTCTGTAATTGAAAATAGGCCGGCCTATACGATAGGCCTTTACCATGCATTCCCTCAATAACCTTTCGAGTACGTTTCCATAACTATATATATCCTATTCATTACGCATCATTGGTGGCTATATGCTAAATTTTCATTTGTTTTTGTTAGTGTCGTTAAAGTTTTGGAATGACTATACACATAAAATATTAAAGTTAAAATTTATTTGAGGGAAATGCGGTAAGAGTAACAATGTAAAATATGGCCATCTGACTCATATGGAATAGCCTGAATATTTTCTAACAGTTTATCAGTATTATGTATTGTTACGACGGTCTACTGATCGTCGTATGGTACAGTGGAAAACAAAATACAAGACACCAATTAAGTCACTAATCACCAGCTTTAATTTTCTCAGTTAAACAGTTCGTAATTAACAACACTCTCTCTTACAAAAATAAACAAAAAATTATTCACACGCAATAAAATGTCAACTAACATAAAACACAATTGTATTACAATTATATCGCCCGATTATAAAACACAACACTTCACTAATAACCACTTGAACGCACACAGTAATCACTTGTAATCGCCCGACAATAAACTGAACTGAGCGTCTCTGAGTGCTTGTATTTATAACCCGCCGAAAATCTAGATTATTCCACATACCACGTATTAGCTCTACCTACGACGTAATTGACTGCGGCCTTGACACATGCTCGCGGCTTGTGTCAAAGTCTGGCAAACTATCGCGAGCGCATGCTGACATCATATACCCGGCAACATTATAGCTGGATTCCAATGGATCATTCAAGAAACACGTAGATTCTTCTGTGATGTCGTAGCAGCATAAATTATCAACAGCTCCTAAGTCGTTTAACTGACTTAGAAAATTCTTTATACTTATTGGCTTTATAAGCGAAGGTGTACATTTAATGGAATATTTTGTTTATTAATTTAAACGTGGTCTGTGGCTACCTTTATCGAAACTATGAAATATTTTTGGGTTCACGACAGTTTGGGACCTGTATTCACGGTACAACTCATTACACAGCACAGCCACCACTCTGCATTTGATCTCGTGCAAAGACGAACTGCGCAAAAAAGAAACTCTAATAAAAGCATAGTCTTAGTCTGTCTGCCTAGCGCAATTCACCTCACTGATCTTGGGGACCTGGCAGAATTGCGAGTGATCTGCAATCTGAAAACCGAATGGTCGAACATAAATAGTAGAACTGCGTACTATTAAATCTTTTCACGCAGCATGAATAATATTCTTCCACGCAGTGGAAAATAAATATTTGCGTCTCGTATTAAGGTACTCTGACAATGCCTACTTAACAGATAGAGGACCTTGCGTGCGCGCGCGCGTAACCGGATAATAGAATTTAGCAGTACACGTGAGACCTCTGATTCCGTTCCGTGATTGTCGACTACAGACATCACGTCGTGTTTTATACTAACGTATCAAAGACAGCAAACGCAGTGGAAGGCGCGTTTGTTTTCCAATACGGCTCTTAGTCTGGGGGGGGGGGGGAGGTTGCTTGGGATAGCAATTGTGAACACATCTGAGTTACATACTGTTCGGCAGACCCTTCGGTATTGTAAACACCGAGTTCTGAAGCGCGTTACCATCTGTACAGCTTCGCTTTGGGTAGCACAGACGCTGACGACCCGCTGTTACAACAGACAGAGATCCAGTGCCATGTGTTGCTATTTACTTCTATATAGGTACCACGACACGGGGGCATCAAGGGCAGTGATAACACTGATTCTGCAGCACGAATCGCTGCAACCGTTCTAAAGTAGACGTTTCTAATTTAAGCATAATCATCAGTAATCAGTTCAATCGTAAACGTAAGTAATCAGTAATATTTACCTCTTGGCAGAAAACTTCGTAAAGCTTCTTTACCATGCTAAAAACTGCAAGTGGTAAAAGAGAATATCGGCAAAGTGGCAACATGCAAGGGAAGATAATTAATGGCTCACAAGTATCTGTATAGGACTGACATAGTCATAACTGTTACAACCTTAACAACAACGGCCAGTCTGTACGTGTGCCAGAATACAGTAAAACATTTTATACAGAAATAAAATGGTCTCGTATTTTTAAGACAGAAATTCGAGGTTAGAGGTAATCTGAAAGCAGACTTCGTTGATGAGACGAGGTCCATGGAAAACTCGGTCGATCTTAAAAGGAGCTGACTTTATTGACCTGTTGTAAAGCAATTGTTCTGGTTGATACTCAACATAAAGCCAATTCCGTTTCTCTGACTACTCTTTGCATGTTGAAAAACAGGGGTCTTACGCCGTAGTTTCAATTCCAACATTACAAAATAAAATAATCGTAAAAATATTAATTCTCCAACGATAATTGCTTAGGAAATATTAATTTATTAAATCAGTTAACGTGTCTTTTCCGTGATATTATATAATGCCTCCTTGCGAAATAGTTGTAGTTTTTAGTAATTAAATACCGTAGAGGATGAGATGACTGAGGCTGTGGCAGACGTTGAGGGGTACACGTTGCCCGGGTAGGTGAAATTAATTGCATGGAGTGCACGTCAAGCACGAACACATAGTTATGAACTTTGCAAGTATACTTGTAACTTGCAAAACTGAAAATAACTTATACGTTTACTGCGCAGCTACACACTCATATGTGTTTGATTAATTAGATCTTCCGTAACAGGGAAGTTTTCTGTATACATAGATACTAATGAATTTTGTTTTCCAGTCGTGCTAATTAATTCAGTGTTACTTAATATTTTTATATTTCTGCAGATGCTAATATTTGAAAATCTGAATTTATTTACGGACAACTAATATTAACAATGTCATAAAATTTAGTCCTGAAACTTTCAAACACAAAATAGCATTTTCTAGAAACAGAGCTTAATAAAATTATCAAATTATATTAAAATAAATCAAATTGGTCCCGAAATAACTTAAAGAAAACATTATCATGTATATTTTACCCATAGACTTAAGTCATAAATAAGCATAAAAACAGTCGTAATTGATAAAAACCTTTTTGGACTATTTCCTGAAGTATTTCACTTTGCTCATGGGACATCCTGAAATCAGTCAATATAGCAAGGGTAACCATAACCAATCCAATGTCTTGTGTCTCTACGAATTACTGTCTTTTATAATACAAACAAGCTGACAGTAACGTAGTGCAAATAACGTGATTCAGTGTGATTAGAACCAAATGGCTTTAGTTTTTAACAGTTTAACTTCTATATAATGTGCGTTATCAGGAAATACCTGTAAAATTACAAAAAAAATATTTTATAAGTAACGAAAGAGAATTACTTCATAAAAATTACGAAAAATTCTAATTTTAATAAAAAGACAAAATACCAATAATGATGATAAAGATAAAGTAATGAACTTGGGTTACTTTTTAATTAGATACGTATTTCTTACTAAGTTGATTTCGGGTTGTCATACGTAAAATTTCTTTACAAAAAAAATAACTTTAGGCTATGGAACATAAACTCTGTTGCGCTTATGAAATACAATTCTCTTTTAGTTTGGATCCTCTAAATTGTAAGCTTCGTTTCTAACTCAACACTTATTGATGTTACTATATACAGTTCGAGTCGTTTAAAAAATCAATATATAGATTATGAAGTATACAAATTTATGGTTGCATTAAACTACTAAAAACCATTAAGGGGTCATGGTCACGAAACGTTAAAATCCCGTTTATAATTGAAATCATAATTGAATAGTTCAAAAGCGTGAAACACTAATTCTAGATGTAATATGTTAAATATTATTTAATAATAGTTAAGAAGGCTTCATTTCCGAAATTACTGCAACCAATTTTACAGTGGAATAGACAATTAATCATTAAGTTATTAAATTGTATTTTAACTATGTATGTAGCATAAAAGTAGCGTAGTCTAGTTTTGTCACTTATGGGTACAACTAAATATATCATTTTACATTCTGGAACATATTATTAAGGGAAATAATACTTTAAAATTTATAGACGCAGTTGGATTCATTTTAAGATTTGTCTGTCCCCTTCTCCCAGTGTATATTACACACACACACACACACACACACACACACACACACACACACACACACACACACACACACACACGCACACACAAGCGATTGGTCATGCAGTTTGAAATACCACTAATAATTTTCTATATTCGTAAAGTTTTCATGTGTAATTATATTACTATTTTAATCATATTAAGGAGAAAGAATACACTAACACTAAGTTGCACTAAATCACTCAAAAAACAACGCGTTTTTAGTTTGACACAATGTATTACTAGTATATGACATCGTCACTGCGCTTTCAGTGATTTATTAAGTGTATAAAAAAAACGGTAAAATACAGTCTTACCTTCAACAGACAGGTTTAAGAACAATGTTTGTTCAAAATTACGTAGCCTCAAGAGTGGTGTGCGTTATATTCTCTACCAGATTGTGAAGACGTTAATTTATATAGTTTATGAGACGCACGGTTTAAGGCCTACTCTTACACTGTTAAGAGTCTCCCTCTCACCAATCACTTTGAGACAAACAGTCAACAACAAAATACGAATCCAATGAAAGTAACTAGTTGGGAAAGTTAAAATAAATTAAAAATACAATGACTATAAATAAGAAACCAGAAGTACATAATAACTCACTTTCAATATGTGTCTTAAAGTACGTCTTTAATACACTGTCCTTTTTTATTGATTACAGATATAGAATGAATGTTTGTTCCGTAAGCTATAATTAGAATCTTAGTAAACCCTTCTTTTGGTGATAGGTGGAAATGTTAAAAACATTAGTAACTATTAATTTAAACAATATAAACTAAAATAATGAGCATTAATATTTTATCTTACCTTACAAGATGACTCATAATTTGCACTAAATTAGAACTAGTAATTCTTACCTGAAACAAAAAAATTATTTATGAAACTAAATACATTAGAAGGTTTTATCAGATAATCTGATGAATTTATATCTAACAACTTCTAGTAATATTTTATAAGAGAATAAATAATTCTTTTATTCAAAATTTTCGTAGCAAAATCAATGAAACAAAATCTTTATTATTATCATCTAAATTTAATATAAAGTAAACTTTAATTTTTAATTCTCACTTGTTATTGTTTAACGAATAGATATCAGAAATTTTACCAATCCAACTTTTACTTAGAAATTGTTGAAGTTAGCAGTTTGCATCTGCCAATAGGTCGTTGGAGACACTCAAGAACACTGTATTTGTATTTATTTCCTTTTTCAATCTTCTCAGTAATGTTCTTTCAGCCATATTGTTTCGTCTAGCCGTTTTTAACACCTTCCTCTCTGACAAGACGAACGGTGTCCTTTAACTGTTCATCGGTTTTTTTTCTGTTCGTAGTTTTTACACGAATGACCGGCATTTAAAATTTTGGAAAAATTAGCGGTAATGGTATTAGACTGTTGAAACAATTCAATGTAGTGCTGTATCTGCCCCGCCAAAGCAATGTACCTTTACGGTGATAAGATGTTGCACCACTATATTGGGCCGGTAGTAGGGATAACGTGACAACGATGAGATATATGACTTAGACATTATACTCAACTACAGCGCTCACAATTTGCTATTAAAATAACTGTTTACTACCTGCAGCTTTCAATTAATGTAAATGTTTGTAAATAATAGTAGATTTTTTAAACATTAATGACAGTATTACAATAAACGTCAACACACAACCTTCACTATCAAGCTATCTCGGCAACTGGAAGAATTCTCCAAAACAGAAGGTGGGGAAAACCCCGCATGGACCTTACATGGTTCATTGTGGCAGACATCTTAACTCAAATCACCTAAGGAATTGCAAAAAAATAAATAAAAAATGAAGAGCATTTTCTATTAGATGGATTAGAAGAAAAAATTAATTAGTATCTTTTCAGTCGTGGGAGAGCCAGTTGCGTTCTAGCCGGTGTAGGAGTCATGGTGCAGATGAAAACACTGGCCCTAAAATGTCCTCTTATTTTGACAATCTGTAGAATGTTCGTAAAGTAAAGAGTGCTAAATCTCTATGGTAGGCCTACAATAGAAAAAAGAACCTACTAAGAATTGCTTACAGAAAAACAATTTGCTTCTTGAGTCTTCAAGCAGGAAATCGTTAGCCCAGATGGAGTTCGAGGGTGAACTGGAAGACTGTTTATAGTTAAGGAAAAAGGGGAGGCGAGCGTATTAAATGTAGGAGGTGGGGAGACGCTGTTTTACAAAATCACTCTGAATAAAATTAAGGGAGGCGTAGAGTTTATTAAAATAAAGTCACAATAAAAGTAACAATTATGATAAGTAAGAATTATCTTAAAGTAAGATAAATGAAAACAATTGTATGTGTTATTTTGTGGAGATACTATACATAAGAAAATACACATATACAGATATACAAAATTGGCATGGATTCATTTACTTACATTAATAAGCAAGAAAAAACAAACTGTACGATTTTAAGCAAAATAAAACAAAGAGAAAGAGGGAAGCGAATACGGAAAACCGAAGTGCTTGGCTTTAACTGGTAAAATTAAAGAGCATTCTGTAACGTCAGCATGGTTAGGTCTATATATTTACAATACTATTTTCAGTAATAGAATTTACTGTGGATAACAAAAGCAGCAAGTACAGCTGTTTGATTATTAAAGTAAGAACAAATGTTTTTAATATGGTCAAAAATAAATATAGGCTAGATGTAACCAATAATATAAATAATTACAAAATTTAATAGTTAAAACACACACACACACACACACACACACACACACACACACATTTTAAAGTTCATTAGTTTTCACTTTAAAAATTCTAATAAATACTCAGTTGGTTAGAAGCAATTTTTTGATGCTTATTCTTAAATTGAGGTAGATGAATAAGGTATTATTTAGTTAGCATTCAACATGAATATGAATGTAGAAGTATGCATATGCTCGCGCGAAATGTTTCTACAGTCTAGAGTTTGTGATAATGCGTGTATGGATTGAATGTAGGTTAACACGTAATTGCAACGCCATAAGGTTTATTTTGTCATAAGAGTATTTCCATTACACAGTCTTTCAGCAAACTCCTTACGTGTTGTTCGGGTTGATTGCTTACTGACTCATTTGTCAATAGTATTGATTAGCGAAAATAATTTGCCTGGGTCCTGTTTGATTTGTCAGTGTGTCTCACTTGTTACTTGTTGTACTGTCTGTGATATCTGTTCTGTATGTTTTTGTATTCATGTCATTCATACGTGTTAATGTCAAACTGTATATGTGCCTTATGGGCCCAGTGTTTAATATTTGAACTTATTGTATCATGCCAGCAGGAAGTGACTTTTGTTCATTTGTTTACATGTTTTATCATTTAGTTTTGTATTTTGTGTACCTCTTTAATCTATTATCAAAAACAAGAAGAGCTGTCAATGGTCAGCTCTTCATAATCCTGTGTATGTTGTCAGCCAATTTGTTAAATGTTCGCTCAGTCGAACAGATTACAGATCTCCAATAAATTAAAAAAAAAAAAAAACTTGTTAGCTTTACTGTTTTTACAATAAGAAACTACATAAAAGGGATACGAATTTGAAGCATGTACGCTGACGAAAAGTTGTAACTAAATTCTACAGTGTTCGTTGAACACAAAAACAAAACTATTAAAGTCGTGAATGATATTTGTAACATATACAAATTTTTTTTGTATAATTAAATCTGTTTATAATTTTTATGAATGGGGGGATAATATTGTTTTGGTTATTGGTATGAGTTCAATGTTACTGAATTTACGGCCACCAATGTGCGTATTCCCGTTTAAACACATTCGTGCAATGACGAAATAAACATGGTTTCTATAACAGATCACAATTCCAGTGAAGACAACTTAAACTATTTGTCATAATTACGCAAATTACTTACATTTTACCAGCCGAACGCATTTTGTATCAAGCTTGCCTGTATCTAAGTCATGGTCATTTGTTGGTTAACTCAAGGTTATAAAATATATGACCAACCAGAAATTTTCGAGTTTCAAGCTTAATGAATAATACTAATGAAGACAACAAGAGTTTCCGTAGCACATACCTATTTGAGTATAAGTTACATAGTTAGACGCACACACAGCACGCGCGCGCGTGCGCACAGATACACCCTAAACTTTTATAGCACGTA
Source organism: Magicicada septendecula (assembly GCA_034769895.1). Classification (NCBI taxonomy): domain Eukaryota; kingdom Metazoa; phylum Arthropoda; class Insecta; order Hemiptera; family Cicadidae; genus Magicicada; species Magicicada septendecula. Next base: position 468,649,627 of record CM068374.1, on the reverse strand, counting down.
AGAAGAATTTGATTTCTTCCATGTTACTGAAGAAAACTAAATGCCTTTAGCATAATTTCATTAAATCCAACTTTTACCGTTAAATTATGCAGACATAAACAACGGTTGTTCTCGGATTATAAAAATATTTTTTAAAACATTAATATATTTTGTACGTTTTAGGTCTGGCACGTCAGATTCTGTATACTTTATTGAACTGATGAGCATATTTTTTAGAGCGTGTTTTCGTCATGAGTCATATATTTTCGTGTTGCATTTGATGTTATACTTAAAACAAACACACTGTGAAGGCACACACATGTTTCTACATCAGTACGTATTAATTTCGAACTTCGTAATTTTTTAGCTAAATAATATATTTAAAATGATATTTTGTGTTGCAGCTTAATCACTATTTACTGAGTCACGTTGTGGAAATATATAAAACACACCGAGACTTACCAATCTTCTTTATTTTGATAATTCGCAGTTGTTGAACTTTATTAAATTCAGTAACAATATTAAGTTATGTTGATGTAATCAAACTTCTCTTTAATATAAGAAAACTATTGTTTCTATCAAATTAATCTTTGGTAATACACATGTAGAAAACTTTAGCATAAAAATATATAAACACTTGGTACGTTTCACAGATTTTATTTAACTCTGACAGCTGTTTCGACCTCTTAAGCCATTGTCAAAGAGATGAATGAAGACTAAACACAGGACATCTGTTTACGGCATGTGTTGTGGGAACAGTGCGAGTGGTGAATGTGGGGAGGGGGGTTGCAGGAGCTAATGACAAGTCAAGTGTCTGTAAAAACTAAATATAATCTGAATGCAAAATATATTTAGTTTAGTTAATTTTATATTTTGCATTCAGATTATATTTAGTTTTTACAGACACTTGACCTTCTCTTAGCTCCTCCAACCCCACTCACATTCATCACCTCTCGCACTTGTTCCCACAACACATGCCCTAAACAGATGTCTACCTTACATCCTGTGTTTAGCCTTCATTCATCTCTTTAACAATGGCTTAAGAGGTCGAAACAGCTGTCAGAGTTAAATGAAATCTGTGAAACGTACCAAGTGTTTTTATATTTTTAAAAACCTTTGTATTAATATGTTTCACGTGTCATCAATTTATATCGTTACATAAAAATGGTTCTGTTCATGACGTTTTCGTTGTACTCAAGAGTTTTTGTAAGTGTTAGGAACAAGTAGTTTATTATACATAACTAAACAACAAAGTGTACTAGTACATATTCTTTTATAACCCTTTGTTAGTTGGCCAAATGCATGCTAAAAGTAGGCCTACATGAGTTCCTTTCTGAAAACCTGTCTGAAATAGGTACTTTAAATATATCATAATCAAAGCACTTCATGCCTCTAAATATTAATATAATAAAAAACAGAAGCAGATAAATACAAATGGAAGTAATGAAATTGTCACAATCGGAGGTTAATTTATTTTTATTGCAATTCTGTGTAACGTGTATTTACAAAATTATACAACAAACATTGCGACCTAATAATCCTGATTTAGATGAATCTCTTGTAGACGTTCTTATCATGCTCAGCTGCTCAATCGACACAAACAATTTTGTGCTTATGCAATTAAAAATTGATAATTAATTAAATGTTTCTCCTAGATATAATTTTTTCGACATTGATATACATAAGATCAAGACATATACAAACATAGTACATTAAAAATGAAAAAATGTCATTATTAAAAATTTAATTAAATTTTTACATTATTCTTATTATAATTAATTTTTGTAATTTTCTGTCACTATATGTTTTGAATTTTAAGGTGATCTCTCTTTTTTATTTTTAAGAAAGAGGTTACAAATCATGACCACGGCAGTGACACTACACGTGTTAGACATGAAGTTCAAAGGACCCAATGAATTCAACGCTTACAATCAATCAGTTGTTTATTAATGTTGTAATGTGATACGTTTAATTAAATTCTATTCTGAAACTACAACAGTAAAAATCTTAGTTATTTATCATGCACGACGTACAATGTACGAAATTAATTTCATGTCCCCAGCAGCGTGTACCTCATAAATTCTGTCAGAACCTTGGTCGTTCTCTACGGTATTAAACAATTAAGCACTACAATTACATAGTAAGAAGACACGTGCATAATAGAAGCAACGGAGACATTAACTATTTCGTTAAATTAAAATTCACTGAGAAATTTGTTATTTCATAAAAACAAAGAATTTATTAAAATAGCTTGACAAACGTAAAAGTTAAACCCCATATAATATAAACAAATATTAATGGAATTATTTACAAAGGCAAAATGAATGAGTAACATTTAGCAGGCGTTTCATTTATTAATGTTGTTTTAAGACTTCAGATGTTTTAACTGAAATTACTATATGTTTATAACAATATATAATTTTACGTTTTAGACAGTATACTACAACGAATGTAAAGCAAACTGATGAAAAATTAGTAGCGATATAATATTATTAAATTTTATTTTATTTTTTACTATTTTCTGTACTGTAAAAATATTTAATACAATAAAAAATGAAATATTATTAACATTGTTTAAGACAAATTTGTAAACAATATAATTATATTTTTTCTCAATTTCCACTTGATTATTGTTGTTTATTAACTTATGAGATTTACTCTCTAATTTTTAATGTTTGCTTAGATGGATTACCAGTGCAAAGAATTGCTTATATGCGGTTTGTTTTAAATTGCGTTGTGATATCCAGCATGTTCTTAAAATAAAATTTGAATATTAACATACGTTGAAAAACATTTTATTGCTCAGATGTTTACGTTAAATGTCAATTATATGATACAATTTATTCAGCGGACTTAATCTATGATGTCTAAACTTTCTTGAATTGAGCATCCATTAGTTTGAATCGACGCTTCTCGAAGACTTTTTATATTGTCAAGACTATTTCTAATATTTGCTCGCAGTTTCCCTATAATTTGGTCCAATACGATTAGAAGTAATCAAAGATTTTATTAGAATCTCACAATGAATCCAACGTGTAAATTGATTATTTAAATAATCACTTGCATTACGAGAGTTGTAAAGTTATTATTTTGAACTGCAAGACGAGTTTTGTACCTGTGTTTAGTATAGTAAACGAAGTAGTTTTTCAGTAAATAAAATTTCGAGAATATTTACTTCTCACAGAATTATAGCTAAATGCTACATTTAGCGAAATGGAGGCGACATCTGACAAGAACTTGTGTATGTATAAGTTTTAATTTAATAATCATTTTGTATATTTAAATAGATTAATTAAAATCATGTATTTTCATTAAAAAGGCCACGGTATCAAATTATATTGACACGCACTTAAATACACGTTTTTTTATCTTACTTGAGTCTAGTGTGCTAGGATAATTTAATCCAACTTACAATAACTTTATATAGTTACTTTGTATTTTGTTAAAACAGGAAAGTCGTTGCAATGACGGGAGTGTGTTTTTACATGTTTACCATTCAGTAACATCGTTAAAATCAAATTGTTTATTTGTGTTGATTAATATTAAAAGTAGATTATATAAATAAATCACCTTGTATCCCTCGTGTGACTTCGTTATACGTCTATTAAAATGACGCGTTCCGGAACATATGCTCCATCATCAGAATAAATCATTCTATTGAGGTCGTTAACAGTTAAAATCACATGTTACACATAATTGTCAAGTAATGTAACTCACTCGCTTTCTAAATGGTGCGCACCACAGCGAAGCCGATCGGACAACAAGAGTTCCAATTGTCCTTCCTCAAGTCCTATACGTTGCGTTGATTCATCCACTTCGTCCCTCCAAGATCTTCTCGGTCTTCCCCTTTTTCTCCTTCCTAATGGACTCCATTCCGTCACTTTGTTGATCCACCTATTTTGGGCTCTCCGGACATGACCGTACCACACCAATCTTTTTTTCTTCGGTGTAGTCAATTACACTTCTTTCCGTTTCCATTCTTCTTCCGATCTATAATATTAAGTTTTATTTACAGTACCAAGCCACTTGTATGACAATCAAATAAACTACGTTACTCACCGTCAGAGGCTTAATTCTTATACTTGTGATGTTATACTAACTCAACATGTTTCGGGACAGCTTGTCCCATCTTCAGGAGTAAAACACATACTCTTCAACCTCAATTGAGGATGAATCGTCAAACAGTAAAAATATTAAAACCCAAAACACACATTGAATAAAATAATGAAACTACAACATTAAGCGCACGTGTAATGTTGCGTGTAAAACTTTTATGATTTACAATGGCACACACCGTCAGATTGACATTTTACACAATCAGTTGAATAGCACCAATGACAATATGAAGTTTACACTAGAAATCGAAGATAACGGTAAATTAAACTTCTTGGATCTTACTGTCAGTAGGCACGGAAATAAAAATCAGTTTGGTATATACAGGAAGCCTACTGCTACTGATATCGTTATTCATGCTACATCCCATCATCCGATGACTCATAAGATGGCCGCCTTTCATAGTATGATCAGCCGTCTCTTGTCAGTACCCCTTAACTTATTATAATGAGTTGAGTACCATTAAACATATCCTCTAACGGTTACAAGGCATCATTGATAGACAGCATCCTCAGAAAACGTAAGAAACATAAGGATACTAACACACGTGGTACACCTAGGGAGGGAACGTATAAATATGTCCTGACTCCTTACACTCACCTTATGCCCAAGATTGTAGCACCTATTCTGAAAAAGAATGGCAATCTTATCGCTGCCTATAGAACAACTAATAACATTTTAAATATCTTGCGCACTCGTGAACCTACAGCCCTCGAGAAGAAAACTGAGGTATACAAATTGATGTGCGATGATTGCAACGCGTTTTATGTGGGACAGACCGGCCGTGGTTTTTTAAAAAGGTTCGTTGAACATAGGCCACCCACCAGTTATCGTGCCCTTGAAAACGTGAAATCTAGTTTTGCTAAACATCTTGTCGACGAAAATCACGGCTACACTGATTTTAAGACTAACTTAGTCACACTCCATATTTGCAATAAGGGACAGTATATGAACGCTCTCGAAGAATTCGAGATTTATAAAGCTTATAATAATAGTGACAACAGGCCATTTGTTTTGAACGATCAACTAAGCATTAAGTCGAATGTTTTATATGATATTGCACTGCGACATCTTCCGAGCGACGAGTGATTTTACTTAGTGCGCGTTCAGCCGGCGTGAGGTGTGCACCTAGGAGCCTACACGTGCGCTTAATGTTGTAGTTTCATTAATTTATTCAATGTGTGTTTTGGGTTTTAATATTTTTAATGCTTGACGATTCATCCTCAATTGAGGTTGAAGAGTATGTGTGTTTTACTCCTGAAGATGGGACAAGCTGTCCCGAAACATGTTGAGTTAGTATAACATCACAAGTATAAGAATTAAGCCTCTGACGGTGAGAAACGTAGTGTATTTGATTTTCTTCCGATCTCTCCATTTGTTATTCGGTCTGCTCTCCTTATTCCACAGCACCTCCTCCAATATTCCATCTCCGTTGCACGAATCTCTCTTTCATTCTTTTTGTTAATAACCCATACTTCCGCTGCATACATCATAATGCTTTGGACTATGGTCTGACATATAATTTTTTGTGCTTTTTCTAATCTTGTTGTCCCACATAACACTGTGTAATTGTCTAATCCCTGTTCTAGTCTGCCCCAACCTACTTTTTATTTTCTCTTCCGTTGTGCCTTGTTTACTCAGTGTGAATCCTAGGTACCTGAATTTGTCTGTTCCTCTAATTTTAAAATTTTCGTCTACTTCTAAATCTGTTGTTTCATCCTCTCTAATTGCCAAGTATTCAGCCTTTTTTATGTTTATTTCCAATCCCATCTTTGTGTATTCTTTATTCAGCTTTCTGACCATGTAGCTTAGATCTTCTTCATCCTGGGCTATAACTACTTGGTCACCGGCGAAGCATAGTGCGTACAGGTGTTCATTTCGTATCGGTATTCTCATTCCATGGCATTTCTGTTTCCACGTGGTTAATGCATTTTCTAAAAAAATTTTAAACAGCGTGGGCGATGTTGGGCAGCCTTGCAATAACCCTTTGGATGTTTTAAACCTACAGACAATTTTTTTAACTACTTTAATTTGTACGTTGTTGTTTTTATATAGATTTTTTACTGCTTGCGTCAGGACGTTCGGTATTTCTAATTGTGATAGAACTTTAAACATTTCTTGTCTGGGTACTCTATAATATGCTTTTCTAAGGTCGATAAACGCTAGATGAACTTTCCTGTTCTTCGCTTTTTTCTTTTCTATGATCTGTTGGATTGTATACATCTGGTCTACGCATAATCTCCCGGCTGTAAAACCTTCTTGTTCTTCTCCAATCTTTCCGTCTATATTTTCATCGATTTTATTTCTTAGCACCCTACCATACACCCTTCCCATTGTTGCTATGACACTTATGCCTCTATAGTTTTCGCAGTCTTTTCTATTGCCCTTATTAAATATCGATGTAATCAGTGCTTCTTTCCATTGCGCCGATAAATCTTCTCCATTTTTAACTTTCTCGAACTTTCTTCCTATCATTCTCATAAGTTTTTCGGTCCCGTACTTTATTAGTTCCGCTACTAACCCTCCTGGGCTTGATGCTTTGTTGTTTTTCATTGAGTTTACTGGTTTCCTTGAAAATATATTTTACATAGAATATACTCCACAGGTAGAATACGCAAACAATAAACATAAAACGTATAAGAACACAATTATGAAAATGTTTTAATAGCTTGGCTGCCTGACATAAAATGTTGAATTTAATTCGTTGGTTTTAATTGTTGCAATTTTACATAAAAGTAGTATAACTATTTATTATATAAAACAGAAAAAATGTAACCTATATTTTTAATAAAAATAATATTTACGTCAGTACAAGAAATATTAATTATTTTGCACACAATTTAAATAAATAGAAACGTAATTAGCAATAAATGATTAAAATTACATACTATTAATTCAAATGACTATATTTACACTATGTACACTTATGAGTTTACTTTCTCTTAATTTATACCCTTCTTTCAATTTCTTTATAGTTTTTGTTTACAACGAGAGACATAGTTACCCCATGGTACTAACTTCTGTCCCCAGGTTCAAATTTGTTGCAGAAGTTTATTTTTTAATTCCTATATTATGAAAAGTAAATTTCACATCCCATCTCATAAAAGTAGCAATTACAATGCGTTTACAATTTCCACTAAATTTTAAACACACTACAGGGCGCGCGCATGTGTGAGTGAAATAGTGATTATATATAATTTCAAATAATATACGGACTGCGAAGTTGTGAAAGATTCCTTAAATTGACTAAGCAAATTGACCAAAAGAATTATATATCTGAGTAATGCAGAAGTAATGGATGGGAATGTATTTATGATTGTGTCGAGTTATATTTTGAAGCCTGAAATAACGTCTTGAAAATAAGTACGTGGCTTTGTAATACAGGTGCGTAAAGTGACGTTAAGTAGCGTGTACAAAGATAACAAAGCGACATCAGTTAACTCATGTAATGCAATAACCACGCTATACAAAGATTTCAGAGCATCGGCTCTATTGAATGATAAAACTTATTTACTTACCACCAAGTTTGTAACAACTAATTCTGTGTTAAAAAATAAACATATTTTTATGTAAACCTTTTGTACACATCGGTAAAAACACTTCAAAATAGCATACCAAGATACATGTGTACGTACTTACACACCGCACTGATATACCGTATCGTAGATTATCTATATTTTTAACTTACTTCAAGATAAAATTAAAAGAAAAGTAACGTTCATCAATTTGGTCTTTATCTGTTCTCCATAAATACAAATTATTCTCTTGTATCTTAAGTTAGAATTTTAAGACTCACTGAGAATACTAAGAGTTAAATATTTAATGTAGGAAGCAACTCAGTTGTTGAATAAATTTTGACGCAGTGTTTGTTGCCTTTTTTACTTTCAAACATTTACTGTGTTCAGACAACGAATGTCTCCGCTGACACTGATGCCGCCTCTTTGTTTAAGTACCACAGCGTCAGTATTTTCACCGTTAACCCAATTCTGTCTTATCCCTGTGCACGTTTGCCGCTATATAAACAAAAGTGGGAAGAATAATAATTAATCCAAGTTAAAAGCATAAAATTTAAGACACGTTGTTGTTTTACGGGTAACGTAAATGAATACGGTTTGTATTAAAATGGATGACATCTTAAAGTTATTTGTTTTGCTATCAGACGTAACGCCTGCAGTAACTTTGTACAATGACGTGTTGTTTAAGCGACTCCTCCTTTCCCAATCCACAAGCGGCACTTCTAAATTTTACGTATATAAATACTCTCTTTTTTCTTTGTTTTGAGACCTTACATTGGAGTATACTGATAAAGAGAATTAAGTATAGTTACTGTAAAGAATATTTACAAGAAATACAAATCTAACAGCATATAAAATAAGGTTTATATACTGGTTTTATGTAATTTTGTAAAATATAATATTATTGATACTGTTAAAAGGTAATCAGTCAATTTGTCAGTCTTTGCCAGTTTAAAACGTATACTGGCAATTAACAATATTAAGATAGAGAATTAATAAATGAAAGTAAATGAATTTAATTTCCTTGGCAACAATGAACGAAATAGGCGTAGGCAAAAACATAAAACTATTCTACCACATATTTGGTAAAATATATGGAAATCTAATGAATAAAGTAAACAAAGATACGCTATTAAAATTTTATAAATATATGGCTACCCTGAGCTTATTTATAAGAGTAAACCAAGGACACTCAAAACAACAGATCAAAAAATAATCCAAAGGGAGAGAGATGAAAATGCTACGGAGGAGCGCAGGTTGCATAAGGAAAGAGAGAATGAGGAATACAGAAATAAGAGAACAATTAAAACTTACCAGCCAAATTGCAGACTGTAAGAATAAATAGGAACAACGTGTACAGAGAGCGAACACAGATAATGCCAAATATTATATATAATTATCAACGAAGGAATGGAGATCTTTCGAAGACCAAAAAATGAGAGAATTGATCAGGTAGCTATTAACCTAATCCTTGGTCATCAGAAGAAGAAGAAGAAGAATTTCAAAACTGTTTGCACTATCTAAATAGCGACCATATTTTTATTACACTTACTAGCGGGACAAATTAGGTTCTTTTGGAATTCGGGATCAAGTGAACGAGATGATCTTCACCAGCTTGCGATTTATTTATTTATTTACTTTCAGAATTAATTTCAGTGTAGCAACGCATTTTAGACTGTATCATACAAGAAATTGTGATACAATATTCTGATCAACACACACACAAACAAAAATTTATATTTAATGCTGTCATCATTATGTTCAGCAAGAATTAAACTAAAAATTGTTTACTGCAGATAAACTAGAGCCTGACACTCCAGCGCTTCTTCGGAAGCCCCACACCTCTATGTGATTTCGGTTTATAATTCCATGGTTGTTTGAGGGTTTGACAGTTATCCGTTCGGTTAAGATGTTCCATCCATTTTAGGCAATATTGGACAATCCTATCAAGTATACCCATAACAATCAGTTCTTGCCGTACACTGACATTTCGTTTGCGATCTTGAAGAGTATATCCTACCTCGTGTCTGGGAGATCTCATGCATGAATACGACTGACCTGGGATTCATTAAAGTCCACTTCTCGAACCCACAGAAAAGTGTATGGAGGGCCATTACATTGTAGAACTTTACTTGTGTTTCGTAACACGCTAATATTATAGTTCTCCTGATGCCCTACATATGGCTGAAATAGTGCAGCTTCTTCACTACATCGTTTGTAGTGCAAAACACCTCACAGCCTGGATATTCGAAGTTACTGACGTGCTATAAAAAACATCCATCTACAAAACTCCAAGAAAATCTATCGGTTTGGTCGTGAATGAAGAGATCTGCAATCTCAAATCCTTGCAAACTCTACTTAAAGTTGTTAACTAAATTAATTTGTCTTACAGGCACTTGGAATGTTAATCACAAAATTGCAAACTTTTCTTCTGAATGTAAAAATGCACTTAATTTTTTTCAACCATAATGGAGAAATATTAAGCAGTTAAACTACTAACATTGTTTTTATAATAATTTTTAATGTTTTTCTGTTTTAGTTTTTGAATAAAACAGAATTTATTTCACAGGATGTGATTGTTTTTATAGTTCACAGCTCACTGTATCAAGAATTTAATTACCGGCCGCTAACAGGCATACAACTAGGAAAACTAAAGGGATTTCCACCATTGTAAATAACCATTATGAGCTGCAACCAATAAACATGAAACCTATAAACTAGGGGAAACAGATTACAGTCCTTTAATTATAATGCAAGCAGTAAATTAATTTTAAATTTATATTTGAAACCATTTACGATATATGCAGTAAATTTTCATGCATATTAAATTTGAACACATAGCCTAAACACTATTGGTATGTCCACACATTATACCCACATTACAGACAAACTGTTTCAGCGTTATATGTTATTGACTGCGTGGATCGTATTTGAGAGCATTTTATAATAACGTCAAATTATAAAACCATTAATTACATACGTTGAACACTAAGAAGATTTATAGGAGCCGTGGTTTGGCCCATCACAGAATCTGATTATCTTTTAGCAAGAATACGAATTAATATTTTATTATTCGTAATTAGTATTACAGATATACTAGGTATCTGTGTCAGGTGATTTTACTGAAAAAAGTTTAAAAACACCTGACCCGTATTAAAAATACTACCGTCCGGCTGTTGTACCGTGATCGATTGCTTAAATTTATGTCTGTAAACCTTTCGGCTCAGTAGAAAAACTTTCGAAAAAGTAGTAGGCCAAATGTATCTCACTGCCGAGGGGAGGCAATAACGGAAGCAATCGACCATGGCCCACAACCCCAGTGCATCAGTGCATAGTATTTTGAACAATGTTGAATAATTCGGCCGAGTTATCCTAAGTCGTGGGTAACCAGTATATGTTAATGTAGAAATAATGTTAAGTGATATGTTTTGTTTAAAAATAACTGAAAAGGGACGAGAATATTATAAATAATAAGGTAGTAATGGAGTGGCTTTACCACTTCAAGAAGCAAAGGCGCATTATTCAACACTATTACGTCCAGTTTCTAAATACAAATAAATCGGCATGTAACAAAATATAATGTCCTAAGAATAATTTTACTCTACTATTTCTTTAATATCCAACAGAGTTAAAAACAATTTTCTCTACAACTTTACCATGTACTATTATTAAATTTAATAATATATATAATACTTTCACTAATGAACTTACTGTTGTCACTTCCCAAACGTTTCGAGATGTTGTTTCTCTTCTTCAGTGGGTTTAATGCTGACTGTCGATTACAGAATAACCGTTACGGAAAAATGGAGTGTGTGGTGGGGGTTGATGGTGGGAAGGGATTGGCGTTGAGGTTCGAATTATGTGTGTGGATCAGTGTGTCAAATAGTGTATGTGATTTGTAATGTATTTGTTCATTTAATATGTTGTTTGGTTGTAGTGTGTGATATCTGTATATTTCAAATTGTTCAGCTGTGTTTAGTTTTCTACTTTTGGGTAAGTAGTGTAATATTTCCATGTTGTGTTCTATGTTTGTGTAACTGTGGTTTTCGTTATGTAAATGTGTGGCAAATGTGGAATGTATGTAGTTTGTGGTGAGGGCTTTTAAATGTTCAGAAAACCTGGAAGAAAAAGATCTTCCCGTCTGGCCGATGTAGAATTGTTGGCAATCATTACAATTTAATTTATAAACCCCTGTTTTGCTGTATGTGTCAATGTCTTTGTTAGTATTGTTTATGTGTTTTCTAATGGTGTTGTTGGTTCTGTAGGCTACTTTATAATTTTGTTTCCTAAATGTGTTTGCAATTTTATGTGTATTGGAATTGTAGTATGTAAGTGTTATGTATTTACTGGGTTGTGTGCTGTTGGTCAGATGTGTTTTACTTTTTGTGTTGAGGATTCGTTTGTGTAGTTTATTTATTAATTCGGGGTTGTATCCGTTTTTGACTGCTATGTATTTAATTGTGTTTAATTCATCTTGGTAGTCATGTGTGTTTAGGGGTACTGATGTGAGCCTATGGAGCAAGTAGTTGAAAGCTGCATGTTTGTGTTGAGTTGGGTGGTTGGATGTGTTGTGTATGACCATGTCTGATGTGGTGGGTTTTCTGTATATTTTGTATGTGTGTGTGTTGTTTGTTTTGGTGATTGTAAGGTCTAAAAAGTTTATGCTGTTATTTAATTCTATTTCAAGTGTGAATTTTAATTTATGGTGTATAGTGTTAATGTATTTGTGGAAATTTTCTATTTGTCTTTTGTTGCCGTTGTAAAGGAGTAAAATGTCGTCAACATACCTGTGCCAATATATTATTTTATCGGTGTATTTGTTGTTGTTCAGTATGTGTTTCTGTTCTATGGTGTGTATGAATATTTCTGCTAGTATACCTGATATAGGGAACCCATGCGTATTGTTATTATTAAATAATTTACACAAAAGTTACACATTATGTTTTATAACAGGAATGTTATGATCCACTGTCGTTATTACTTTACAAGCAACATACAAACAAAAATTTATATTTAATGCTCTCATCATTACCTTCAGCAAGAATTAAACTAAAAATTGTTTACTGCAGATAAACTAGAGCCTGACACTCCAGCGCTTCTTCGGAAGCCCCACACCTCTATGTGATTTCGGTTTATAATTCCATGGTTGTTTGAGGGTTTGACAGTTATCTGTTCGGTTAAGATGTTTCATCCATTTTAGGCAATATTGGACAATCCTATCAAGTATACCCATAACATTCAGTTCTTGCCGTACATTGACATTTCGTTTGCGATCTTGAAGAGTATATCCTACCTCGTGTCTGAGAGATCTCATGCATGAATACGACTGACCTGGGATTCATTAAAGTCCACTTCTCAAACCAACAGAAAAGTATATGGAGGGCCATTACATTGTAGAACTTTAGTTGTGTTTTTTAAGACAACTTGTTGTACGAGAAATTAAATATGTGTCACTTAAATTATCAACACAGGTAATAATTTATTTTAATTTACTAACACTTTGGTTTTAGATAATGCGACTCGGACATTATTTTAATGTTGTAATTAGAAAGTTAAAAAACCATTTGTAGTTAGTAATCCTATCTTATTTTAGTCGCTGGATGCCCTTATCGAATCGGAGTTTTGCGAATCGGAAAGTCGATGTAGTTTCGTAAAAACGTATTTGTACAAGCATAACATTATAAACGTATAAAAGTTGCTTGACATAGAGCTCCGTGAAATTCTTTTAAAAAATGTAGAAGCGTCGTTATGAGCTGCTTTTGTCACGCATATCTTACTACGTTAGTTGTAGGCTATACTTAAACGAAACATTTTAGCAGTTTTGAAAATTTTGGATAAAAATGATAAATGTTTTACTGACCTTATTGTTTGTTTTACAGTTTTTAGGAGCTGATTACGTTTCTTGAGCTATTCGTGACTACAATCTTCTTTCAGGGCAGGATAGTCAGCCCTGCGACCAATCGCTAACTTGGAGGGCCAGGAACTTTGATTTTGGGCTGTTCTTCTCCTATACACGACTGTTTCCGCTATGTCTTAGGGCCCGTTCTGCCCTTGGTTTTATATGGGAATGTCCGTCAAAAGAGACAAGGCAGTATGGGGAGTGCTTACTTGATGGTGGCACTTACTCACCACGTCACAGCATTGTCATAGGGAATATGTGGGTTTTAACAGCTGTGAACACGCCACCGGTCACTTCACCATACGGTGGTGTGAAAGTCATTGAGCAGGCTAAAACCCACGCTGGATGGTAACGAACAAAAGAAGGACTTGATTACTTAACGTAATTTAGAGGTATGGCTAGATTTTATGGTACTTGATTTAGGTGCATAACCGTGACCCTAAAATAAATGAATATTAATAAAATACACATTAGGTAATATTAGTCTGTTTTTACAAAGTACCGCATCGTTTAACAATAACTTATGTAATATTTTGAAACAAAAATGTTTTAATGTAGGCCTATTTATAGAAAATTTTGGGTACAAGTAAAGGACAAAATGGCAGGGATAAAGATGAGTAAGAACATTGTAAGCAATAATAAAATTATAAGAATATTATTTTTAATTCTAAATAGTTATGGAGCGAAAATGAGGCACAGTGGTCGAATACAATTTTATATTGTAAAGATATATTTTACAGTATAAATAGTAGCGGATTAGGGGACGAAATGTTCAAGTATCTTCAAGTGATACCTGTATTAACTTCAGCGTATAAGTTAAACCTGTACTGGAGCTCTCATGTCTAGAACACCAACGACACAAAAAATTCCATCAACAGCCGTCACCTATTTAATCCCCACTACTGAGAATAACGTTCAACATCTGTTGTCACAGAATTTGATGGAGACTTATCGTTCATCGTATTACAAATGTCGTGAACACATAGTTAACAGAATGTGTATTTCATGAACCTGTATGTTTATCATATCTATTAGGCATCTTAAACTACTTGAAATAAAATTTGTACTGCAGTTTAACAGTAGGATGTAGTGCTTGGTCAAATTATCCCAATAAATAATAATTTTCGATAGTTATGTGAATAATGTGAAAAATAATATTTCTCTTATATGCATTAATTATAACTTTGCTTTGCGGAATTCATGCCTCTGTACGATAGTAAATACTTAAAAAGAAATTCTAGTATTAGTTATGCTGGCCCGCATGATTAAATAATTGACTCTTTATTATTTAAAAGACAATTAGCTTTTTGAACAAAATGTTATCGAAAATAAAATTTTAAAATTTGTATAGAATAATACAATTACTTTAGACTTATAGCGTGCACCGTGCACCAAAGTATAATTACCGCACTATTACAGCAGTGCAATTAACTTCGTTTCAAAAATTTTCTCGTATTTTGATGGAAAAATTGACGACAAAATGGTGAAAAAATGAATTAAGTGTTAAACGAAATTAGAACAAATGCTACTAAATTATTACTTCTTTAAAGCTGTTTACTAAATACACGTAACTGTTACAGTATTCATAAAAAGAACATTAATATTCATAGTATTTATACCTAAATCAGATGCATAGTGGTTCCTCAGCGAAATGTAATAATCGAAATCGTAAAATTGGATTGTCGTAATTTGGTATTATTAACTTGTTAATAAAAGTGGATAAAGTTAATATATGTTAGTAATGTACACGTTTTCCGATAAACAACTCTCTACTAGCTTCTCTTAAATAGAAGTATCTATTGTTTTTTGTATGTTAATGTAGAACGTATAGAAAGTAAAAATTACTGGCCTAAGGCTTCCTGTAAAATGGCATATTCTTTAAACCAAGCGTCAACTATTTTACTGTCTTACTAATATTTAGAACGGTTACATGACATTATTGCAACACTGTACAGTAAGCTATGGTAGAGCTAAAATAATTCATATAGATTATTAAACTTTCACTTGTGAAACTTACTTTGTTTCCTCCCGTACACATTTCGGTGTGATGTGCGCCTTCGTCAGCGGTGTGAGGCAGTCTGTCTCACACCGCTGACGAAGGCACACATCACGCCGAAACGCGTACGGGAGGAAACAAAGTAAGTTTCACAAGTGAAAGTTTAATAATCTATATGAATTTGGTGCTGTGGAAAAAGAAGATAAACTATCAAAACAGCTAAAATAATATTTTAGCTAAGCTATAGGCTAGTTCGCGTAAATATTACTGAAACCGCTTATTACTTAACACAAATATGATTTTAACACGAATTAAATATCTTTTAGCAATTTGTTTTTAAAGGAAAAGTTAATTAATTTAAGTTATAATTTAATACACAAGAGTCTTATTTACTCAGTCAATTTCTTATAATTTGTAAATAAAAATTTATTTACTTTTTAATACTAATATTAAACGTATTAAAATATCAGACAATATGGTCTCCATTACTTTTCTTTCGTCACCTCCACAAAAAAACGTATTATGTTTTACAAAACCTTTGTGTTATTCAATTTGGTTTCTTCTGCAAGTAGTGCAATTTCGTTTTTGTCTTTTAACACCTGACGCACGTTTCACTAAAAAATATCAGTATCATCAGAGGTTTGTATTTATAAATTTATCAATTTTCTTACAAACCAGTATAAAATATCTGATACTGATATTTTTCAGTGAAACGTGCGTCAGGTCTTAAAAAGACAAAACCGAAATTACACTACTTGCAGAAGAAACGAAATTGAATAACAGCACAATAGTATTTATACTTACATTTATATTGATAAATTTTATTTATGTTTACATTTAATTATGTTTTTTAAATTTATTAAACTTCCCATCCGTCCGTAAAGCTACCTACACTTTGTTATATCTACCTTCCACACCATACTAATGGCACTAGACTTCCTTATCATCAGCTTCCATATAATCTTAATATCTTAAATTTTCTCTTTTTACTTTTACTTTACTATGTTAGTACCATAACAGCGAGAAGAACATTTACAATTAACATATCTATGCAATGCATTAAACAATCATAAAACACTACAATACATGTTGTACATATTTATACAATTCATCAAAAACAATGTAAAATATTCTTTTATCTTTTACCTAATTATCCTGATCTATATTTTTGTAAAAAAATATAACCATTTTGTTAAGAAAGGTTTCTAAAGAATAATATTTCTATTAATTTTTGGCCTTACTTGATCTTATTCTTGTCTAAATATGCAGTTTTAACAACTAAAGTATATAGCCTATTCATTAAGGCCGTTTCAAGTAACACTAATTTTGATGCACTTGGATATATGAATAATATTTGTTTTATATTGACTGGGTTTTAATTTGGAATACATACGAACTAACTCATTTAAAGGACGTTCACAGAGCAAGATCTACGTTGTAGTTATATTGGCTTATGGAACATGTTTAATTGTATAGCTGCTAACAAATTTAATAGCAGCTAACATTGTGTTTGCATTGAACACACTCATAATTATAAAGTATGTTTACGATTAGACTGTGGATAGCAAAAAGTAATAAAATTGCTGTTATATATTTTAATTTTTATAGGCTTAAAACATACGGAATTCTATGATGAAGTCTATGTGATTAAGCGAAATCAGTTAAGCAGTCAGCGGATCGACACAGGTAAGTAGTGTATGCTGACTTTGCAGTCACCAATTTATTACTTCCCTGTAACACATGTTGCTAATGGCTCTGACCCTTAAACGCCAAACACATAATGCGTTTCAGCTCCCTGTTTTAATTTAGCATACCGTTGCTTGTGCACAAAAACAAGGAGCTTCGCTTTGAATTTTAATAACAGTAATTTACATGACCCCCAGAAATCCAATCTTATACCCAAGCCTACAACATCTTGGCCTCGTGGGGGGAACGTGCAATACCTGTTGCTCTCTAGCTGGCTAACAGGTCACTGGTGAGTGAGTTTTGACAAGATTGTGTGAACGACAGCAGTAAACACACTGTAACTCACAGTATGACCGATAGCGGCGTCGGGTTTACGGCGCTACGTTAGTCGTGGTGCACAATGGCTTCAAGGCTCCAGGACGCACCCTGTTCTATTTAGTCCTAACAACTGGACTTGAGGATTTTGTTGCGGTAGGCTGTTTATTCCCTGGTACTCGTGAGACCGAAATGACATTATTGTTTAATTAGAATCCTCGGGTTGAGAGATTGTATGAAAACCCTAATCATGAAAATTCTCCTTCTCGGAGGGTGAAAAGGCGACTGACGTAGTCTATTATTGATAGATAAATTACTATTTCTTTTATGAATTTGCTAACTGCTATAATTTTTGTTGTTCGACTAAGCTTTTCGTCATCACTGACATCATCAGGTCTTAAACAACGAATATAAAAGTGGATTTTACAAATGAAGAAATATTTTATTATATATTAAACAATAAACAAAAATAAATTAAAATAATAAGAATAACACACTAAAAATGACAAAATGTAAAAGGTTACAAAAAAAAAAAATTATAAGTCAAGAATGAAGAAATTAACGGGAAAAAAAAGGGTTGTTTAAGACCTGATGATGTCAGTGATGACGAAAAGCTTAGTCGAACAACAAAAATTATAGCAGTTAGCAAATTCATAAAAGAAATAGTAAGGATGGCTGCTAATTTAAACAATACTAATGATAGATAAATGCTTTTGGTAGGCCTATCATATGATACCATTCAAGGACTTAAGTACCTGGTTGTAAAGAAAACACAAGGGGATTTTTTTTAAAGTGAGTCCCTTTCTTATTGCTAAATCTATATCATCATGTGCTGGTTCCCAAGTTAAAGAGATAAAAAACGCTGCAGTCGGCCTTATGGTTAACACGCAGTCACATGACCAAACAAAGCGATTGTTAACATTGAAGCGTATTGGTGACTGATTTTAATGTGATTTCTCACGGAACACTAAACAGCACACGTTTGGTGGCCTAAGGCGTGGTGGTTGTGCAGAGACGCGCTCAGTTTCTCTAAGGACAAGATGGTCACATAACATCTTATCTCAGGGCATCTTAGCTCACAGTGGAAAGGGATGCACAAACACTACCATCTGCCTCACACCTTAGACATTCAACTGGATTACATTAGCAGAGAAACCAAAGCTGGTATAAACAGTCAGAGCGTGAGAGCCTACATACCTTATACTGTGTTACCAGGTTATCCAGGACAATGTAGTCGTACCGGTGTACCGGTGAACAAAAAGAAGAAGAAGAATATTAGTACTGAGATGTGATTCTTAGCACCTGTCATACCGTATCTGCAATTCGTCCTACATTTCTATTCTAAATTATGTCTATTCTCATTTTCCAGAAAAATATTTTATACTGAATTATTATATGTAATTACGCAATTGTTTGTGTACAATTTGTTTGTATGTAAAGTACTGAAATACTGACACCGAAAAAACCTTTTCTCTTATCATCGTTTTATTTGCCTTTATCGAAAGGTTGCACACGTCTATGTTACAAATGATAAATGATAAAGCACCAAAGTAATGTAACATTAAAGACATTTGTAAGGTTTTATTACATTTCATTGTAAGGTTTAATCCAAAAAGGGCTTCTTTCTGCACAGGCTGAAACAGTGTGAAATGTAACAGATTATTCCTTATTTAGATCTAGCGTTTTTTAAATCAGTACTGTAGTGGATAAATAAAGTCTAACATCTCGGCAACCAAATAGAGCTTATCAAATGTACAGTAGCTGAAACATTGGTAGGGAGACAGATTGCCTACAAAGTGAGAATATTATGTGAATTTGAAATATAGGACGTTTTCTTAAATACGAAATACATTGTGTAAACAATTATTTTTTCTAGCATCGCGTTTAAAAATTTTTACAGGTTCGTAAAGGGAAGCTCATGCCATAAATTTTATGGTTTCAAGGGAATTGTTATTGCGTAAAATATTTAATGTCTTCCTTGCCTCATACTGTATAAGTGTCGTCTTACGAAATACTTGTAGTACTTATTAACTAAATACCGGAGAGGATGACTAGCGCTCTAGTACAATTTATGAGGTACACGCTGCCAGGGAACAAGAAATTAATTTCACAGGGTACACCTCGTGCATGCTAAATTATTATTAATTTTACTAGTGTATTTGTAACATGCAAAGCTGGAGTTAACTTACGCGTGTAATATTGCATCATTTTAATGAACAGTTCCACAGTCATACTTGTTTGATTAATGAGATCCTACATTGAACTTCAGGTGTAACGCGGTATTAAGAACCCTAGTGTCATTAACGTAATTTATATAAACTGTTCGTTTAAAAGAAACAAAAATTCGCTTTTAAATATGAAAATAAAGGTATAATAAAATATATTCAAAAATTAAGATAAAACCTTTAGTGTTTATATAGTACTTATATTCACAATAATTTGAGAAAGTGACAAGAAAAGTCTCCAAGCTACTGAGACCTGGTGGTACACAAAAATATTCAAGGTAAGCTGGAGGGTGAAGATAACGAATGAGGAAGTGTTTAGAAGAGCTCAGCAGGAGGAGAGCTTTCTACGAAATTTAAAAGGCAGAGGAGCTAAATTTATAGGGCATATACTACGACACAATGAGCTGGTTAAGAGAAAAATAGAAGGAACAATTGACGGGAGGAATCATAGAGGACGACCCCGTTTAGACTACATGAAACAGTTTATGGTCGATATGAACTGCACATCATATTGTGAGTTGAAAAGAAAAGAATAGAAGCGTGAGTAATGGCAAGCTGCCAACCAGCCTATGGTCTGCTAACCTAGAAGAGAGAAATATTCACAATGTGATTTTTTATTAACGTGTCTTATTAACTTTAATGTTGTAAAAATTTTACCAGAGAAAAGTTTAATTTTCTACGAATGGTGAAACACATGAGGACAGAATTTGGTGGATGCATGGTGCAGACGAGTGATGAAGTACTCTGTGACAGATTCAAATTTACAACCTCTCAGTCTCTAGTATGATAGTTGTTGACGTACAATAAAATTTTTAAGTCGAAATGGATTGTTTTATAATCAATACACATTGCTTACATGTATAATTATGAGAAACTCAATACTCTTTGATTAAGATTATTTTATTTTTTATATTCACATCCACAAGCTTTTTTTTTTTTTTTTTAGCCTACAGGGACATTAAGTTGTAGATTAATTATGCCACCTTTTGTGTATCTATTATTACACAGGTTGTCCAGAAAATAACGCACATACGTCACGCATAAATTTGACGAGATAATAAAATTCTACATTAACTCAGAACCTAAAACTATTTGTTTTTGCCACTTTTGCCTCCTGAAGAATGTTTCCTAAGCGCTCCTAAAACTGTTAAATAATGCGATAACATTTTCCCTGTAGACGCCGTTCAAAGACTCATTTCTTGTGTTGTATTTATCCTTAAATTAGCAACAAATTCAATAATGTCAAGCACAGAACAGGATTTATCGGAAACACAACATAATAACGTTAATGTTAGTTACACTAATAACGGCAAAATGAACTCCAGAATTAGGTTCCATATAAATGAATCATGTTAACATATATAGAAGCTTAGTTGAAATCAAAGATATAATCTGCTGGTAAATAATACACTATGATATTTAATTACGATATAATGTTTTTTGACTTTTGTTTTCCAAAGGAAGAATACGATATTAATCTTCACGCTAACGTCCTTAATACACTAACTAAATAAACTAATTGCAATTAAGATAGATTAAATAAAAATGTGTCTTATATCAGAATTTTAATCTACCAGTACATCACCTAGCCTGCTACATTTCCTCGTCGGTAGGCCTTTTTATCATACCAAAAATTCAAAGTTATATAACGGATGTTTCGTTGTAGGTGCTACAACATCGGCTCCCTACTACGCATCCAACGACAACTATATTTGCTAAATATTGCAACGAATAAAGTAATGCGTAATATATAAGGAAAACCTGATGGTTTGTTTTTCACGATATTAATATTGATGACTCATTGGGCACTTGGTGAAACATATTAATAGAAAGGTTTTATAAAATATGTAAAAACACTTGGTAAGTTTCACAAATTTTTTAATAAACTCTGACAGCTGTTTCGACTAACTAAGCCATTGTCAAAGTGGTGAATGAATGAAAATTATTAAACAACAGGATGTGAGTGGAGTGTAGGTGGTGAACATCTGTTTAGGGCGTATCTGGAACATCTGTGTTGTGATGGCGCGGGGGGGGGGTACAAGAGACAAGGGAAGATACAGGTCTCTTTAAAAACTAAATCCAATCATGAATGCAAAATATAAAATTAACTAAACTAAATATAATCTGAATGTAAAATATAAAATTAACTGAACTAAATATAAACTGAATGCAAAATTTAAAATTATGATGAACATTCAAAATAATATAAAATAAACTAAACTAAATAACAGATTTTAATAAAGGGATACACAAAATTCAGTCTATTATTTTTTATTGCTTTTTCAATTTCTAAAATTTTTAACAAATCCATTTTTTTACCCAGATTGTTAGAAATTTTAGAAATTAAAAAAGCAATAAAAATAACAAAAATTTAACCAATGAACAGACTTTTACATTTTGTATTTTACAAAACCTTTGATGGTTTGTGCTTTTTCCAACAGCAACATTTATATGTAAGAAGCAGGGGTAATAATAATGTAAGAAAACTGCATAATTACTTACTGTTTAACGTGTTTTGTTAATCTAGTCACACCTAGTCACACGACAGTGTTCAAAGCGTCTATAAAAGATTTTTCGTTTACACATATACCAAATTCGAACGTTTTCATCCTTCCTGCATAACAAAACGTCCGTCTTTAACAAATCTACTGTACGAAAGTATTTAGTTAACGCTGTACGATAGAGTAGGTAAGTAATTTTAACCAGTTGCCCCGGCAATAATTTCACAGACTATTGCTGTCACAATATGGAGTCATAGGTAGTTCCACGATGTTAATGTGTTCACAGTCTCCTACAGTGATTTATTGCGGCGTTATAGTACGGGAAATAAATACATGGTCACAGTAACCACACGTTAGATAGCTATGTTACCCTTTCATAATTGAAACAATAATTTAGTAGGCCCTAGCTCGAACGATAAATTTGTTATATATTTTGTTACGTTTCTTAATAACAGCTAACGTTATTTAATAAACTTGTCTAAAAACTGTGTCAATTTATCAGTTTAATTACCCGCTAAACTATCTTGGTTATTAATTTACAGTTCAATCATATACACACACACACACACACACATATACTTACATATATACATATAGTCGGTATCGGATGACTTCAGTTTTACACTTACCCTGTAGATTAATATAATTTTTTAAATAATAGAATATTTTATTTTTAGTAAAAATAGTTCAAAATTGGCAATCGCTGTCGTATTCCTTTGATATATCTAAACACACAGTAGGCTATAACGTGTTTGAAACTCTCAGATTATTTTCTTTGAAAATTAAGTTATGTAATACTGTAAGCTTTCCGTTGAATTAGTAAACTGTTCCTCCCTGTTAGATATTAACAGAATGACAAAGTACCAGGTGCTTACTATAATAATACTGTTACGTAATACGGAACGTTCTACAAGTATCTCGGCAGTGTCAGCTGTAATCTGTGTGTGCGTACATATTGCTGCTACTTTGACATGAAAGACTTATCATGCGTCAACAAACGAGACTATTCCAGACCGTACCGGTCAACTCACTGTTTTCAAGGACATGGATTCGAGATCGCCTGTTTGTTTAACACGTCATCCAAAGTGACAGATTATTGTGGAATATCAGCCAGGTATAAATATAGGCATTCAGCACCCGTCAATTCAGTTTATGTCGGGCGACTACTCAGTGCGTTTGTAACGTTTCGCATAACGTAACAATTCGGGAACCTGGTTAATTGGCTCAGGTCAATTAAACAAGGCTGCCATATTCTTTACAAAATCATAAATAACTATTAAGTACACAAATGTTAAATAGGGTCCCGTGAATTGAGGGATATTGACAAGGGATTTGGTAGATATATTCACTCACCTTTTGGATAACCATGACATCTCTTTATTACATAAATTTAGCAATGAGTATATTAAAGCTAAAACATTTGTACCTCTTGTACAAAGAGAATTAGAGTAATTTAGTACTGAGTTAACATAGTTTTTCTTTTATTAATACCCTCGGATCCGAGTACTTCGTTTCAGCATATTATATTACATTTATAATATTTATTCTTGTGTTATCTTAAATACTGCTTTATTTAACCAAAAATTATTTAAATTAACGCATGTTATTGCTAAACATGAAATTACATTTAATTTAATTAAATCAGTCCTTCTTGTTTTACTTAACGTTCAGTTTTTATCTATTTAGTGTTTATCATACAATATTATACTTCAAGTTTTGAACCACTGAATTCAAAGTTCAGTGTCACCTGTGGGTATCATCCTCGGCGAATCGGCGACTCTCTCGGTTGTCCTGGTGTCTTGTAGTTTTCTTCTGAAGATCAGGTTTCTGTTGTTGGTGAAGTTCGGAGGTCATTTTAGTCATGGTGAGTCCTGGTTCTCTCCTTTTTTAATAAGTAGTAGTAATCGCTTGTTGTTTTGGACTTTTACACAAAAGTTTTATTCACTTGTAATCACGTCACATGTTGATTTAGTTATTGAGTTTCACATTATGATTTCACCATATTTCTAATTACATACACTTTATTGTTTAGATTTCTAGAGATGTCATAGACGCTCAATTCTCATTCACACTCACTTGTTCACTACATATTTACTTTAATTATACTTGTAGATTATATTCGCGGATCACATGTTGTTTAAATTTGTATTTAGTGCCGCTACGTCTCAACTGTGAGTTTATTAACTTTTGAAAATATAATTACTATACCGCATCTCGGCAGTATGCTGTTTACGCCTCGACCGCTCCATCGCAAGTAGTTTATTAGTTAAGGGGTCAGAGTAGTAATCTCGCTTCTCTTACTATTCAGCATAAAAGTAGTTCCATATTCGATTAATATTTACTCGTTTATTCTCTGACATATTTAACTATATTTAATTATACTACGGTATCTCTTACTTATTATTTTATTATTGTACATCATTATGTTTTTTATCAAGTTCCGATTTAATACAATTATTAGTCATATTCACGGGTAATTATGCGTGTTGATGCCGGTTTCGGCAGGTTAAAGCCGGGTTAATTATTAAGGGGTGTTATCGCAATTTTATTATAGAATTCTTTTTAGTTTTAAAACTATTTATTTTGGGTATTATTGCGGGGTTACATTATCATTTTCATTAGGGGTTTATGTTCTGTTTTAATGTGAGATTTTAAATTATTTTAAATTTCTTTTATTTCATTTTTTCCTCTTTTAAAATCGTCACACGTTCACGTGGTTGTTAGTGAAAAGTGATTATTGTGCGCGACTCTATTAGTTGACATTATTATTACGTGTGGACAAATTTAATTGAATCACTGCACGAGTATAATCTTGTTGAAGAACTGCTTGATTTCAAACTGTTTATTGTGATTAAATAAAATTGGTGATTAGTGACTTAACTGGTGTCTTTATTTTGTTTTCCACTGTACCGTACGACGATCAGTTAGACTGTCGTAACATACTTACTGAATTCGTAAGATCCATTTAGGTTTAGTATATTTCTGTACATGCAACATGTCCATGCATATCGTAATTATAAATAGCCTAGATTCATACAAATACGCTTACGTAACTCACTTATTATAGACATCAGCAAACTATATCTGTATTCTTGCCACAGTTATAGGTAATATTAAACAATGATTACGTTCAGGAATGCGGTGGTCATCTGTAAGTTGTCAATATAATAAATCTGTTGAATGACAACTAACAAGTATACCGCGTCTCTTTTTCTACTGATAGTTAATATCCGTTTCGGATGTTGGATATCATACAGACTATTTTAACTTTCCGCACTGCTGCACGGAATAAGTCAGTGTTGTATTCATGCCAAACCAAGTCCTTAAATTTCTCAGCCATGATATTCTCATTCAGGGCCGGCCTTAAAGACGGGCCAACCGGGCCGTGGCCCGGGCGCAGATTTTTACAGGGCGCCAAAATTGTGGATATAAAAAATCAATTTTTTCTTTCCTTTATGATTGTTAATAAATGAAGTTGTTCTCTCAAGCAGGTTAAACAGTTTACTCTATTATCAATGAATGCCACTGTTTGGTACATAATAAGACGATCAATATAAATCTTCAAAAAGCTGTATTATTTGACGTATTCTGACATTCAAGCTCAGCCACAAAACGACGACAAGATCATCCCCGATCTTGTCCATGACCATTACTTAAATAAAACAATCCAAAATGAGTTGATTAGTTTGCTTGGGTCTGAAATAAAAAATGATATCATTGAAACAGCAAAGCAAGCCAAGTACTTTTCACTAATATTAGACTGTACGCTCGATATCAGCCACCAAGAACAATTGTCATTAAAATTCGTTTTGTTGAATGTACTGAAACAGATGCTAAAGTAAAAGAGCATTTCTTGTCATTTTTTCCTATTGATGACACTACTGGAGAAGGTTTGACAACGGCCCTTTTGAAAGAAATTGAAGTGACCTGTGGGTTAGATACGAAAAATTGTAGGGAGCAAGGTTACTATAATGGAGGCAACATGACTGGAAAATATAAAGGAGTGCAGTCAAGAATTTTGTCAATGTTTCCCAAAGCTTTTTTCAATCCTTGTGGATGTCATTTACTTAACCTAGTAATTGGAGATGCTGTTGCTTCATCTGTAAAAAATGTTTCATTGTTTGGAGTTTTACAACGTGTGTATGTCCTGTTTTCATCATCTACTAAAAGATCGAAAATTCTCCAGGAAAGTCAGTTGAGTCTTACTGTCAAAGACGTCTGTAAAATTAGATGGGAGTGTAGAATTAACAGCGTAAAGGCAGTCAGGTATCAAATAGGTAAGTTTGTGAAGCGCTACAGGCAATGCAAGAGGAACTCATTGATCCAAAAGTGACATCTGAAGCCAAATCATTGGAAAACAATTTAACAAATTTCGACTTCATTGTCTCCCTTGTTGTTTGGCATGATATGTTGGGTTCAAGTAAACTTGGTCAGCAATACCATGCAAAACGCCAACAGTGACTTATCAACAGTTACACACATCTTCTTGGAATGTGCCAAATATTTTTAAAAGAATATCGTGAAACTGGATACGAAGGTGCTGTAGCAACAGCTAAAGACATAGCTGATGATTTGGAAATTGAAGCTGTTTGCAAGAAGCAGCCTGAGAGAAATAAAAAACGGCAATTTGATTATGAGTCCCGAGACGAAGTCGCAACAGGTCCAGAGCAGTTGTTTAAAACAGTTGTCTTTTACCCGCTTATAGATCAGGCTCTGACATCCATCGAAAAGCGCTTTACACAACTTGAGACTCATAACCAGCATTGGGGTTTTTTGTACAACGTTCGAACTCTTCCAGAATCCGAAGTCTTGAAACAAAAATGTTTGAATCTTCAAAACGTTCTTCAAGATGAAGATAAATTAGGAGAATGTGACATCGATGGCAACCATGTTTTGAGGAGCTTAAACATCTGGGTGTATTCCTGAAGAACGCTGAGATAAAAACTCCTGTTCAAACTTTGTAACTTATTTCAAAAACTAACATGATTGACTGTTTTCCTAATGTACGGATTACATTGAGGGTTCTTTTAACAATTCCTGTCACGGTTGCTAGTGGAGAACGCAGTTTCAGTAAACTCAAATTAATTAAAACTTACGCTCTACAATGGCGCAACACCGCGTATCATCTCTAGCAATAATTTCTATTAAAAATGACATTGCAAACCAGCTAGATTTAACGAAAATTGTTAAAAGGTTAGCTGAAGCAAAAGCAAGAAGAAAGGAATTTAACTAAACTTTCAAAAACCAAAATATATGTTTTTTTTTATTTTTAAAGAAAAACTGTAATGCAATAAATCTTGGTGACATTTTTAGTAAATATAAACTTTACGTGTAAGAAGACGTTTGTGTTTTGATAATATCTGTACATATACTTATAATAAGAAGAAATGTATACTGACTGAATTAAAATTATAGGAAACTGTTTGAAATTGATTCTTTTTATTTGATGTTTTCCACTGGCATTGAGCGTCTATGTGAAACACTTTTGTAGGTGAGTCGAGTTACAGCTTTATCAAGTTAAATTTTTAAAACATGCCTTAGTGATAGTTAAATGGTTTCAAGAAAAATAAAAAAAACACATGTTAATGTTTGAAAAGTTATATAGTATAAACTTAAAATTTTTTAAATAATTTCATGTAAACCTACAGAATAGTTTTTTTATGTGTAGGACTTAACCGCCGCCACTAGCATAAATTAGTCATGATAAAACTGTTAAAGTACAATGTTATTAAATTAGTACTGATAAGAAAATAAGCATCACAAATTTTGGGGGGGGGGCGCAAAATTGTGTCTCGGCCCGGTCAGACTTAAAGGTTTGGGCCGGCCCTGTTCTCAGTCGCCCAACTCCTCTCTTCCCAAGTAATTTTCCCTATAGTATAAACTGCAATAGTTAAAATCTCTGTTCATTTCTCGTGAGATGTCCTAGATACTGAAGCTTTCTTATCTTCACCGTGTTAATAACATCCCTATCTTTCTTCATCTTTCTAGAAACTTTAAAATTAGTTATATGTGATGTACATTAAATTCTCAGG
This sequence comes from Magicicada septendecula, assembly GCA_034769895.1. Taxonomy (NCBI): domain Eukaryota; kingdom Metazoa; phylum Arthropoda; class Insecta; order Hemiptera; family Cicadidae; genus Magicicada; species Magicicada septendecula. The sequence goes on along the minus strand of CM068374.1, from coordinate 468,621,366 downwards.
ATTCTACGGTAAAGCCACATTTCGAAAGATTCCAATTTTTTAGTTGTTGCTTTAGTCAAAGTCGAAGATTCTACACCGTAAAAGAGGACCAAGAATACGTAGCAGCCTAAAAGTCTGATCTTTACGCAATGCCGTATCTAATCTAATCTGAGTCTGATCTTTACTCAAAAGTCTGCTCTGCTATACCGTATCTAAGAATACTTAAATATTAAATACTTTATGTAGGGAGCCCGGCATTTGTTTAATAAAATATGACGCTGTGTTTGTTTGTCTCGTTTATGATAAGCCTTTGAATGTATTCCCTCAAAACATCTTCAGAAGTAACGACTGCCTTGACTGACATTAACTCCGCCCCTTTGTTTAATATCACAGCGGCAGTGTTTTCACCATTAACCTAATTCTGTCTTATCAATGTACACGCTTCCCTGTATAACAACAAAGGCAGGAAGAATGATAATTAATTAAAGTTAACAGACAATATCTAAGGCAAGTTGATTTTTTACGATCGATATAAGCAAAGATCGTTTGTATTAAAATGGTTTGCTATATCAAAGTTCTAAACTTAATGCTTGCAATAAAATTAAAGAAATTACTGTATTTTGAACATTCCTTCTTTCTGCACTTTACGAGAGGTATTCTAATTTTTTATATATGTGTAATACTAGTTTTTTATATTGTATCTTGTATTAAATAGTATCTCCAAAGCTCATGTCAGTGTAAGGCGTTTAGGAATTACCATTGTAAAACAAAATATTTATAAAGAATGCCATTCAATAGTATGGATATCAATATGACGTAATTACATTTTGAGAAAAATCTTATATTATAAAGGCTGTAAAAATAATTTCAGCGTTTGTCAGTTTAAAATGTACATTTTAAAAGAACAAAATGTAACCTTAATTGATATTCTACTGAATGATATTCGTTCAGCCCTGTTAAATTTTTCTACTTGTGAAAATCATTCACCATTGACGTGAAACGCGTTTGTTTTACAGATTGTAACAGATAAAATATAATGTGCATTGATAATTTTGCTTTATGAAACAATTCAGCCAAACACCTTACTTATTTATACGGTGAACTTAGTAATAGTAATAGTAATAGTGAATTTGTAATAACCTGATAAATTCAAATAAAATAACATTCTTAGCCGTTGCATAATGTTTCTATAAATAGCGTAGTTCAATACAAAAGAGCATATCCAGTTTGGTGTAAGGATTTGGGTTTGAACTCGTCATCCTACAATACTCGTTATCAATAGTAACCATCAATAGTATCAATGAATAATGGTTCATCAGCATCATCATCTTCACGGTTTAAACCAAGGAAGGTTTGTTGCGGTCTCAAATAGGCAAAGATTAGAGCTGGTCACTCCAGCGCTTCTTCGAACATCCCAAACCTCTCCTTCACCTCGGCTTATATTTCCAGAGTTGTTTGGGGATGCGGCAGTCATCCATTCGGCAAAGATGTTCACATCAATTCAGCCGATACTGGGCGATCCTGTCGAGTATACTCAGAATATTCAGTTCCTGCCGTATATCTGTGTTTCTTCTATGGTTATGGAGAGTATACCCTGTCACGTGGCTGAGAAATCTCATTCCATCCGTTTGGATGCGACTGGCCTGGCCTTTCGTTAAAGTCTAAATGAATAATGGCTATAAACAAAACTCTAATACCACGATTACAAACAAACGAAATGTTTATACGGCGATATTGCCTACTAACCTCATTGTAATGGCAGACGTTGTTTAATGATTGTGTTTCTATTAACAAACAAATTTCTCTGTTATTTAACACCTACACTGTATACTGTAGTTTACGAAGATTGTGTAATTTCGTAAAACGCTGTGATACAGAAATTTGTAGGAAGAGAAAAATTTACGATAGTTTTCTTGTAATTATTCGCATAATACTTATAGGGAGAACTTGAGCTTATTTATCTACTTTAGTTATTGACGACTATTTACAGTATATAAAATAATTTACTAAAATTAATCGTCAATTGGTATTACTTCTTCTTATTGTGTACAGAGAACACAGTACCTCATATACATATACATTTCCCTCAGAAATTCGTTATTTCTTGTTGAGGACAATTCATGAAATGTTTAAAAGAATAAGTGAGCACAGAAGCAATGTTGTGCCAGCCAAATATTTTCCTTTTTGAACTGTGATAAAAATGTTTTTTACTTCTAAATTTATAATAGTGCGTGCGCGCGCGCACACACACACACATTGTTTAGTTAATCTGATTTAGAAATCAATGAATTTCTTTTCACATCTACTTTTATGACAGTCCTGTTTTTTGCAAAACGTACAAATTTTTTGAACCTTTAGCATTTTATGCCTCAATTATATTTAATTGAATTAGAATTACGTTTCTATGATAACTTTTAACCTTACATTCCTCCTTATACTTTCTATTTCAAATATGTGCAATTATTTACACTAAATAAATATATACTTATTACAGACTTAATCTGTGTTCTTAATTAGTCTTTGATTATTTGTTCGTGGATTTTTAATAATTATATTAAAAAAGAAATAGATTCCCTAATAACTTCTAAAAATTATTATTGCAAAACTTGTAATTGATTTGAAAAACATAAATATAATTGTTTATGTAAATATTTTGACAATATTGTTAACCTATAAAATTACTTATCAATTTAAGGCGCCATAAAATAAAAATACTCACTTGTTCATCTAATACAGATTTAATAAAAAATTTCAAATTTTATATTTCAAATTTAATTTAAACGTATGCAATTTATCCAAATGGATATTACATTTGAACATGTAAACATTATGTTCAAGTGCATACAGCTTAATGTTATATTACAGACAACCATTATTTTCAGCATCGTTCATTATTGACTTCTGGGTCGTACTGGACCACGTGTGTCGTGAATGTCCTCGCGGTTATCAACTAAAATGTAGGTTAACATCAAATTATAAAAGCATTGAGTGCACTCGTTGAACATTAGAGAGATTGACGTGGTTTGGCACATCACGGAATCTCATTATCTTTCAGCAAGGATACGACTTAATGCTCATTGGATGTCTATGTCAGGTGATTATACTGAAGAAATGTGTACTACACGTTAGTGTTCCTGGAAATAATGTCAAGTATTCCGTTCCTATTTGGAAGCAACAGAAATGAGACGGTAATATTATAAGTAATATAGGCGTTTTGAAATAACATTTTCAGGCTTAGGAAAAATATAGTAAAGGTAATTACGTTCAGTTACAAAACAAAAATAAATATAATTAATTCACTACCGACACGGAACAGAAAGTTTTTTATAGGTAAAAACGTAAAAGTTTTACTTTGTGTCATTACTCTTAGCAAGTTGTATCGTGTGCACGTTATTTTTTTGGTTTTACTTTTGTGTAGATATCGTTCTAACATCTAATGTCAATCTAATGTCTATCTTGTATGTTTATTACTTTATATCGTTAGGCAAAAGATGTGGAATTTTGTGTTGTTAAATGAATTCTAGTCAAGTGCTCTTCACATTGGCAAACACTATGTAAAGAAAAAATATTAAACTACTCGAAACCAAATGTAATTTAATGGCATTGGAAGCAAACTATATAGAATATTATACAAACACAGAAACAGCATATACAGTAAATGTAGAAGACATTCTACAAGAATGGTAGAATATACAAGAACATTTCTCAATCTGGTTTCAAATATCTAAAAGATTTTACATACATCAGATTATACATTCAGCTCTTAAGTAATTTAAGTGTATACAAAAGAAATGTTTTGCATATCAAATTAAGCAATACACACTAAAGATTTACGAGTACTTTGAGGGTTGACTGTATTTTGTAAAACTAGAACATGTCATATGTCCTGAGACTGAAATCGATAACGATTTTAATATTAAGGTTTTGATACTATTAACGAAATGCGAGTCAAATATTCTAAATTACCATAGGTACAATTTACCTATAATTTTATTAAATAACGTTTAGAAATTTTTACACGTGTACACATATAAAAACGTGGACTAACAATGTCAATAGATGGCAGGGAGAAATAAACTTAATAATATTATAGTCTATTTAGTTGTATTAATTAACAATAGTTTTTTTTCAGGTTTTGCAAGTTACGTATTCGTATTTCGCATTCTTCCGTTAAGTCTACAAACAGTGAGAAATATAAAGGTTATTAGATGCACTCGTGGAAGATTAGAGAGATTGACGTGGTTTAACCAATCACGGAATCTCATTATCTTTCAGCAAGGATACAACTTAATGGTCATTGGATGTCTAAGTCAGGTGATTATACTGAAGAGATGTGTACTACACGTTAGTGTTCCTGGAAATAATGTCAAGTATTCCGTTCCTATTTGGAAAATGAGACGGTAATATTATAAGTAATATAGTCGTTTTGAAATATCATTTTCAGGCTTAGGAAAGAAATAATAAAGATAATTACGTCCAGTTACAAAATAAATATAATTAATTCACTACCGACACGGAACACAAAGTTTTTTATAGGTAAAAACGTAAAAGTTTTACCTTATAGCCTTAACCGGTTTTCCCTTTCAAAAGCTTCTTCAGAGGCTACCGTTGGGCGCACTGTTCGTCTTCTTGTTGGGGACAGTATCGACTTTTGAAAGATCTATGTTGTGTGTGTGGGGTGTGATATGTTCGAATAATGCGTGTGATTTGAATTGTGTCTGTTCGTTTAGGATGTCGTTTTTATGTGTTTTCGTGTGTTTGTATATTTCCAATTGTTCAAGAATGTCTAGTTTTTGGACTGTTGTGTGTACGTGTAGAATGTCCGTGTTATTGTCGATGTTTTTGTATGTGTGGTTTGGTTCAATGAGGTGGTTTGCAAAGGTGGATTCTGTAGTGGAGTGTAGTGCCTTTGTGTGTTCAATGTATCTTTGTTTGAAGCTACGTCCTATCTGGCCTATGTAGAACTTGTTGCAATCTGAGCAAAACATCGAATTTAGTTTGCAAAACATCGAATTTGTTTTGTGCTTTGTGTGTGTTCTGTTTTATTTGTAGATTTGCATGAGATTTTGTATCCTGTTATTTTGAATTTGTGGACTTTTTCTACCAGTGTGTGAGACTGTTCGAATTAATTATGCCCACTCCGCCGAAGCATACGTCATTTTGAAGTTACAAAATCAAAAAATTATACGATCTACTTATATTCACGGTCAGTGTCATTTGCACTGCCTGTGAGAGGATTTCAATGAGATTATTTGTAAATCAAAACTAGTAAAAATGGCAGAACAAGCATGTGAATTGAGTTGTTTTGAGTTAATAGATAGCGACGGAAATGATACATTTTTTTATATTTATTGAAAAGTATTTTCAGTCTAATATTTGTGTATACGGTTAAATAAAATTGTTTTAAAATACAAATGTAATTTATTTTTTTGATAGTTTTAAAATATTTGCGTTTATAATGGGGTTTTTACACGCACAATTGTATTTGAACCAAGGAAGTAAGTCGTCAGTATAAAGTCGAGCGTTTGGCATTAGTCAGTCTGTGTTTGTCTGGAGGATGTCACACAATAAATTTCGAACGCGTTAACCGATTTTTTTAAGATGTTGTATACATATCAATGCTTTTACACTACAGACCAGTATAGTTTTTGAGATTCATTCTGCCAAAAAATTAAAAACCGGGAGGATTATGATGTTTAAGTAATTATAAAAACGTCGAAAAACTCCAAACGAAGTAAAAGCAAAAGTAAACGAAGAGCAAAAGTAAACATAAACAAACGAAATTCCTCTGTAGAAACATATTACAAGAAGCCTTGGTAAAATGAGCTTGATGAACTTATAGACGGAAAACGTATTCTAATCACAGTTTTGCTATTTCCAATAACGATTTTTTGTGAGATATAGATTTATTACAATTATAAAAAAATAAATAAACTGAATAAATTAAAATATGTTTAAGTTTTAATTTTATTGTATTTACAATTTGTAATTTAAAACATGGCATACATTTACACTGCGTCAATGTATTGTTTAAAATACAGTATTATCAAAATTAATTAATTTTTATTTCAGTGTACAGAGTAGCTTACGATACTGAATGGATTCAGAATTTATGTAAAATTTAGGAGAACACTGAACACTTTTTGACTGGGTTGGCAGCGCTCAATAAACCTCAATTTATTTCTACCAGTGACGTTGGATTTAAAATTGGTAGTGCCTGTAAGTTATTGGTTATGCTCTAACTGATGCTATGATTATTATCAGGATCATTATCTTAACAACTATTTACTCATTTCTGAGTGAATGTATATTCTGTTGTCCGATTGTGTTTAATATTTACCATTATGGTCAAATGGCACGTAGGCCTACAGTTGTTTACGCGGTCGTCCTTAACTGCCGTAGGGCCGAGGCATCTACTATACCAGTGGTACACTAATTTTTGTTTCTTTTTAAAAATTTGTTTCCCTATACGGTAAAGTGGTTTCTTTTTTGTTGAATTTTGTTGTTCATTTGTGTTGACGTTTTTTGTTAGATTTTAAGAATTTTTTCGTGTTGTATTATGTATAATTATAAACCACAAGACACATTTATTCATCAGAAAACTAAAATTTGTACTAAAGACTATTTACTGAAACCACTAAGTATCCACTAAATTCACTAAAAACACCACAACTAAGAAAGGCTCTTTATTACTAACTAGTAGTAACAATCCTCGGAAATGAGGAACCGCTGATTGTTGGCAATTATATCAAATTGGTTTTACACTGTAAGAATATATTCTCTCTCTCTCTCTCTCTCTCACAACCACCAACTCACCCATACAACACACGCGCGCGAGGTCGTTTGTGTGTAATTGATTGTGTCATTAATACCGTTCAGATTCTCTTCAGACATGTTGATATAATACAAATATACAATTATAACTTTTAAGACTTTGTGTGTGTGTGTGTGTGTGTTGGTAATATAAGTGATATATAAACATCAAGCATGTCTAATTTGTTGTGACACAAATGATTTATAAATTAGTATAAGATAAAACAATTAATCTACAGCACTTCTGCACGATGTAGATTTACAAATTATACGAGCTCATCTGCTAATTTTTTTATTCGCTCTGCGTGTTACATTAAAATTTTGTGATGGTTTTTAAACCAACTGCCAGTGTTTAGTTGACTTGATTCTTTGCATTCGTGTCTACTTCTGATATCTAAACAGGATATTCTATCAAAGCAAAGTTTATTCCGCACTCAGTCAAAACATTTGATTGGATTGCCATTTCGAGGGTTTCATGTAAGATTAATTGTTACATACTTTCCTAGTTGCAACATCGGTAAGCACAACCATGTCAGTTTCGCTTTCGGTGACCCAGGTTGAGTCAACCATTTGCACTTATTATTATTAATCTGAAATAATAAGACGTAGCTAAATCATCGCACTGCTAACGTTGTCTTATCTGAATTCTGTGGGGTTGAGGCTAGTACTCTGCCTGTCTTGTATCACAATTCTATTGGGGATAAGAACACAATTTTTTCTTTTTTAAAAGGTCTTGTTGTGCGGTGAAACGTTTGCTTTTAGTAGAATGCTGTTGATGTATCATATTAATGTTTATTTTGTTAAGATAGGTTCGTAACCTCGTTTAGTTTTTCTATTACTTAAATTTTACATAATTGTGTAAATACAATTATGCAATACAATTACTCAATTACTTGAGTTACAATTTGCTTGTTACTCTTAGCAAGTTGTATCGTGTGCACGTTATTTTTTTTGGTTTTACGTTTGTGTAGATATTGTTCTAACATACTGATTCGCATACTAACCTACATACACACACACACACACACACACTCATAATAATGTCTATCTTGTATGTTTATTACTTTATATCGTTAGGCATAAGATGTGGAATTTTGTGTTGTTAAATGAATTCTAGTCAAGTGTTCTTCACATTGGCAAACACTATGTAAAGAAAAATTATTAAACTACTCGAAACCAAATGTAATTTAATGGCATTGGAAACAAACTATATAGAATATTATACAAACACAGAAACAGCATATAAATATAGAAGACATTCTACAAGAATGGTAGAATATACAAGAGCATTTCTCAATCTGGTTTCAAATATCTAAAAGATTTTACATACATCAGATAAAAACTTATACATTTAGCTCTTATGTAATTCAAGTGTATACAAAAGAAATGTTTTCACATGAAATTAAGCAATACACATTAAAGATTTACGAGTACTTTGAGGGTTGACTGTATTTTGTAAAACTAGAACATGTCATATGTCCTGATAATAAACGATTTTAATATTAAGGTTTTGATACTATTAACGAAATGCGAGTCAAATATTCTAATTTACCATAGGTACAATTTACGTATAATTTTATTAAATAACCTTTAGAAATATTTACACGTGTACACATATAAAAACGTTAACTAACAATGTCAATAGATGGCAGGGAAAAATAAACTTAATAATATTATAGTCTATTTAGTTGTATTAATTAACAATGATTTTTTTTCAGGTTTTACAATTTACATATTCGTATTTCGAATTCTTCCGTTAAGTCTACAAACCGTGGGAAAAATAAAGGTTATTAGAATTTTTTTTGTATTTAAATGGCCAAATGTTGTATTACAAACTATATGAATATATAATCACGCCTAATCGTGATTGAAACTATAGGAATAGGATTACGCATAATCATTGTAATCTGCCAACCTAATATAATTTTATAAATGTAGTACTAAATTATAAAAATATATAGAATTAAGCCGATAGGGGTTTAAAGATTTTTATAGTACGTAACTCTATATTTTACTTTATACTGACAGAATTTTAATGAATAAAGTTGTGTTAGATGTTATAATCACAAACAGAATTATCACTGTTGCACAACAACTATAGAAAAATTATTCCGATTAACGCTTTCAAGCTTCTCAGCTCACCTTCAGATTGGAATTAACAAGAAGAGTCAAGATTCAACATTAACAACAAGACTCTTCTTGTTAATTCCGATCTGACGATTAGCTGAGAAGCTTGAAAGCGCTAATCGAAATAATTTTTCTATAGTGGTATGCAACAGTGATAATTCTGTTTATACTGACACTTTAATTCTACTTACTGACATTTTGTACATAAATAAACACAACTCTGTGTGAGCTAATTTAAAGTTTGCAAAGAATCATTTTAAAACAAATAAGAAAAACGCAAATTATTACACCTTATATTACTATTTGTTATAAAAACTTATCTGCATGTATTAGAAAGTAATAAAACTGTTGTTAGCTTAAACTCTAAGTCTTATGTGTTTCTGAACTGATCTACTTGAACGCTTACTCCAACCCAGACCGAAAAATTATGTATTTCCTTAAACACGTGTAAAAATTGTTTGACAGGAAACATTTATGTTCCATTCGCTGCAGACCTACGAATCAGAATCTGCTGGTGCAGGATACATTCCACATTCCAACATATTCTACATATAAGATAACTTATTGAGCAAGCAATAAGATTAAAAAGAAATGTCATTACATTAGATAATCCAAAGCAATGGCGGCTGGTGGTGTCAAGGAGAGAGCGTTGTACGTTTCCATTGCTGTATGATATCTGTCACTTTGCATATTCTCCATTATGTTGACATAATTATGAATCTAAACTCAGATATTCGTCAAGACAAAAAATTTTTAGCTACACAATTTTTATAAAAATATAACTTATGAAGACAAAGAAATACAATCCAAATTTAATTTGGGAATGATGGCTATATCTACATTAAATTTAATCCTATAGGATAAACAAATTACAGCAGAAATTAAACAAAATATTTAAAAACAATGTTAAAAGTATCATGATTTACTGCTATTAATAAAAACAGAAGAACAAAATTAATGACAGCAGAAATGGACTTTTGGAGACGTTCGGCAAGAGTACCCAGACATGAAAAAATTAGAAATGAAGACATTAAGGACAGAATGAGTGTGAAAAATTTAATTGTTGATTTTATCCAAACAAAAAAATTTCAATGGTATGGACACACAAAAAGAATACCGCAGGAAAGACTGCCAAGGAGAGTTATAGATGGACCCCACCAGGAAAAAGGAAAAGAGGAAGACCACCTATCACCGGGATAGAATAAATTCAGATTATATTGAGGAAACGAGATATTGAAGATCTTTGGATGGACAAGCAGCAGTGGAAGATGAGAATTTAATCACTTCCGTAATCTTTGATTCCGGAAAATGTGTTGCCCAGCTGGAATAATAATAATCACAACTTATCAATTAAATAAAATTAAAAATGTTTTTAATGTTAAATTTTTTGGCTGGAAGTGCTAATTATAAATAAATATTTGCAATCAAGAAATACCAGTTTTAGTTTTAAACTTCTAATTTACGAGGTTCAAGTTGTAGTATCTTTATAAAATTATTTGTCACATTGGTGTCTTGTCACATCTAGATTCACAGAATTTACACTCGTACAAAGAACTTAGTTGGCTCTACTAGTTTGTAAACACTCCTCATGAACGTAAACAAAGACAGATAGTCACTGGTACATCATCATACAGCGCACCTACCGGAATGTTGCAGAACTCCTACAAATAGAGAAAATATTTTCATTTCACGTTAATTGTCCTACCCCGTTTAGTGAAAGCATACATCGCTGTATCAACATAAAAATTGCATATGTGACATTACGAACGCCGTGTTGCCTGGATCTTGCAACCCTCGCCACGTAGCTTACGGTGAACAACAGGGTTGGTTACAATTTACCGCGCAAAAAATATTTTTAAAAATCTGTAGGTCTATAAATTTTGTCTTTAAATATTTTAGTTTGGAAAGTTTTAAACACCGTGTATTTGATAAATGATACATATTATTAAGAAGCTACTTTCTGAGAGATTGTGGAAACTTGTAACCTCATCACAAGCCATCACTGATTAAAGGACGATTAAAAAAGGAAAACACGTCTTTATCGTCCACTTTCCACTTACTTAGAACATTCGTAACGATTATAATGAATCATTTACGTGTTGGTTTTTTTATCGTTTTTAATAAAGAATCTATTTCAAATTTCGTTGTCCCAATATAGACAGATAACACACAAAATTAGAGACAACAAACCAAAAATAAAAATATGAACAAAAGAAACTAGTATGCAAATTATATCGCAAGCAAAAAAACCTTGCTAACGCACTGCAGACTTGGCTAACGCGGCACTGGAGACCGAGTGTCAGAACTTGAGTCTGCAGACTGACAGCGTGAAGCCACTCGGGGAACTTCGGCTACCTTCGTTCTCATCTATGCCCGCCTATATTCTGTTGTCAGATGTGAGTTTGGTAAACGTGTGGTTAAAATTTGTGTATTTATTTTAGCACAATAATGTTATTAAGTTCACGGCTTCAAATTCGTAAACTCAAGAGTAAATTTTTCGTGTATTCAAGTGTCTGTGTGTATTCGTGTTTAACCTACCTGTAAGCATTTCGATGTTTCATTTTAAAGTTTTGTCATTTTATTTTTAGTGTAACAGTTTTTATTAGGTACACGCGCTATAAGTGTTTGATATGAAGTTAGTGTAACATTTCAAAGGAGTCTTGTCAATTTAAGGGGGGGTGGGAACCGTATATGTTAAAATGCCATTTTCTCAGCATCTATTTTGTGCTACAGACTTGAAATTTGTACAGGTTAATCATCACACTTTCAGATTGTTATGGCAATAGAATAATAAATTTATAAATTTACAAAATTTATAATTTTCTAAACTTTTTATAATTTTTAAATAAAAACCTTTTTTATTTCGGCCAGTTGTTAACACATTTTTATAATTCTAGTAGACAAATGTTATTAGTAGAAAAACTGTACAAATTTTAACTTCCTATGTTATAAAGGTAAAATTTGTATTTATAAAGGTATTATAAAGGTAAAAATTATATAATTCTCGAAGATAAATAATAAACACAATTTAGAATAAATTCATATCATACCATTTCTTACATACTATTTATTACCCTGAATTGTATATTTTGTTTCAGCGTTTATCACTCCAGAAACAAAAATAATTGATTAAATTGACTCCAGATAAATACGAAACCAACCTGCGAAGTTAGTGCACAGGTAAAGAGGAGTTTTACCGCAACTGATTACATCAATATATATATCAAAACCAACATTGTGAGTACAAAAAACTGAACTTAAAAACCGGCAAAACAGTATAAAATAAGTTTTATTAATAAACGTATATTTCATATACTAATGCGACGATGTAGTCAAAAGGTTCATATTTATCTCGGCAGCCAGCGAAATTTTGTTTGTTTCTGGAGGAAACAAAGGTTAAAACAAAAACTACAATTCAGGGTAATAAATGGAGTACAACGATATGGTTATATTAATTCTATATTATGTTTTAATATTTAACTGTGACCACAATCAATATTCATTTTAATATTCAATTCATCCGCTATGCACACAGGAAAACCCCGATTTGGATAAAAATACGTGGATTTCATTATACACGTAAGTGTGGAGTGTGCAGTGTGGGTTGACGAGAGAGTAGACAATAGCGGCGGACGAACAGTAACGAAGTTGCCCGAGTGGCTTCACGCTGTCAGTCTGCAGACTCAAGTAGTGTCAGACGGTATCAGCTGCCCTCCCCCCTCTCAAAAGTGCCAACGGCCTCTTCTGCTGGAGGATGAGCGGGTAGAGGTACAGGGCATTCTCGTGTCCTTGGAATGGGAAACCGTTCCTAAAGGCGGTTGTTGATCCCTTTGTCAGATATTAGATAATAGATTGTAACAAGAACAAAGCCCTCAATGGTTTGCATTTGAACAACAGCGGAAGAGGCAGCCCTCTGCCTGGGATTAGTACAGACAGGAGCTCTGTTGAGAAGCTTTGAGATGTCATTCACTCACTCAACTTGCTTTGCGAAACATTGGTAGCGTATTTAAGGGACACATATTACTCGCAAGCTTCAAAGGGGAATCACATAAGAGAGGAACTGAAAGTTGAAGAAATAAATGGAATCATCAGTGAGTATAGAGAAAGCTGGAAACAACACATTAGCAAGATGGGCTGTGACAGATTCCCCCAAGTTAGCCTTATAGTATCAGCCGAAAGGGATGAGAAGCCTGGGAAGACCCAAGAAGAGATGGGCCAACAAAGATATAGCCAAAACAAAGACGTGTTAATATAATAAGTCCTAATTCTCGTCGATCGCTTGTGTGGTTTGTTAATTCATCTACTACCAAAATCTCGAATGCTTGTTAATTTTATTATTTATAAAAGTTTTGAGATTTCTCCCTTATTTTATTTTTTTAATGCACTGTTTCAAAAGACACATATGGTCATCAATTCGCGCGCGCGTGTGTGTGAGAACAGATTAAGTACATAATAACAAAAATATCTAAAGTATGTACGTGTGATTTACCTACACATTTATAAATTGCGACTGTATACATACGCCAACCGTGATTTTTTATGGTAGAACAATTCTCTTTCTATATTAGGCTATATTTTTTTCTATTAGCAAAGTGATTGAAGTTTTGTTTAAAAGCATTGTGAGAAAAACCTTATATTTTAAAATAAAATTCAGTTAACAAGATTAAGGTTTTATTAGCACCCTATAGCAGGGCCACACGGAAAAATGTGTTTCAATAATGTCAGATAATGTGATACTAGTATGTCCGGAGACAGAGTGAGAAAGAGGGATAGATAGATGGACAGACAGACAGTCAAACTGAGGACAAGGGGATACGCAGACAAAATACACCAGTCATTCAATTTTTCAAAGTCAATTACAACGAGTAGGCAATTATTACAGTATGATACGTCTTTTTTATAATTCACAAAGTGTTCATAACGTTAAAAAAAGCAACTACACGCGCGGTCGGACCAGTCCAACGGAGCCGAACTTACATCGTGTTATGTGTGTGTCGTTATTGTGATTTAGTAAATATGTGGAAATGTGTTTTTATGTGTTTTATGTTAATTTTAACATTTGACGAGGATTACTGTTGATGTGACACATGTCACGAAACGCGTCTATATAAAAAACGCTACAACAAAGTCACTGACGGATACAAGGTAATTAAATTATTGTTAAAAAAAGGATTGATGTACTAGTACATTGTAATAAGCAGACACTAGTTTTTTCGTATTGTTTAATTTACAGTTCTAATTGTTTTACAATGTAATTACAAATATCTACGTTCAACTGAAGAAAGTATTGCAATGAAAATTGATTGAATTTTTAATTAGCAATTTTAATTTAGAAAAACGTCAGGTGTCGATATTATTCTTCACCTCTATTATAGCTTACATTGCCATCTCACTCGCTGTATGTATAATAGTGTTACCTGTAACATCTGTTACGTGTGCAGTGCAATTATCTCCATCTGTGTCAGAATTCAATAGACATTTTCTTAAACAAATATTGTTTAGTATTCTAGTAGATTAATTATTATTTAACGCATTTAATTACTATTGTTTTGAAATTTTATAAGCATAATTACATTATATGATAACTTAAAACTGAATTGATGTTTTAAATATTAGTAAATTAAGCAACTAATATTAAACTTTCCTTTATATTAAATGTGTTATTTTTCATAATAGTAGTATTAATAATAATAATGTTACGACATCACAGAACAATCTACGTGTTTGTCGAATGTGCCAGAAGAATGTCGATGTAACGCGTGTGGCGTACGTGCTTGTCGACGCATTTTCGAGAGGTTTCTTGAAGTCGCCAGCCGCGCGGACTGTGTCAAGGCCGCAGTTAATTACGTAGTTCAGACGAGCGCTAAGACGCAATTAGGAAGGTTCCGTCTGTGAGCTTGGGTATGAATACATGGCGGCAGCGGCCTTAGAATCAGTATTAGTGCGAATTATTGACCGTGCGGTTCGAGAGTTATAGTAGCGATATTACTGTGCGCGTTCAAGTGGTTATTATTCAAGAGTGGTGTTTTATAATCGGACGGTATAATGTAATACAATTGTGTTTAATTTTAGTGGACATTTTATTGCGTGTGAACAATTTTCATTTGATTTGTTGTAAAAGACAGTGTTGTTAATTACGAACTGTTTAACTGTAAAAATTAAAGTTGTGATTAGTGACTTAATTGGAGTCTTGTAATTTGTTTTCCACTGTACCTACGACGATCGAATAGACCGTCGTAACAATAATAATCGTAGGAGTGGTAGTAGTAGTAGTAGTAGTAGTAGTAGTAGTAGTAGTAGTAGTAGTTGTAGAAGTAGTAGTAGTAGTAGTAGTAGTAGTAGTAGAAGTAGTAGAAGTAGTAGAAGTAGTAGTAGTAATAGTTGTTATGCCCCAAATTAAAAAAAAGTAGTAATAACGATAATAATAGTTAAAATATTGTAGACGAAAGGTTGTGGAAAACCCTGGGAAAAATGGTCACAGACTCTGTGAAGTCTGAATAGGCTACAGCCCAAACCACGGAATGGAAAAGAATAAGAAGAAGACAAACAGTTAAAATAATATTAAAGTAATTAAAATAGTGTATTATTAATGTTACAGTTTGTTACACTTTTAAATAAGTAAACTTATTTTCTATCATTACAGGCAGGACAAAAATAAGAATCCTAGACTAGGTCGCCTATGTTTCAAAATACAAATAGAAAATACCGAATATTTTCATTTGATCAATATATATCTGCAGTAAAATTATTTTTTATGTCATCTTCTCCGATTTTTAATGAAAATAATTTAAATTATATTTAAGAAATGAGAACAAACTTACAATCAACAATAGGTTATACATTCAGAACACTGTGTCAGGAAGCTCACGGCAAAGTAAACCATTATTGGATTCACAAAGTAGTTGTAAGATATAAAACAGATTACAAATACACTTATTAGGTAATTTCGTCCGATCTCAACTGTTCACCGCATACTTCAAGTGTCAATTAACCGACGCAAATGGATATTGTTAACCAAACGCTATTCAAGGACAGTTTTAGATTCAATTGCTGTACAGAGTTATATGGTATAACCGACTTTCAGATGTATAATAAATTTCAAATGCAGATAAAATACGCATACATTATTTTGTTTACGCTCATGTTTATGGTCTACTTCTTTTTAAGTGTCTACACTATGCCATCATTCAGTTCTGTTTGATGCAATTTTTATAGAGCCGTTTATGGATTTTTCCATTATCCATGCTAGTTTTACACGTGTCTGTGCTTTTGTACAATAAAGATAATATTTCTGTGCTGTTGAAAAACTGCAGGCCATTGATTTATTATGCCTCAAATGTAACAAAGGTAATCGTCTTGTGATATATAAGAAATACGTACGGAAGGCTAACATAGTTTGTAACGTGCGGAATGTGTCTGTAATTACTTGCATAATTGTTTTTGTTACTTTCTTTATTTGGTGTTCTGCCCTAAGACAGGTCATCAAATGGTAAAAGCTCTCCAAGCTGTCCTATCGCATGCCAGTCTTTTCGTTTCTTTGTAACACCCTCCGATTTTAATGCTATCTATTAACTTTACTCTTCTACGCCCTGATTTTATTCTCCTTCTATGATACCCTCCATGGCAGTTGTAAGCAAACAGTCTCTTCTTAAACAATAACTTAACAAATTTCTTTTACTATCTTCTATTACCTTCAGGATCTTCTCTCTTTCCCTGTTCTTCTTAAATCCTCATCATGCTTTACTTTATCATCCCACCTCACATTTTTCTATTACTCGCCAAATCCCACATCTCAAATGCTTCTAGTGTCCGACCGAAACACGATTTTCAGCCTAAACCGAAACCGTAACCGAATATTCGGCCCCTCTTCTAGTTTCGGCCGAAACCAGCATTTTTGGCCGAAACCGAAACTTCGGTCGGTCTTTGACAAAACAAACAAAATACTTACCATTGGCGCGACAACAGACACACCTAACAATTAAACACCGGCCGGCGAACTGAGGTCAAGCGGTATACGCGACTGAATCCGTTCCGAACATGACCCGACTTCAACCGACAACTCACGAACGCCAGTTTCGGCCAATTTTTGGCCGAAACCGAAACTGCGGCCGAAACCAGCATTTTTGGCTGAAACTAGCCGAAACCGAAACCGAAACTTCGGTCGGTCTTTGCTTCTACCTCTTTCCTCATCCTCCTTCCTCAGTGTCCATGCCTGTGCACCATATAAAGCAACGCTCCACACATAACATTTGGCCAAACTTTTTTTCTTAAATCTTATTCTTATCTTTTGTTACTAAGCATATAATAATTCGACTTAACACTAAGGTGACTACTTTTGGTAGTGTAGTTTGTCCAAAAGTACTGCCGCTTATTTATCCATTTGACAGTAATAACATGTACGTTTATACGGCTTCTTTTGTGTGTTTATAATTTCTCTGTTTCGGTGTCATTTCTCTCATCTCAATATATTATCTTAATAGTTATCATCATAATGATGACCGGTCAATTTGAAATATTTAAGTCCGCTTTGGGTAACATAAAATACACAAAGAAAACCAGATATTAATAATGCCGTTGCATTTCTTTCGAACGTGAAAGAAATGTTCTTTACAAACTGGTCGACTGTATTAAAAGCCATCAGACTTTATGGCGTAAGTACATATGGGTGACATTATTATGTTCACGTTTATTTTAAATTGTAAGCATACTTCTTATTGTTTGTACAACTGTAAGCACAAAAGTACTGTCAGTGCAATGTGCAAAAAGAAAATAGTGGAACTGTCCCTTTATTTGATCCTGCAGTACATTTTCGATTTTTTTAATATGGGATTGTCTCGATATATTACGATGTGTAAAAGAAGAAGTGTACTAATTTGTAAATAGTCCTATTACTTAATTCGAAGAGAAAATACGTGTTGTTTACCTTTGCCAGTTTAGGTGACAACGGTTTTTGGTTTTTAGTTTACAGATGAAATAAGCAAAAGCCATGGTTGAAGAAAACAGTGATTTAATTTATTTGAAGATACCTGATAAAGCGTATGCTTCGAAACGCGTAGTAACAAAATCAACTTGAAGTCACTAAAGGTTACTAAACCTTTAAATAAAACTTTAAACTTTAAACTTTACTAAACCTTTAAATAAACGCGATTATTATTAATCACGTATTATTATTGATCACTTGTTCAAAACAAGTTTACCTGTTCTAATCTGATTTCATAAATAATCAATAATAAAGGTTACTAAAGGTGACTTTGCTAATTTTATTTTGGATACCAAACCAAACATGAATGTTACACTATAGAGTTTTTCTGCCTTCAACGTAATAATATATCATTAAAGTTAACCTTCTAATGGATTTCATTATGTCTGACAATTAGACTGCAATGTCCACAGCGTGTTGTTACATGCATCAGGCTATTTCTCGTATCAAGAAAATTAAAAGCTTCTTAACAACTTATATTCTCTTATAAATGTGCAACCAGAAACCTACGTATATCGTTATGTTATACTTTAAATTTCATTTTCTGCTTAAATCAACAACTGTATCAGAAAATAATTTTTACAGTATCGTTGTTTAGAGTAACAGTGCTTACACACAAGGTATTAGAAAGAAAGGATAATTCTCGAAACATAAGATACATAAGCAAAGAATGTATCACACGATTATTATTAATCACGTATTATTATTGATCACTTATTCAAAACAAGTTTACCTGTTCTAATCTGATTTCATGAGTTACAGCAATGTTAATATTAACAACACATACGCGATACAAACAGAAATTCTGAATCCCGATACAGAGGATTTAATTTAATAAGTAAATTATTATTAAATTAAAATTTTAATTAAGTTTTGTTTAAAAAGGTTTTTAAAAAGCTTTAAACAATAATGTTTCATTTGAAATATGGAAATGAGTTACCTAGAGTTTCGTTACAATATATCGTTAAACGTTTTGTTGCATTAATTGTTTGGAAACCTTTTAACACAAACACCTGTATTTACTAATGGGAAATGAAGCCTTCCTTGAACAATAAATCGTCAAAACTTGGACACATTTTATAAGTAACGGAAGTTTAATGCATATTTGTTACTTGTTAATGAAAAGTCCTATCCTTTGTTACAAAACGCCTCAAAAGCTGATGTAATCACAAAGTACAAAATTATATTGCTGATAGTAAGGAAGATGTATAACACTAATAAAACGTATACCACACAAAGGCACCATAATGAACATTTGGGAAAATTTACAGATTTACAAACATAAAACACAAAACAAATTAATACCAGAACAAATACAAATCAATACAAAACATGACACAATATTCAAAGCACTCAACATCGAAAATACACAAAATACAAAAACAGATACCACAACCACACACAATAATACAACTTTAAAGGACCAAAGACCAACAAACTACCTTAATAACATCCAGAAGCCAACACACAAATACTTCACCAGAAACAAGATGGCGAAGGCTGAAGATGGGAGAACAAGAACTCCCGAAACATGTTCCTAAAGGAAAAAGTATATCTTGAGGTAAATTTAGTTATAAATATTAAAAAAATTATATATATATATATAAAATATATATTAAATTGTATATAAATATTTGGCCGAGCACAAATCCTAGTCGACCTGATCACTAAAGTGGAATATGGCGGTAGTGTCCACTATCATCTTCTCTTTTTAATTTATACATAGACGATGTCATATATAATTGGCAAACGCACAAGAAAAAAATTTATGACAGCAGAGATGGACTTTTGGTGACGTTCTACAAGAGTATCCTGACGTCAGAAAATTAGAAATCAAGTCATTAAGGACAGAATGAATGTGAGAAATTCAATTGTTGATTTTATCCAAACAACAAAATTACAATGGTATGGACACACGAAATGAATGGGACAGGAAAGGTTGCAAAGAGAGTTATGGAATGGACCCCATCAGGACGAAGGAAAAGAGGAAGACCACCGATGACCTGGATAAAATAAATTCAGACTATGTTGACGGAACGAGAAGTTAAATAAGACCTTTCGATAGACAAGCACCAGTGGAAGGTGACAATTAAATCACTTCTGTAATCTGAAATGTGTAAACATTGTTCAGCCGGAATAATAATAATATATAATTGGCAGATGAACCTTAAGGAGTATGTTACGATTGCTAACTCTCCAGCTAACACGTCATAGTTTACTGACGATCAGGTTATCTTGACGAACTCGGAAAGTGGGTTGCAGATGGCCGTTCATTGCATTATATCTGCTGGTATTTCGGACTACAGATTTCCACATTGATTAGCAAGGTGACGGCTTTTTATGGAAATAATTCTATACCAGCAAAACTTGTTGCAGATGGTGTACAAGTGATAAGTGATTAACAAGTAACAAGTGCAAGTTACAGGTAGTGACAGGTTAGTAATTGTGAATGTCAATAAACAATATCGTGAATAAGCTATTTAAGTTCAACTATACGAGGTGTGTTCAAAAAAAGACCGAACTATTTGTGTAGCACGTCAACTAGCGCATAGAGCGAGCTGCAGAATTAAGTGCTGCTAGCGACAGGTTTTGACGCATGAATGCCGTTTTCTCTGTTCCGTCACGATCTTCAGTCTTCGAGCTACACGCGCTGTAGTGGGCACGGGCACACACCGTCCGGCGGATTTATAACGAAGTGAGAATGAAGACCTTAACACAACGTGTGTGTATAAAATTTTGCTGGTGACTTCGTAAAATCTTTACAGAGCTATTTCCATTATCTTCCAAAGTTTTTATTACCATTTGCATTGGTACGCAGTTGTTGACCGATTTCAAAACGGGTCTCTTTCTGATCGTCGTCAACAAACACAGTAAGAATTTTTCAGTGATACGATACATTTAAATTTTTCTATCAAAATTTAATTTTACGATCTTAAATGGATTCTGTCAGAAAGTATCGGCATTTAAACGATGATTTACAATTACCACATCACGAGCTCTCTTCCCATGATCTTCGATATCGCTTTGATCTGCACTGACCATTGTTTTTCCCTCTTTAAAAATTCTTAAACTAATTGTTCGCCTCACGCAGGCTTCCGCGTATGCTTAATTGAAAACCAGAATGTCTCTGAAAAGTTTTAACCTAGTTTTGCTGCAAAATTTCATACGCACACGTTGTTCTCGCGGTCTTTCTTAATCGCTTTGTCACTAATCCGCCGGCCAGCGTGTGCACGTCCCCACTCAATGTGATATACCTCAAAGACTACAGCCAATAGCGGAACACAATAAGTGGTAGTTTGTTGTCAAAAACTATCGCTAGGTGCGCGCAAAGTCGCGGCGCGTCGTTTGTGCGGATTGATGTGTTACTCAAAAAGTTTGGTCTTTTTATGAACACACCTCGTATGTGCGGGACCAACAGGAAAACCCTAAAAACTACCAGAAAAGCAACGCGCCTGACGTTCTACAAGATCATGGCCACCCCCCCCACATTTTTATATGGGTCTAAAAGTGTGAATCCAACGAAACTCCAGTCAGTCGTATTGCAGCGGCCGGAATGTGATTTCTCAAGCACGTGAGAGCACACATACTTTTCAGGGTCCTAGTGTCCTAGTAGAAATGCAAATATAGGGTAGGATCAAAGTGTTATAAGTATACTTGACAGCATTGCCCAATATCGGCTAAAGTGGTTGGAATAGGCTATCTTAACGGAATGGATGACTGCCGCATTCCCAATCACCAAATTGTCCGATGACGTTTTAGAGTGACCCGCTGTATTTCACCTGCTTGGAACCGGAACAAACCACTTTGGCTTAAATGATGGTGACGATTAATAGTATGTTTACTAAAGCAAAGCTTATCATGGCCTTCCTTGAGATAAGTTCTGAAATTGGCCAAAAACAGTCAAACGTGTTCTATGCAAGTTTGTAGTTACAAAATTTCAACAAGGTTGTATTTGCTTGCCGCTTGCATGGGCAAAATATGCTTTTAAATTACCATTGTGATAATAGATTTATTAAGAAAACCTTGAAGTTAAGTGTATTTGTAATAATGATGCAACTTCACCAGTCAAAAGTATCGAATAAATAACACCTCACCAATAAAGGAAGCAAGATAATCATATATCATTAACGGAATGGATAATCTTATTATGTAGCTAACGGAATGTGCAATATGCAAGGTATATTCAATTATTTTAAAGTAAA
This sequence comes from Magicicada septendecula, assembly GCA_034769895.1. Lineage (NCBI taxonomy): Eukaryota > Metazoa > Arthropoda > Insecta > Hemiptera > Cicadidae > Magicicada > Magicicada septendecula. The sequence goes on along the minus strand of CM068374.1, from coordinate 468,599,265 downwards.
TAAATTATTTTGTTAAGCAATAAATGATATTTGTAACCTCATACGCATACTCGTGCATAATGGGGTAAAAAAGATTTTGGGATTAAACTGATTCAGGTTATTTCTGAAAATTCAACACTAAAACCGTCCAGTAAATACGACTTATGATTTTGCAAAGTGCCGTTCACTGAAGACATCATTGTATAGGCTCTCAACTTAAAAATAATAATAATGAAATTTTGATAAAAAGACAGATGTTAATCAGTGCAATGTACTACAGGTTTACTTCAGTGTTTGTAGACCTACTACAATGTTTTATCCAGTGTCCCTCTGACGTCTCATTAAAACGCTTTCACACAACGGTGTGAAATTACAGCGTTTATTCTAACCGCCGTGCTATGCGTTTAGGCTTAGGTAGCGTAGGGTAGCGTAGCCTTTTTGACAACCATATCATTGTGACCGTGTTTAAGTCGGGACTATATAGTCTACGCGTGTCGTGGTTTTCCAAAACAATAGCTACTTGTACCCATGTTTTGTAAAGTTTAGCTTTATTTTAGGAAAAATTGTGTGAACTTGCTTTGGAACTCGAGAATGATGACTTTATTGCTTTCGTGTTCAGCATAATTAGAAGTTGTTTTATTTTTACTATAACCAGAAAACATCGTCCTAGTAAACTATAAGCCTCATATATAAATTATTTTTATTAATTTTTTCAAGATAATTACAATACTCTTACAAGTATTTTTACATTAAAAGGACACTTGGATTTGAAGCTAATGTAGCAATAATTTATAATTACGTACATATCAGTAACGTCTGTACAGAAATTTCTGTATATTATACCGAAACAAATTTGAGGCATTTCTGTTTATAATAGTTAATTTCAGCGAAAAGGATAAATGGAATTTCCTTCCTATTTTATAAGTAATGTAACCAATATTGCATTGTCATTCAGTTTACATTTTTAAACCTTCGTATTCCTACCTTTAACATTTATACTTTATAATTTATTTATAACATTAATTAATTACTTTATACATGACTTAACCCAAATTCGCTATACTTTCGTTTACAAAGACACTGAGGAGATTAGTGTAATTCTTACCTAAAATAAAAAATAAATTATTAGCAGGTACTTTCTGTTTATAACTACCAGGAAATGTTACATTTTAATATTTATTTAACAGGTTTATTAATTCTCCTCTTCGATTCATAGCTTTGCCTGCTAGAGCTGTAGGGATGCACGTCGTGAGACGTCCCTATGGTTTCCTAGTTCCGAGCTTCCGGAAGGAGCTTCTGCCAAGTGGTCGTGTATAGATGGGATATTTAATTTATAAATTAGTGGCAGCTACAATGGCATGCTCGTACTAGGCTGTTCTAGTACAATAATTGCCGAGGCCGTTTCCAAGAATCACCTGGACGTGGTCGGTACTTGCCAAGGCCGGCTATGAGACAGCTGCAAGGTAACCCCAGACGGGAATGGCATAGGTAACAGGCAACAGGTACGCATTCTCATCGTCTGTGCGTGGTACGCCAGATGAGCCGACGATCGGTTTATGGGGGTGAGGCCTCTGACGAAGCTTATAATAAGAGAAAACTGGTACAGGCTATAAGGTAAAAGCTTTAAATTTTTATTCTTCGTGTTGTTTAAATTAGCAGCCATCCTTACTATTTCTTTTATGAATTTGCTAACTGCTATAATTTTTTATTGTTCGACTAAGCTTTTCGTCATTACTGACATCTTCAGGTCTTAAACAACGAGGTCTTAAACAAGGTCTTAACATCTTAAGGTTGTTTAAGACCTGAAGATGTCAGTAATGACGAAAAGCTTAGTCGAACAATAAAAAATTATAGCAGTTAGCAAATTTAAATTTTTACCAACAAAAATTTTTGTTCCGAGTCGGTAGTGTTATAATTATAATTAGTTAACAATGGACACGTCATGGACAACAAAATCCAATAATCTTTTCCTTATGTATCTAATATATTATTGTATCTGTTCGATTAATGGTATACGGTTCTTTTTGCTTCTGTAACTACTCTAATTTAGAAAGATTTGTATAATATTTACCTTATTTCTTCCGTCGTGTGACTTCGTTTTGCGTTTTGATATGATTTTACGCGTTTCGAGACATATGTCTCGTCATCAGAAATAAATAAAATAAAAATTCACTCTTGCGAGGTCGTTACATATTAAAATACAAATATTCGAAAACGATTACACACATACCAGCTTTACTTGAGTGCGCACTCGAGTCGGACCGATCGGAAACTGATTATCAAAAGCTACCGTGTAGACAGGTTTATTGCGGTATCGTAGAGCGGGTTAGATTTAAAATTTAAATGATCGTTTAACACGAGGTCACGAGTGTGTGCGTCATTTTACGCCCTATATATCTCAAATTCTTCCAAGGCGTTCATGTAAGTGCCTTTATTACAAAAATGCATGGGTTTCAAGTTCGAAACAAAGTTTGTATATTTATGATTTTCGTTTATCAAGTGACGAGCATAGTTGGATTTTACGTTTGATGGTGTTGTCTGACCCTTCAGATTGTGCTTAGGTGTACGTTCAATAAAACGTTTTTGGAAACCCCTTCCCATCTGGCCGATAAAGAAGCATTCACATTCGTCGGACGATAATTTATACACCCCCGTTTTCTTTTCTAAAGGGATAGTATAACGTCTCCCTTGTCAAGACATTACAAAAATCGGGAACCAGTTCAATTGTTACCTGTTAATTAAACTAGCTGCCGTTGTTAGTAAACTTTACTTACCAACAAATTGTAACAAATTATATATCAGGAATTAGTCAAGGTTTGCATAAATTTATTCACTCGCTGGGTGTTAGCGAAAACATCTCTTTATTGTCATATTTATATCTCATATTTTACTTTACTTTTAAAAGAAAGATTCTAATAAATTCAGCATTAAATATTCTTTAGTTTTTACTTCTTACTCATTTTATCTCAAAACCATTCAGCTAGGTGTTATTTCAAGTACCACGGATCCGGGTCTCAAATTTGCAATATTTTAATTTATCACAACTTCAACCAAATTATTTGAAGAATAGTTTGGTGTAAATTTTAGAATTACTTTATATCTAAACATCGTAATGTTATTACTATATCATTACAGAGATTACAAATATTTATATGTTAATCTTTAAGTTATCAAAAGCTCTTTACAGTTCTTTTGTTAATTTTTGGTGAAACAAATTATCACAAATGTTATGATTTAATATCACCTGAATAGAACATGAGTTTGCTGTGGGGGTCCGCGATGGTCTTCTTCAGTCGTCTTCTTGGGTGTGATACAATGTTCCCCTTGATGCTCCATTTGGTTGATTGTTTCCGAAAGGTAGTCTCGTTCATGACGATTGGATTCTGGTACTAGAAGTTCATACGGTTGTTGTTGCAATTTTCTTCTTCTGGAGTCGGTTGTTCACATTTTACATTTTAATAGTTCTTATTTTTGTAACAATAAAATATGGTAAGAAACATATCTTACCACTTACTGTTTGTTAAGAGATGTGTCGGCTAAGTTCTTTTTTTTTATATTACATACTTCCCATATTTCTTCACGCACTACATTACTATTTTTTTTTATTATTTCCCAACGCTACATTGGGTTAAATCAAAATAACTACTAACGTGATTGTATAGTATTTGAGCGGTATACACCTACGTGTAACTTGACCACACATTTGCGACATCCTTACATGTCGAAGTTTCTCCGGCGAATGGGGCATTGTTTAGCGGCGAGGAGTCTGTAAGCTGGCGCGGTTTCACGCGCTGAGAAAGTAGTTCGTTCCTTTAGTAGTATTAATTATTTATTAATCAACTATTAATATTTAATGCTACCTTTCGGTTATGAATTAGGAATTTCCCTTTTTTTTATTAGTACGTCTTTTATTTAATTAACGGAATTATTATTTTTCGTTTAATAATATCGTACTTTGCGTGTTCGTACTGGACAATTTGCACGTTGATACAGGAATCTAGGTACAGATAAGGGGTGGATAATACTTTTACTTGTTATAAGAACAAAATTTTAATTTATGCTATTTAAACATTTTTTTAAATCGTCACAATAGTTATTTTATTACGTAGTACGTTCATAAGATTATTGTTAGTTTTAAATATTACGGTTCTATTGTTATTATTTAACACACTAGTTAAAATTTTTGGCATTATGTTGGTGTACGTCGTTGAAATAAAAATGGTTTTAGTGTCTTTTTCTATACGAGGTTTAGATAGCTTGTGCTTTTGTTTCCTGAGAAGGTTGTCAATCAAGGAACTATTTTAGCCATTGGCTTGAGCTATGTATTTTATTGTGTTTAGTTCGTCATTAAAATCCTCGTCGTCAAGAGGTACTGGTAAAAGTCTGTGTATAAAGTAATTAAAGGCTGCCATTTTTTTGCGAATAAGGAGGTGATGTGAGTCGACAGGTATGGTTACATCGGTGGTGGTTGGTTTCCTATAGATATTGAATTTCAGTTTATCAATGTGTTTAGTAACTGTTAAGTCCAAAAAGTTTAATTTATTATTTGTTTCAGTCTCAAGAGTGAACTGAATGTTCTTGTTTATAATATTCATAAAGATTTTAAAATTTTCGATCTGTCGTCAAGTACCTTTATATATTATAAATGTGTCATCAACATAACGTGTAAAAAATATATTATTTTTGTGAATGTTGTTAGAAAACATAAATGTGTTTTCATATAAGTTCAAATAAATGTCAGCAAGCAAACCAGACAGCGGCGAGCCCATTGCTAAACCATCACGTTGACTGTAAAACTGGTCATCGAAAGTAATATAATTTTGACCCAAAATGGCTTCAAGTAGCCTCATTAGCTCTTCTATCATTTGGGTGTTTAATTTGTTACTTTCAGACAAGTTATTCCTTAGAATCTGCAGCGTTTCCCTAACTGGTATGTTAGTATACAAGTTGATAATGTCGAAGGATCACAAGTAAAGCGGGTATGTGTGTAATCGTTTTCGAATATTTGTATTTTAATATGTAACGACCTCGCAAGTGTGAATTTTTATTTTATTTATTTCTGATGACGAGACATATGTCTCGAAACGCGTAAAATGGCTTGGATACCATTTCAAACATGTCTTTCAAGTTAGAAAGATTATCTAACAACAACTAAGTCGCAAATCCAGTAAGGTATAAATGTTTTTTAAATACAAAACATTTTACAAAATGTTACAAACATGACTTATTTTAGTAGTGTGTATGTACTTATGCGTATTACATTAGTGTGTGTGTGCCTGTGTGTGTGTGTGTGTGTGTGTGTCTGTGTTTGTGTTTTGTTATATAGTTTTAAAGAACGAAATTAATGTATCATTGGAGCATGAATGATTTAATTGAACTTATGTTAGAAAAAATAGTAATATTAAAAGTAATTAATTTAAGGTTTAAAGTGTTTGGAAGTTTTCAATAATAATTGAATATATTGGTACTTATAAACCATTTATAATAGTATGTAAAAAACAAATATATATATATATATAATATATTGCAACGATACGTTTAGCATAAGTCTCCGTGTCAACCCCTGACTGCGGTATGAGAACATACGAACGCACGTATGAGTCGTGTGAAAGATGTAAATAATGAAAATAATGTAATAATTAAGCGTTAGGTATAAGACATAAATAAAAGAAACAAACGTATTAATTAATTTTAAATAAGGAAATAAATGTAAGTGAACATGCATATGGAATTGCCAAGCCTTGTTGGTTTTAAACGCAGCGAAGGAAGACGAAACACGCTTCGACCAGCAGCTGTGACGTCATTGCTGCAGGTAACCGTTTGGTATCAGTTTGTGTGTGTGTGTGTGTGTGTGTGTGTGTGTGTTAGTGTTAGTGTGTAAATGAAGAGCAAGTTGAATTATGTATACGATTATGGAAAATTTTACACAGTTTTTTAAGTGCTGAACGAAAACCAGAAGTCACACGAATCAGAGACATATGTAGAAACACAGCTGGCGCCCGGCGCTACAATTCGATACTAAGAGGTCTATGATCGGGGAACCGTTCAGCTACCGTGTGAAATTTTGCCATAACTTCCATTGTTTACACACCTTAATGTTCATAATTTGCATAGGTTAAGTTTATTAATGTACCTAACGATTTGTCAAATAATATTTATAAAAAAGTGTGCGCTTCATAGAAAGACGCGTAGGTTGTAATTAGTTAATAAACCGACGTGCTGACTTGTTCAACTCTGTCCGAACAGTTTTCAACAGGAGTTGAATGCCGGCAGGAGTATAAAACCATAGCGAGCGACACACTCTTTCTCAGATCATCAACAGACAGCACATGAAGTCCACGCATCTCACCACCGCAAATTTTACAAAGTTTAAGTAATGTTTTAAATCGTATTACGTAAACTAAAGTGCGATGGAACCGGCAGTACGTCGGTGAAAGTAATTAGTGATATACACGAGTGATGTAAAAGACAATAATACCGTAAACTACGAGGAGTCGAAACATCGTCGATGAACTTCAAGAAATCCACGTAGAACTTCGAGACATCCACGAGGGAAAAGACGAGGAGAGGAGAGGAACAGAGCAATATACTAGAGGACGCAGGGACAGCCACACGCAGCTACAGCCAGCCGTATATCATCACAACCAGAGGTCCACGTCAGAACTCAGCATCCATTAGACGGAGAGAGTAATTCCAAACGACGCAGAGACAGAGAAGGTGATACCGGAAGGGGATCCCAAAACTAGAGAGTCCAGGTGACGGTAACAACACAGTTAAATGGTTGCAGAAATATGCAGGTGAAGTCAGACATTTATTCAATCTTGTAAATGACCCAGAGGTGTATCAAAAGAAGGTTCTAGATTCCATATCCAAGTTTACATAAATTTTATTATTTTTATTTGCATAATGAATAATGAATAAAAGTTCAGAGAATAATAATTTAATACAAAGAACTGTGCCGCGTTTTGGAAAACGCGGCGATGTTCCGATGTCTATATGGTGATTAATTAAAGTATTTACGTATTTGTCGACGCGACCGAAGTTGTCCTTTGGTACGGTCAGTTGGACTTTGTCATGCTGTATTGCCCCTTGTCCGTCCGACTCGCGCGCGCCCTATCGATGTTACGCACGGTTTTTTCAACAGCCGGTTTATTCGGTTCGACTTTAGCTATCAGCGCCTCACGTTCTGGTCCCCGGCTGGCAGAGTAGATTGAACAGTTTTCGTCTCCCAGCTTCTTCTATGAATAAGTAGAAAGCTACGTGACCTCCGGTAAGTCCATTAAAATATGTATTTTAATTATTTATAAAAACAAATTGGTTTTATTTAATATTAAAGTGGATGCGTTGAGATATACATTGCAGTGAATCCTTTAGCACATGGCGAGTTCAGGTTATAATTAGTTTTATGTATGCTTTATCTCAACCCTGTTTAATTGATTGTAACGTTAGGGATATAATTATGTTTTATATTAATCTATTAATGCTTCTACTGAATTAACTAAACTAAGATGGGGCGTAAGTCAGTAATTTTCTGATATCTGTATATGTCACGGACTTGTTAAAAGTTGCCAATTCCTGTAAGTGCGTCATGAAAACTTTTGCATAAAGGTTAATTAAAAGTATCATTATTATGGAGTGACTATATTTAGAAATATTCTATATTAACATATTCAATGGAGTTATTTTTTTGAAGTGATTTACCACATTCAATGGGATTCTTGACTTAGGCTATTTTTCGAGTTCATAAACCGGACAGTCCATGCTATGTCAGTGGGTAAATGTGGTAGTGTGTGTTTCATGAACTTATGAGTAATCCCAGATATAATTGTGCAGGGTTTCCGAGGTAGCCGGGAATCTGCCCCGCTCTGGAAGGATGGCCGAACAACTGCCTCCGACGATGTAATTTTAAAACCTTCGTCAGCTGTGTCAGCCGGAAGGATGGACTGGACACACACTACTGAGCCCTCAACATACACCCTTCAAACCAGGTGAAATTTAACCATTTTTAACCTAAATCTTGTGGCCGAATTACTCTGTGAGACTTTCATGAAACGTTCCAGTGTGGACAGTTATTTCCGGATAATGGGTGGAATGTTTTAATTGCATTTGTAAGGCTTACGCCTCCTCTATTACTATCATGTATATCTCGTTCTGAGAGTGAAAACTCGGCCGGGGTCACGCACCGCCCGGGTCGAGGGGAGTTCGGTAGATAGAGTTGAATCTTATTCTATTTCTGTTTTAAGCATGTTGGGATAGTTATGTTAACGATTTTGCTCCTTGTGGACACGTATTTTATTATTCATTCATATCTGGGGGTGGTTTTAAACCGTGGGCGACTCCCGTTGGAGACGTCCACTGCAAGTCTGTCTGTGTCAGATCTTGCTAGATCTCGTCCGATGCCTGACCCTGCCGGTAATTAAGTTTTTGGAACACTGTGAGCTGACTTAATACCTTTATGACTTAGATTCCGTTTTACAAATTCTGTTCCACTGTTTAGCTAATTTGCACACTTTAAATTTACCATTGTCACAGATTGTATTTTACCATAGCAAATTTTGTAACCATAATTGTAATGGCTCCCTATAACAATTAGTTAACCATAAGACTACACAAGATTGATCAATGTCAGTTATGAATACTCATGGTGGTCAAGTTCCACTATTTTTCTATATTCTGTTTTGAAGGTAAAAAGAAACATAAAATGCAGTTAGGCAACCGGACATCCATGTTGACCTTGTGATGCTACTTTTCATTATAGTAATTGATGGGATTTAATTTGATAATTAAATATCGGCATGGGATTTGTGCGCGGGCCGCATGGCTTACAGAGAACATTCAGTAAACACTTATCTTGTTAAAACTTGGGGGCATGTCTGCTCCACTCCTGGGATGTTTTAATTAAAGTTTTGGGGAGGGAGTTTTAGTCACCTATTAATTAAACAGTAAAGGGGGGCCGGACACTTGCTCAGAAAAAAAGGGGTTATGGGTGTTGAAGAAGATTATTATATGCGCTGATAACCAGGGTGAACATGTGATGTGTTATTTATATGCAAACGTGGTTGATGTTAATTATATGTATGTTTTGTTTTTATAATTGTTACATTGTTAAATTAATCCTGCAGGTGTACATGTTTATATATATATATTTATGTTTAGTTATGATATGTGATTATTTGCGGGTCGAGATTGTGTGCCACTTTACAATTGTATTATTGACATCATGTAACATTTCATGAATTAATATTTACTGATCCTTCAGATCTTATACTTATTCAATGCTTGGTATCGTTAATAGTCATTATTCCTTGCTCAACTTTTGGCAAGGCACACATTAAGGAAATTACACTCAACAATGAAAAAACTTAGTTATCTAGCCTTTTTGGGGCTCAGGTGTTGTACTACCAGAGAATAATAAATCGTTGTTGTTATCTTAAGTTCAGTGTTTCATTTGCAAGTCCCATCATACTGGACCCAGCCCAATTTTAGCTTCTCTAGGCTCTTGCCTAGTTCTAAATAACTTGTAACCTCTCTTTCAAAACCAGCAAGCAAGGAGATAGAAATTTAAAAAGAAATAAAATAAATACTAAAAGCACCGAGAGGTTACAAATGGTAGATCAGAGCGTGGTTCATTCTAGGCTTGAACCCTTGGGTCCTGGTGTGTGATGGGGCTTGCAAACTTGGAGATAGTCTGGCAAATAAAATGGCACTTAATAGTTGACATGAAATGTAGAAGTATATATGTTTTTTATGAATTATTGTTAAATGTTTTGAATTGTAAAGCTGAGGCCGCCATGGGCACGTGTTGTAGTTGGGTTGTTGTTTTGAAGTTGGACATTGCCGGAGATCGCGTGCGGATGGGTTCCCGTATTTATTTTTTGAAAGTAATTGCGCGTGCGGTTAGTGGGATGCGGTATGGCCCGACTGGAAGTCGGTATCGTCCGATTGTAATGGTGACAATGTTGTAGTCGAAATGTAGTATATTGTGGTTAGTGTTAGGTGGTGTGGATTGTATGTTGGTGTTAGTGCCTGATGTTGTTTCTTCTTGAGTCTGGCGACTGACGGAGAGTTCGTTCCGGAGCGGGTCAGGTTTCCGCAGCGCTAGGAAACCCGGGGGTCTACTCAAAGGAAGGACAGTACTTGAGTTTTTCCGATTCTTGTTAAAATGTTTTTGTAGGTTGTGTTTGTGGTAGGTGTTTAGTGGGAATTTGTTTTATGATTGTTTGTTTTGCATTGTGCGATTCTGGCGGCGGTATGCTATCAGGAGTTGCCCCACCCTCTTACAGGCGTTCTCCAGAAATTTCCGGTGGTGGATGGATTTGATGAGGACCAGCTGTTGGTTTTCTTGGACCTGGTCCTGCAGGTGGCTGATTTCCCAGGGGTGTCCGATGGGGAGGTCTTGTATCTTATATACCCGTATTGCCGGGGTACGTTGGCTGGTCTGGTCACCAAGGCCCTGCGTCGGGGTGACAGTGTTGATGCTTTCCATGGGGAGGTGTTGAACTTCTTCATACCCACTCGACGACGCTTCAAGCTTGAGTTGGAAAGATTCTATCGCCCACAGGCCTACGGAGAGGCGTTAGGAGATTTCGTGCGCGATATACGGAAAGCTGCCCGGGTGTTAAGATTGGGGTTGCCCGAGACAGAAGTTATCCAAGCAATTCTGCAAGGACTGACTCCCCAAGAGAGATCTCGTTTGGCATTCGCGGACCGTCCACGTGGTTTTGCGAATCTTGAACAGCTGTGTGTGTTTTCAAGGACGATCCAGGCGGCTGACGAGTCCCGAGGAAGAGATGCCACAGATGTCCAATCCTCCAGTGGTTCATCAGGAAGAGCCAAAAGGGACAAACATAGAGGTTGGAGGAAAACCCAAGAGACGCTTAGAAAGCCTGAATATTCCGGAAGTGATGGAGGGTACAAGGGGGTGGCAAGTGTGAAGACGGTAACAACAGATACAGCACAGAAAACAAAGAAACATGAAATTAACAGGGGAAAAAGAAATTATGTTAGGGAACAGACAGCGGCAAGTAGGGAGCCTGGACCAAGGCGTTATCCCTATTCGGAGAAAAAGGAAACTTTAAAGGTTCCAGAGGAAGTACAAGTGCCCAAGAGAGTAGTAGATGAAGAAAAGGAAGCAGAAGTAGAAGAGCGGAATGACTTTGTGGGAACAATACAAGAGGATAAGAGCGCGTCAGTTAATACTGAATCACCGGACTCAAAGAGGACGTCATGGTTGAATCCAGAGGCCGCAGAATTTGTTCCGGTATTTACATCTCGGTTCGTGAGGGATCCAGAGCCTGTAACATCAATTAATTTAGTCATTGCACATGAACCTGGACAGCTAGATTCCAGGGTGGAAGATGTTGAGGACGTTGTGGTTGCTGAAGGTGGTCAAGGAGTGGAATCGACAGAAGAGTCAGAAGAGCGGTCTGCAGATGCTGCGCAGGTGAGTATAGTTGTAGGTGTTAGGGAGACTGTAGAGTCTGAAGTTGCAGATGGACACAGGGATGTCAAGGCTGCAAGTGTTTCTGAGGTTGTGGATGGACAAGGGGATGTCCATGCCGCAAGTGTAGTAGAAGTAGATGAGGTAGAAGTTGAGGAGAAATTGGGTGGCAGCGTTGTAGAGTTTGTGAGTGAGAGTGAAGTAGTGAGTGAAGATGTGCAGACGCCTTCTGTAAGTAGTGTTGAGGATTCCTAGGAACAGGAAGAAGTTTACAATAAGTACGGAACAGTCGACCTAACTCCCTGTTGACCCTTTCAGCGAGGTTGCCTTGCGGTCTCCGGATCGCTGTTAACACAGTCTGGATATTGTGCTTTGCAATCCTCCTGTTGCTACCATCCCAGACACGTTTGGGCATCTCTGCTGTTTGCAACTCGTTAGGCGTAAATCCTGTCTTGTCATTGTAATTCCCGTTGAGGGACGCCTCGAAAAACTCGAGATAATCCGGCCATCTACTTTGGTTGGTATTACAATAAGTACGGAACAGTCGACCTAACTCCCTGTTGACCCTTTCAGCGAGGTTGCCTTGCGGTCTCCGGATCGCTGTTAACACAGTCTGGATATTGTGCTTTGCAATCCTCCTGTTGCTACCATCCCAGACACGTTTGGGCATCTCTGCAGTTTGCAACTCGTTAGGCGTAAATCCTGTCATGTCATTGTAATTCCCGTTGAGGGACGCCTCGAAAAACTCGAGATAATCCGGGCATCTACTTTGTTTGGTATTACAATAAGTACGGACCAGTCGACCTAACTCCCTGTTGACCCTTTCAGCGAGGTTGCCTTGCGGTCTCCGGATCGCTGTTAACACAGTCTGGATATTGTGCTTTGCAATCCTCCTGTTGCTACCATCCCAGACACGTTTGGGCATCTCTGCAGTTTGCAACTCGTTAGGCGTAAATCCTGTCATGTCATTGTAATTCCCGTTGAGGGACGCCTCGAAAAACTCGAGATAATCCGGCCATCTACTTTGGTTGGTATTACAATAAGTACGGAACAGTCGACCTAACTCCCTGTTGACCCTTTCAGCGAGGTTGCCTTGCGGTCTCCGGATCGCTGTTAACACAGTCTGGATATTGTGCTTTGCAATCCTCCTGTTGCTACCATCCCAGACACGTTTGGCCATCTCTGCAGTTTGCAACTCGTTAGGCGTAAATCCTGTCCTGTCATTGTAATTCCCGTTGAGGGACGCCTCGAAAAACTCGAGATAATCCGGCCATCTATTTTGGTTGGTATTAAAATAAGTACGGAACAGTCGACCTAACTCCCTGTTGACCCTTTCAGCGAGGTTGCCTTGAGGTCTCCGGATCGCTGTGAACACAGTCTGGATATTGTGCTTTGCAATCCTCCTGTTGCTACCATCCCAGACACGTTTGGGCATCTCTGCAGTTTGCAACTCGTTAGGCGTAAATCCTGTCTTGTCATTGTAATTCCCGTTGAGGGACGCCTCGAAAAACTCGAGATGATCCGGCCATCTACTTTGGTTGGTATTAAAATAAGTACGGAACAGTCGACCTAACTCCCTGTTGACCCTTTCAGCGAGGTTGCCTTGCGGTCTCCGGATCGCTGTTAACACAGTCTGGATATTGTGCTTTGCAATCCTCCTGTTGCTACCATCCCAGACACGTTTGGGCATCTCTGCAGTTTGCAACTCGTTAGGCGTAAATCCTGTCATGTCATTGTAATTCCCGTTGAGGGACGCCTCGAAAAACTCGAGATAATCCGGGCATCTACTTTGTTTGGTATTACAATAAGTACGGACCAGTCGACCTAACTCCCTGTTGACCCTTTCAGCGAGGTTGCCTTGCGGTCTCCGGATCGCTGTTAACACAGTCTGGATATTGTGCTTTGCAATCCTCCTGTTGCTACCATCCCAGACACGTTTGGGCATCTCTGCAGTTTGCAACTCGTTAGGCGTAAATCCTGTCATGTCATTGTAATTCCCGTTGAGGGACGCCTCGAAAAACTCGAGATAATCCGGCCATCTACTTTGGTTGGTATTACAATAAGTACGGAACAGTCGACCTAACTCCCTGTTGACCCTTTCAGCGAGGTTGCCTTGCGGTCTCCGGATCGCTGTTAACACAGTCTGAATATTGTGCTTTGCAATCCTCCTGTTGCTACCATCCCAGACACGTTTGGGCATCTCTGCAGTTTGCAACTCGTTAGGCGTAAATCCTGTCATGTCTTTGTAATTCCCGTTGAGGGACGCCTCGAAAAACTCGAGATAATCCGGCCATCTACTTTGGTTGGTATTACAATAAGTACGGACCAGTCGACCTAACTCCCTGTTGACCCTTTCAGCGAGGTTGCCTTGCGGTCTCCGGATCGCTGTTAACACAGTCTGGATATTGTGCTTTGCAATCCTCCTGTTGCTACCATCCCAGACACGTTTGGGCATCTCTGCAGTTTGCAACTCGTTAGGCGTAAATCCTGTCGTGTCATTGTAATTCCCGTTGAGGGACGCATCGAAAAACTCGAGATAATCCGGCCATCTACTTTGTTTGGTATTACAATAAGTACGGAACATTCGACCTAACTCCCTGTTGACCCTTTCAGCGAGGTTGCCTTGCGGTCTCCGGATCGCTGTTAACACAGTCTGGATATTGTGCTTTGCAATCCTCCTGTTGCTACCATCCCAGACACGTTTGGGCATCTCTGCAGTTTGCAACTCGTTAGGCGTAAATCCTGTCATGTCATTGTAATTCCCGTTGAGGGACGCCTCGAAAAACTCGAGATAATCCGGCCATCTACTTTGGTTGGTATTACAATAAGTACGGAACAGTCGACCTAACTCCCTGTTGACCCTTTCAGCGAGGTTGCCTTGCGGTCTCCGGATCGCTGTTAACACAGTCTGGATATTGTGCTTTGCAATCCTCCTGTTGCTACCATCCCAGACACGTTTGGGCATCTCTGCAGTTTGCAACTCGTTAGGCGTAAATCCTGTCGTGTCATTGTAACAATATTGCCCATTTCTACATACGTATGTTAATTCGGGTATTTTGCAGTTTGGCATACGTGGCAGTTACGCAAAATAGATTTAATTTTACTAACCATATTTAACCACACAAAGTCTTCTCGCATTGCTAAATAGCATTTATACGCTCCCGCGTGCGCCAGACTCTCGTGGCACGCCCAAGTTAAATCTTCAACTAGTTCATCCGGAACCATTATCTTCCACTGCCCGTCTATCATCTTGTATAATACATTTTTATGTATTTTATATTTTGGGTTGTCCTGAACTCTTATGTATTCGCTGATTTTCTTTAGTTTAGCATCCCGCTATTGCTCTATGTTTATATTTTTTAATTTATTTTTTAATGCATTGGTAATACATATTTAATTGCCAAGATCTGCACCTCATTCCTTGTTGAGGAAGACTGTTCTTCAATTATTGGAGGATACCTACTTAACGTATCCGCCATTTTATTTTCACTAGCTTTACAGTATTTTATGTTAAAATCATATTCTTGGATCGCCATGATCCATCGTGATATGGGCGCGTTAGCGAGTTTACATTTAAGCATGAAAGACAACGCCTGATTGTGTGATAAAATCGCGAAGTGTTGTCCCACTAGGTAATACCTGAACGTGCTGAAACAATAGACTATCGCGAGAAATTCCTTCTCCGAAGTAAAATAGTTTCTCTCGGCACCTTTTAACGAACGACTTATATGGGCAATAACCTTGTGTTCACCTTGGTTATTCCGCTGATATAACACTCCGCCGATCGTGTAGTCCAACGCGTCACAATTAAGTACATAAGTACCTTCCTTTTCAGTATGGAATATGTGTAAATTCTTACTATACAATTCCTTGGTAGCGTTGAATGCTGCCTCATGCCGCTCTTTCCATCGCCATTTGGTATTTTTTCTTAATAGTTCCAGAAGTGGTTCTATGGTCTTGGCATACCCAGGTGTGAAACGACGAAAATACCCGGTTAAACCAAGGAACGCCCTGATATCTTTTGCTTTCTTGGGGTTTGGAAGTTCCGTAAGGGCTTGGATCTTCTCAGGATCGGTACTAACTCTACTAACCCCATCCGCCGAAATAATATGACCCAGGAACTTTATTTGGGTTTTTCCAAATTCACACTTGTCCAAGTTAAGCACAAGATTAGCATCTCTTAACTTACGGAAGACAATATCAAGGTGATTTAAATGTTAATCAAAAGATTTAGATATTATGTGTATGTCGTCCACAAACACACTTGAGAATTCTTCTACTTCCGGTCCTAGTGCTAATTCCAGACATTTGACCATTGCAGCAAGGGTGCTCACCAACCCGAAAGGAACTACTTTAAATTGGTAGCATTTATTTTTATAGAGGAATGTCGTAAATTTTCGGCAATCTTTGGCTAATGGAATCTGCCAAAACCCGCTTTTTTCTTTTTTACCACTACCATAGGATTTAAGAAATTACTATCAGCCTGTTCAGTATAATTATTGGTTAACATTTTAGTAATTTCCTCCTCAACTTGTCTGGTAGTGTAACGGAATCGGATAGGTTTTCCGAACAAACTTGTTTTCATCGACTACATTTATTCTATGCTCGTATAGGCTACTAATAGTATGTTCATTTTTAAAAACCGATTCATATTTGTTTAAAATATGATCTAATTGTTTCTCTTGATCAGCTGTGAGCTTGCCCCCAGCGGACAGGCCGTTACTCGTTATCTTATATACGAGATTAAAAACTGGCTTTTGTACATCAATATTCTGCTCACATTGCTTCAACTCACTGCTCATACATCCCAATTTTATCGTGTGCAGTTTATTCCGAATTATACATGAAAATTTTTGTTACTGAAATCGATTGTGGCGTGTATTTTACTTAGAGTGTCTGTGCCTAATATAACAGCATATACTAGATTTTTAACTATAAGGACAGGCACTTCAATTTCTATGCCTTGTGTATTTATTGGTATAAGTTCTTGTTTACAAAAAATTGTGTACCCCCAGTTGCCGTAGTAACCAATCTATTATTTACAGGTAAGATAAGCGTTTTCTTAAATTGGTGCTTGTTTGTTAATAAATTTTTCATTAATTAATTATACTTGCGCACCACTATCGAGTAACACATTACCAAGACAACCATTAATTCTCGCCAACACAACAGTGTCATTATTATCCTTAACTCTAGCATTTTCCAAACATTCATCAACACAATTATTATATATTAATTAATTCCTAACATCTACAGGGTACAAGCCAGAAGCAATGTACATATTATTATCACTATTATTGATAACATGTGATGTCTGATACTGTCGTTTCTTATTGTATGTTTCAATTATATTTTTAGTTTTATTTATGTTGTTAATTTTATTCCACGGTCCCACACCGTGCAACCTTACACGTTTTTTGGCTGCTCTTCATTTCCATCGGTCTCTGTAATTGCCGATACGTTGCTCTGATTGAATCTTTGAAATCTCGGTTTATTTTTAAACTGTTGTTGTTGTGGCTGAAATTGTTTACGTGGTTGCTCATTATTACTATTGTGACTTGGGTCATCTACATTATCCCATTTCGTCAATAACAAAAGTAGTTCTTCTAATGATTTAACGCCTTGTGTAATAACCGCGATTTGAATTCCGCGTCCAAAATGGTGAGCTAACTTATTTACTATTTCCGCTTCTTTCACTTCAGGTTCCAGATACTCGGCTCGAGATATCAACTGGATTAAATAGCTTTCTTTTGACCCTTTCAAACTCGAATATTTACCAACTTCCAGTTGCACACGGATCTTTCTTTGTATTTCGCTGTTCCAGTACCTAGCCATAAAATGTCGCACCGGATCTTCATACGTACATACCTTGTCCTGTATGACGGTAAACCATTCAGCCGCTATAATTTTTAACCTTCTTACCACCCAGTTTATCTTGTCCATTTCGCTTATGTTGTCACCTATCGCGACCGTATCTCTCTCGTAAGTTTTGAGAAAGTGGAGAAGATTTTCTGTCTCTCTACCATAGAATTTTACTTGCGAATTGAGCTCATCGTAATTTTTATAAATATATGTGTTCTGATTCGCTGGTGTCGAGGTACTCTGGATTCGGGTCAGCTGTTGTTTTAATTCCTGTATCCGGTGTTCCTGCTCAGCTACCAGCCCATTTACCGGCGATGTATGACTTACCATTCTCTCTTCTTTGACATTTATCTTGTCTTTACAGTCGCCAAACCGTGAATTATTAGCTTCAAGCGCTAGCTCAACGTTAGCACAAATTAACTCAACTTTCTCACCGATACGCTTCTCTGTCGATTCTAAAAGTTGTGTATTCTGCTTAGCTTGATCATCTACGGCGTTATAAATTATCTTGTTCTCGTCATGTAGCGACTGTAGTGACCTATTCTGTTTTAATGCTTCCTCTTTACTAGCTTTATTCTCTTTTTACAGTTTCTGCATAATAGCTTTATTACCTTCTGACATTTTCTGCATATTGGCTTTATTTTCTTCCTACATTTTCTGCATATTGGCTAATAATGCAGCTAAATTTTTTTTTTAATTCAAGTGATTCAGCTATATTTACAATTATTATATATTGAAACAAATATTGTAGTCCTTATTTAACGTAAACGGTACTATCATTAACTCTTATTATTACAGTATTAATGTTCGGTTTATATGTTGTATAACGTCACAGACTAGTATCGTAATCGAATGTTTACAAAATTTACCCTAACACAAACACAAAAGTAATTCAAAACTATAAATAAACCAAATTACTAATACTGTTCAAATATCTGCTTACAGAGAATATTGAATAAATTATATACACTCCATGCTTACAAACAGTACACACACAAAATAGTTCAAATGAATTTAGTCTTTACACATACAATTATATAATACTAATAGATTATAACAAACTCGTGCAACCGTTGGCAGGCGCCAAATATCTCTATGCGACGATACAAATAAATACTTTCACATAGGATAGTAGTGTGAGTATAAATTATGAACAAGACTATATTGGAGGTGTAGAAAAATTATTTATTCTTCACACAAGTAAATAATGTTATGTGATATATTTAAAATTTATACAAATGTCATGTATAGTCTATATATTATTTTTAAAAAGTCCATATAGTTCAGTTTAATGTTTTTTACTTGATATGACAAATTCCTTATACTCGGCGTGCAATCATTCGCTGCGCCGCTGGCCTCTCCCTCTCTCTCCGGCTACCCCGCTGGCATCTCTCACTCTGCACTGCACCGACCGCCGGTCTCCGCTCTCTCTCGCTCTCCGACTGTGTTAGGTTCGTCGAACAACTGATACACTAATTGAAGCTGTCACACAAGTAAATGATTGATCATTTTTTTTTAAACAACGGTGTATTAGACTTACACCTTCCGGCTAATTTTCAAGTGTTCCGCGTTAATAAGATTTACTCCGGTAGATAAACCTGCCTATACGGAAATCTTCTACTAACGCGGGATAGCACTTAATAATAATAATACTGGATATTATTTAATTTAACCCTCTTGGTTCCAATCGAAAACTCGAATAGAGTTCCAAGACTTATAGTTGTGTTCGATTCACAAGTTCGTACAAGAAAAATTCTTGTAGAGGATCACACGTTCATTAGGCAAAGGCTTCCGATGAACTGCCTGAAGTACACCTTACAACGGACAAATCTGAATGAAATTAGGGGTTTCTGATTGGTCAATCGACTGTCTACGTGGTAGATTGAACAAAAGATATACGGGTTGCAGGCGACCAATTTTATAAGTCTGCGAGAGCCTGCATAGATTTTATCTAGACATTTTGTTACACTTCAATAGATAAGCGTGAAGAGTTGATTGTTCCATCACTAAAAAACCATATTTAAAAAATAGCTCAGAACATCAGATTATATAGTAAATGTAGCTATTTTCATAAACAATTCACTGTCCAAGTTTCATGTCGATAGGTTAACTACCGCGAAAGATATAACAACAAAGGTTCACCACACCCGAACGCGCGCACAAATTCATACACAAAGTACTGTGCCGAATCTGCAAGATTCAGCGCGATTTCAGTAATTTACAATTGGAGGTTGGGCTGATCTCTAGCGGAGAGACAGCGCAAAACAACTGAATATACGGCCTGTAGTTATAGGCAGTACGGAATTACAGTGGTGTAATTCGTGCTGCACTCTCTCCGTGAAGATAAGCCCTACCGATTAAGTCAAGACTGCGTTGATCGGTGTCGGCACCTGCCGCCTTCCCGCAGTATGAAAACTCCAGGTGCTGCTTTCTGGCGAAAGATGCCGTAGGCAAACGAGGAAGAAGCTCGGACTTCCATTTAATTTCGTCTCACAAAATACTCCGTGGTTGAAGGTCGACTCCATTTTCACTCCGGTAGAAAATGATTATTTTCAACACTTTCAAGCCTTCATACTATGTTTAGATAATTCTCTACACGACTGCGGTAAGTCTCACTTACTTTCATATTAATAGACTATAATATTTCACTGGAGAAAACTGTTTTTTAATAAGCCTAAGTAAGTTGATTTCTGTTCACCTGTTGCGACCTCATGCGGTTGTGCAATACGCAATTTGTTGGTAAAGTTTTTAAAACCTTATAAAACTATATTCATTCACGTGTCAGAATTTCGGCACTAAAAAGTAAAGTATATTGAATACAAAAAATTTAAGTTTAAAATTTATCTATCATCGATGTAACGAGATTCGTGTTACGCACTTAAGTTATTGCACAAGGCGTAGTTGGGTTAGATAGCATACACGTTTTACTACAATTAACAGTAAAACTTTATTAATATCTGGGAACTTACTCAGGCACGTTTTGAAAGTAAATAACCACCAATTCATATTATTTTCTATAGTAAAAACTATGTAATTGAAATAACTTCTTAACCACGTGGTATCTACATATTCACACTATGTATAAAGTTTATGAAATGGTACAAAGCCATAATTAATTGTCAAATTGCAAACAGGGTAACCCGCATTGGGTGATGTTAATATTATGAAGAATTACTGTTATAATGATTTTCAAATAAGGCATGTTGCCCATACAAATCTGTCAAGTTAAATTTGAGTAGCTCTATAGCTATGTTAACCTTATATATGTATTTTGGGGGGTGTGCAAATTTTAATGGGGCATTGTGTTGTGTACTCTGGCTAATATATATAATGGTGTGTAATTAGGGTTCACCGATATAGACGAGAACAAGACCTACAACATGGCTGAACTATTAACACCTTAAAGCTCTCTTCGCTACCGGAGGAATGTGGAGGACCACACCAACACCTATAATGTCGACCACGAGATTGTCACCTTAATAAAAAAAAACCCTCATGGACGAAATCAGGTGATACAAAACCAATTATTAATTACACATAGAGTCAGCACTCAATAATACCCAGTGACCAGTTATATATATCTATCAACTACAACATTTCAAGTTTTAAACATTTAATTGGATCCCCAATTGATGGGACAGTTTAGTGTGTGGACGGGGTGCAAAATTAATTGTAAATTATATTAAATTTCTGGTAAAATTGTCAGCTCAGAGACTGGCATGCCTTGTACAGTGCAACATTCAACATAGATTTTCCCCTTATTTCATTATGTGGGTTTCTTTACAGATTTTAAGTCATTCTTTCTATTAGTAATTTATCGTGTTCAATTCAGTAGTATATATATATATTTTTTCTTAATTTAAAAATCAGTTTAATTCATATTGTATAGAAATTACTGGGGTAGGTAGGTGCATTTTCCACAAGTTTCAACCAGAAGGAATGCATGTTGATACAGTTTTGAACTTGTTTGTTGATACAAGTTGAAAGATGAATCAACTGGCTATTAACATGTCGGTCTCTGGGCCAAGTGTATTTTTCATAGGCTTATAATATTCTGCAACATTTATATTTTTATTACTTGGCAATGTTTCAGTATATATAAATTCTTTAAATTATTCATGATAACTGGGGGGTGTTCATTGTTTTAAATATTTTTTATTTCTCACAGTAATAGAGCCCAGTGGGGCAGAATTAGATAACAGCATTAGGCACTTAGCCAACATTTTGAAAATTATTATGTCCTGGGGACTACTGAATGCTTAAGCATTATCTAATACACGTGATGTGTAATCAACCAACACCATGGGGGTAATATAAAAGTAAATTGTAATCCTAACAAGGATAATTATAAAAGAAGTAAGAATTTATATACACCATGGGGGTAATATAAAAAGGGGCGTGGCAAGAGATCCTTATGTATATTGTATTGTATACTATTGTATAATGTATTTGTATTGTGGAACATGTTATGTTTGTATATTTTTGTGTACATTTTGGGGGTTATAAGTATTATGCATTTAGTGTATTTTTGGTGGGGACTTTAGATATAGGGTTTGTTTGTTTGGTTGTCTTTTTTATAAAAGAAAGTTGATACATGGAATTATGTAGGTATATCCTTTTCATTTTTTATAACAGGTATTCTATCTCAATTAATCATTGCTGATCATTTCTTTAAGAAAATAATTTATTTTATTTAATTTTATAACAAGTATATGAATTGTCACCCTTTAAAATTTATTTAATTTGTTTGAGTAATTATTATAATAATTAATATTAGCAAGGAATCTATACCATTTATCTTCATTAAGTTCAATGGAGCATTCTACAGGGAACATACAAAATAAATTTTATATTTTATTAATATTTTAATGGAATCGTTTTTTTTTACTGCCTAAGTTAAAGAGGGGTTACATTTGGTAGCAGAGCGTGGTTAAGATTAGGGTAAACCCGTGGGTCCTGTGGGTGTGACGGGGCTTGCAAACTTAGGAGACATTTTGGGAGTTCCAATGGAACTTAGGAAAATTTTCAACAGGCCCTATATCTAAAGTTGAAAATATTTTTGTTAGGTTTAAGGTTTTGAGATATATGTATATGTACTTGCCCGCCTTGAATAGTTGATAGTGCCACGTGGTGAGAAATGTTAGAAGGGGAAATTCCTTGGGAAACGGGACTTATCGCAGTTCGGTGCCTGGTTGGATTATTACCTTGCCCATGTTTGGGGAGGTGTTGTTTTTTTTAATTATGCGGTATGGCCCGATCGGCAGTCGGTTTCTTCCGATATATGGTAGCCGGAGTAACATTGAGATATTGTTTAAATAAATTTTCGTTGGTCGGTATTTTGTCGTGTTGTGTGTGTTGCGTGTGTGTCGCGTTCCATTTGTCTAGTGTAATAGAGTGAGAGCAGTTCAGTTAGTGGGCTATTTTCTCGCAACGGTAGGTGGACCCGCAGTCTACTTGATGGAAGATATAGTACTTGAGTTTTTCTGAGTCCGGTATTAGTTATCATTAGTTTTTAAAGTTGTGTGTTTTGTGTGCCGACAGCGAAGTGACGATGAGTACACTTAATCCCGAGTTGTTTTTGCGGGAGGAACTTGAGTTCGAGCTCCGGGCCCGGGGCAAAGAACCTAGAGGCAATGTACAAATTTTACGGCGGCAGCTCCGAGAAGCGCTGGCCGCGGGTGATGCGCTCTCTAGGGTCACCATTACTGACCCCGAGAGTGAGTGGGAATGTTGTACGGAGAAGTGGGAGGAGCTGCAGGAGTTAGCTCCCTCCGTAGAAAGTTTGGAGGAGGGACCGGGGTGCTCTATCGGTGTCCGGCGGATCCGGCAACGTCTGCAGCACGTGATTCTTCGGCTGCAGAATCCACAAGCACAAGGCGGTGAACTTGTGCCGCCATATAATATACCCGAGAGAATTCAAGAGATTACCTCGACCCTCCAGGGGTCTCAACCTGTAAGAGCATCCACTCCAGTTCCGGTTGCTGAGGAGTCCGTGGTCTCAGCCGTGAATACTTCTTCTTATAGAGACGTAGAACCTGTGCAAACTGGTTTGGGGGGCGGCGACGTACAATAAACTGCCCAACCCACTTGCCCACATTATACAACAACTACCAGTCATAGATGGACTGGAGGCGGACAAACTCATACCCTTTTTTAGAACCGTCTTCCTGTTGATGGACTACCCGGGCATGTCGGAAAGAACGGTGCTCGAGCTCATCTTCCCCTATTGTCGCGGTAGAATGGCTGACAGGGTGGCGGAGGTGATGCGACGTAAAGAAGGTGTGGACGAGTTCCACCGGGTGGTGCTGAGGGCGTTCATCCCTAGTAGATTGATGGAGCAATTGCGACATAGTCACTTTTATAGAGTCCAGGCGCGGGGCGAAACATTGGCCCAATACGTGCAGCGAATACGGAAAGTAGCTCGTATACTGGGACTGGGCATGTCGGAGGAGGAAGTGGTCCAACACATTCTCGACGGCGTCTCTGCCGACGACCGACTACGTCTAGTTTTTGCCCAGCGGCCGCAGTGGTTTGCTGACCTGGACCGGCTCTGCGTCATGACCGAGGCCATGCAGATGACCGACCATGCGAGAGGAGATAGTAGAGGAGCCGAACCAAGACCACAGAGATCGGAAGGGCCCAGAGAGCCTATCTTCCCCCGACAGGCCCAGCCAGCTCGAAATCGCGAGCAAACGAAAGCCGTGATTTGCTATAATTGTAACCGCCCGGGACACGTGGCGAGAAATTGCACGCGAGGGCGCGCGCGCCCAGCACCACCTTTGTCTAGACCAGCACCAAAAAACTAGGTAGACAGGGGAAGATATTTCGGAGGATGTCTTCCCCCCGCTCTAATTCTGTTCAACTTCCGAAGACCTCCAGGCAGTTGTTAAAATCCAAATCTTCTAACATCAAGGTCCAGTCCACTACCTCGCAACAACTTTCTGTATGCCCCTTTCTGTCGCTCGAGGTAAAAGGGGGTCAGCTCAGAGCCTTAGTTGACTCCGGTTCAGCCCGATCCATCATCTCATCTCGGGTATATGCGGACCTTGAAAAGCAGGGCTTGATTAAGGAATCGGACTTGTCATCTGCAATATGCTGGACTGCATCCCGGGAAATCTTGCCTATCTCCCGGGTTACTACCTTTAAATTCAAAATCGATGGGTTTCCTTGTGGCCTTTTCTGGTTTCTCCTGCTCTGGGAGTGGATTGCATCATTGGTGCCGATTTCATCGCAAAAAGTGGTCTCGTGCTGGACATCCAAGCGCACCAATGTTTTTTTAAATTTAATCGGGAAGTTCTAATTCCGTTCCTTGGGTACCAGGGCGCCAAGCCGGGTATCCAAGAAGTAGCTTGTCCCGATTCCGCACGAGATCATCTCACTCCATCCCAGCAGACGGCCTTAGACTATTTGTGTGAGGAATTTCCCGAGGTGTTAACTCCTACTTTGGGACTCACACACCTGCTGGAATATAAAATTCGACTTACTGATTCAAAAATAGTAAGGTCACACCCTTACAAGTTTGCTCCTCCAAAGATGACCATTCTGCGAGAGAAGGTTCAAGAATTGTTAGAAAAAGGGGTAATTGAACCTTCTCATTCCAGCTATGCCAGTCCAGCATTTTTAGTGCCAAAGCCTGGGGGCAAACAAAGAATGGTGATTGATTATCGGAAGTTGAATGCCAATATAGAGGTGGATTCTGTTCCCCTCCCAGATTTACATTCGACCTTTGATTGGTTCAGTGGGGCCAGATTTTACACTATTATCGATCGGAACGCGGCCTATCATCAAATACCTCTGGCCAAAGAAAGTAGACCATATACGGCCTTTTGTGTACCCTGGAATTTGTACCAGTACACAAGGGTTCCCGTGGGTTTGGCTGTGGGGGCCCAGACACTTACTCGCCTTCTCGATACGGTTTTTCACGATATGAAATTCCGTTTCGTATTTAATTATCTGGATGATCTATTAGTATACAGCGAGACTTTCGAAGATCATCTGGGGCATTTAAGAGAAGTGTTGGGTCGCTTAAGAGAGGCTGGTCTCACTGACAATCCCGAAAAGCTTCGTTTCGCCCAAGAGAGTATTTCTTTCTTGGGCCATTTAGTTTTACACAGGGGCGTGACGGTAGACCCAGAGAGGACACAGGGCATCCGTGACTTTCCTCCCCCTAGGGATGCGAAGGGCATATCGAGATTCGTCGGTATGGTAAATTTTTACCGACGTTTCATACCGAACATCGCTGAAATTGCCGCACCCTTGAATGGACTGAGGAAGAAGGGCGCAAAGTTTACGTGGGGGGAAAACCAACAGAAGGCTTTCGCTACATTGAAGGAAGCCATCATCTCCCCACCGGTGTTGCGGATGCCCGACTTTTCGAAGCCGTTCATACTGCAGACGGACGCGAGTTCGGTTGCGCTCGGGGCGGTTCTCTCCCAAGTTATAGACGACGCTAGGTAGCCTGTGGCTTTTATCTCCCGGACGTTGACCCAGCAAGAACGTAAATCATCTGTTTATGAGCTAGAGTGTTTAGCTGTTGTGTACGCTCTAGACAAGTTCAGGCGTTTCCTGGAACATGCTGAGTTCCTGCTCGAGACCGACAATCAGGCTCTCCCATGGCTTCTGGCTCATCCCCGGCAACTGGGTAAAATTGGTAGATGGGTGGTGAAAATCTCATCATTTAAGTTCACCTTGCAACACATCAGGGGATCTCAGAATGTGGTTGCAGATGCCTTGTCCTGCATGTTTTCCCAACCCAGTGATGCCCAAGCTGAGCAACCCTGTTCCGTTCTTTTAGATTTTCCTTTAGCCTTCACTGATGTGTTACCCCATCAGTTAAACGACGAAGTGCTGGTCCAGTCATCCAAAATATCAAGGAGGGTAACGTACAGGCCCCTTATTTCTTGTCCAAGGGAGTCCTCTGTTGTCGAGAGAGAAAAGGACGAGCACCTAAAATCGTGCTGCCTAGCAAATTAGTGCCCATGGTCTTCAGCTATTACCATGATTCCCCAGTCGGAGGCCACAAGGGAATTTCGAAGACCATTTCCAGTATTAGGAAACATTTTATCTGGAAGGGCATGGATAAGGACATCGCGACAAGGGTTAAGAGCTGTCATCTTTGTGGCTTGAGCAAGCCTGCCCAGAACACCAAACTAAGGTTGTTATCATCTGAGGTGGCGAGCAGACCAATGGGAAAGTTGTTCATTGACTACGTGGGGCCGTTCCCCCGTAGCAAGTCAGGGAATGCTTACCTGCTTGTTTGTGTGGATGCTTTTTCTAAGTTTGCCTGGCTTCTGCCCTTACGGCAGGCAACCGCTCGTTTGACCATCAACGCTCTACAAAACCATGTATTTCAGCATTTCGGTCTTCCGACCATCATTGTTTCGGACAATGGCCCGCAATTTATTTCGAGTGAATTCCGGCGGATGTGTTACGCCAGTGGCAACAAACAGGTAACCACTTCCCCTTATTACCCACAACCGTCCCATGCGGAGAGATTCAATCGGAATCTCCGGTCCGCCTTGATTGCTTATCATGCTGAGCAACAAACCACCTGGGATCAGAATCTGAAGTGGTTACAATTAGCTTTCAACACGGCCCGACACGATAATAATCAGGCCGTGCCCTTTGAAATTCTGTTTGGATTCTCGCCCGCACTCCCGTTGACCAACCTGTGGGATATCGAAGATCTTCTGCCGCGGGAACCCAATAATAAAACAGCGGAGAGATGGAAAGAGGCTCGGAAGAATTTGCTGCGAGCGCACGAGCGGGTCCGTCGGCGTTATAATCAGGGGCGTATTCCAAACCCCTTCCGGATTGGTGACTGGGTCTATTGCCAAAGCCACCCACTCAGCTCAGCCGCTGACAAACGTGCTGCGAAGCTATGCTACCGTTGGTCGGGGCCATACCGTATCCTAGGATTCACGTCACCGGTGACGGCCCGGCTGGGCGTACCGGTAGACAAACAAAAAATGGTGATAAGCCACATTTCAAAACTGAAACTCTGTCGCGGGCAATCGAGAACGTTTGAGGGGGGTTAGTCCCCGTAAAGATAGGGCGGATGTCCTTGTTTAAGGTGGAAGTCGTGTTCTGGCGTAGTGGCGAGCCTCAGGAGGTCGGACGTCTCCGGCGCTGAAATCTTTCCTTAGTCTTTTAGCTGTCTCTCTCTTTGCTGTGGGCTGACCCTGATCAGGTCAGCGTGCAGCACCCGCACACTTACATAATACATATCTCTTTCGTCTCTTTCGTTTTCTTCTGAGACTCTGTTCACCTGAGAGCAAGTGCTGCTGAGCCAACCTAACCACGACGTCCACCGGTTGTTTTGGGGAGGGGTACACTGCAGGGTACTCTCCTGGCGTTTAACGTTGGGGCAACTATGTTGCCCTTTTGGGGTGAGGGTGTGCCGAATCTGTAAGATTCAGCGCGATATAAATTGATCATCTACGGCGTTATAAATTATCTTGTTCTCGTCATGTAGTGACTGTAGTGACCTATTCTGTTTTAATGCTTCCTCTTTACTAGCTTTATTCTCTATTTACAGTTTCTGCATAATAGCTTTATTACCTTCTGACATTTTCTGCATATTGGCTTTATTTTCTTCCTACATTTTCTGCATATTGGCTAATAATGCAGCTAACTTTTTTTTTAATTCAAGTGATTCAGCTATATTTACAATTATTATATATTGAAACAAATATTGTAGTCCTTATTTAACGTAAACGGTACTATCATTAACTCTTATTATTACAGTATTAATGTTCGGTTTATATGTTGTATAACGTCACAGACTAGTATCGTAATCGAATGTTTACAAAATTTAGCCTAACACAAACACAAAAAATAACTCAAAACTATAAATAAACCAAATTACTAATACTGTTCAAATATCTGCTTACAGAGAATATTGAATAAATTATATACACTCCATGCTTACAAACAGTACACACACAAAATATTTCAAATGGATTTAGTCTTTACACATACAATTATATAATACTAAAGATTATAACAAACTCGTGCAACCGTTGGCAGGCGCCAAATATCTCTATGCGACGATACAAATAAATACTTTCGCATAGGATAGTAGTGTGTGTATAAATTATGAACAAGACTATATTGGAGGTGTAGAAAAATTATTTATTCTTCACACAAGTAAATAATGTTATGTGATATATTTAAAATTTATACAAATGTCATGTATAGTCTATATATTATTTTAAAAAAGTCTAAATAGTTCAGTTTAATGTTTTTTACTTGATATGACGAATTCCTTATACTCGGCGTGCAATCATTCGCTGCGCCGCTGGCCACTCCCTCTCTCTCCGGCTACCCCGCTGGCATCTCTCTCTCTGCACTGCACCGACCGCCGGTCTCCGCTCTCTCTTGCTCTCCGACTGTGTTGGGTTCGTCGAACAACTGATACACTAATTGAAGCTGTCACACAAGTAAATGATTGATCATTTTTTTTTAAACAACGGTGTATTAGACTTACACCTTCCGGCTAATTTTCAAGTGTTCCGCATTAATAAGATTTACTCCGGTAGATAAACCTGCCTATACGGAAATCTTCTACTAACGCGGGATAGCACTTAATAATAATAATACTGGATATTATTTAATTTAACCCTCTTGGTTCCAATCGAAAACTCGAATAGAGTTCCAAGACTTATAGTTGTGTTCGATTCACAAGTTCGTACAAGAAAAACTCTTGTAGACGATCACACGTTCATTAGGCAAAGGCTTCCGATGAACTGCCTGAAATACACCTTACAACGGACAAATCTGAATGAAATTAGGGGTTTCTGATTGGTCAATCGACTGTCTACGTGGTAGATTGAACAAAAGATATACGGGTTGCAGACGACCAATTTTATAAGTCTGCGAGAGCCTGCATAGATTTTATCTAGACATTTTGTTACACTTCAATAGATACGCGTGAAGAGTTGATTGTTCCATCACTAAAAAACCATATTTGAAAAATAGTACAGAACATCAGATTATATCGTAAATGTAGCTATTTTCATAAACAATTCACTGTCCAAGTTTCATGTCGATAGGTTAACTACCGCGAAAGATATAACAATAAAGGTTCACCACACTCGAACGCGCGCACAAATTCATACACAAAGTACTGTGCCGAATCTGTAAGATTCAGCGCGATTTCAGTAATTTACAATTGGAGGTTGGGCTGATCTCTAGCGGAGAGACAGCGCAAAACAACTGGATATACGGCCTGTAGTTATAGGCAGTACGGAATTACAGTGGTGTAATTCGTGCTGCACTCTCTCCGTGAAGATAAGCCCTACCGATTAAGTCAAGACTGCGTTGATCGGTGTCGGCACCTGCCGCCTTCCCGCAGTATGAAAACTCCAGGTGCTGCTTTCTGGCGAAAGATGCCGTAGGCAAACGAGGAAGAAGCTCGGACTTCCATTTAATTTCGTCTCACAAAATACTCCGTGGTTGAAGGTCGACTCCATTTTCACTCCGGTAGAAAATGATTATTTTCAACATCTTCAAGCCTTCATACTATGTTTAGATAATTCTCTACACGACTGCGGTAAGTCTCACTTACTTTCATATTAATAGACTATAATATTTCACTGGAGAAAACTGTTTTTAATAAGCCTAAGTAAGTTGATTTCTGTTCACCTGTTGCGACCTCATGCGGTTGTGCAATACGCAATTTGTTGGTAAAGTTTTTAAAACCTTATAAAACTATATTCATTCACGTGTCAGAATTTCGGCACTAAAAAGTAAAGTATATTGAATACAAAAAATTTAAGTTTAAAATTTATCTATCATCGATGTAACGAGATTCGTGTTACGCACTTAAGTTATTGCACAAGGCGTAGTTGGGTTAGATAGCATACAAGTTTTACTACAATTAACAGTAAAACTTTATTTATATCTGGGAACTTACTCAGGCACGTTTTGAAAGTAAATAACCACCAATTCATATTATTTTCTATAGTAAAAACTATGTAATTGAAATAACTTCTTAACCACGTGGTATCTACATATTCACAATATGTATAAAGTTTATGAAATGGTACAAAGCCATAATTAATTGTCAAATTGCAAACAGGGTAACCCGCATTGGGTGATGTTAATATTATGAAGAATTACTGTTATAATGATTTTCAAATAAGGCATGTTGGCAATACAAATCTGTCAAGTTAAATTTGAGTAGCTCTATAGCTATGTTAACCTTATATATGAATTTTGGGGGGTGTGCAAACTTTAGTGGGGCATTGTGTTGTGTACTCTGGCTAATATATATAATGGTGTGTAATTAGGGTTCACCGATATAGACGAGAACAAGACCTACAACATGGCTGAACGTACAATTAACACCTTAAAGCTCTCTTCGCTACCGGAGGAATGTGGAGGACCACACCAACACCTATAATGTTGACCACGAGATTGTCACCTTAATAAAAAAAACCCTCATGGACGAAATCAGGTGATACAAAACCAATTATTAATTACACATAGAGTCAGCACTCAATAATACCCAGTGACCAGTTATATATATCTATCAACTACAACATTTCAAGTTTTAAACATTTAATTGGATCCCCAATTGATGGGACAGTTTAGTGTGTGGACTGGGTGCAAAATTAATTGTAAATTTTATTAAATTTCTGGTAAAATTGTCAGCTCAGAGACTGGCATGCCTTGTACAGTGCAACATTCTACATAGATTTCCCCTTATTTCATTATGTGGGTTTCTTTACAGATTTTAAGTCATTCTTTCTATTAGTAATTTATCGTGTTCAATTCAGTAGTATATATATATATATTTTCTTAATTTAAAAATCAGTTTAATTCATATTGTATAGAAATTACTGGGGTAGGTAGGTGCATTTTCCACAAGTTTCAACCAGAAGGAATGCATGTTGATACAGTTTTGAACTTGTCTGTTGAGACAAGTTGAAAGATGAATCAACTGGCTATTAACATGTCGGTCTCTGGGCCAAGTGTATTTTCATAGGCTTATAATATTATGCAATATTTCTATTTTTATTACTTGGCAATGTTTCAGTATATATAAATTCTTTAAATTATTCATGATAACTGGGGGGTGTTCATTGTTTTAAATATTTTTTATTTCTCACAGTAATAGAGCCCAGTGGGGCAGAATTAGATAACAGCATTAGGCACTTAGCCAACATTTTGAAAGTTATTACGTCCTGGGGACTACTGAATGCTTAAGCATTATCTAATACACGTGATGTGTAATCAACCAACACCATGGGGGTAATATAAAAGTAAATTGTAATCCTAACAGGGATAATTATAAAAGAAGTAAGAATTTATATACACCATGGGGGTAATATAAAAAGGGGCGTGGCAAGAGATCCTTATGTATATTGTATTGTATACTATTGTATAATGTATTTGTATTGTGGAACATGTTATGTTTGTATATTTGTGTGTACATTTTGGGGGTTATAAGTATTATGCATTTAGTGTATTTTTGGTGGGGACTTGAGATATAGGGTTTGTTTGTTTGGTTGTCTTTTTTATAAAAGAAAGTTGATACATGGAATTATGTAGGTATATCCTTTTCATTTTTTGTAACAGGTATTCTATCTCAATTAATCATTGCTGATCATTTCTTTAAGAAAATAATTTATTTTATTTAACTTTATAACAAGTATATGAATTGTCACCCTTTAAAATTTATTTAATTTGTTTGAGTAATTATTATTATAATTAATATTAGCAAGGAATCTATACCATTTATCTTCATTAAGTTCAATGGAGCATTCTACAGGGAACATATAAAATAAATTTTATATTTTATTAATATTTTAATTGAAGCCTTATTTCAAGGTTAGTAATGGTTTTAAATTTCAATTCATTTGTAAAGTGACCTAGCCAATTATTTTCTTGGTTTTAATATATATTTTCAGGTGGCCTTGTTCAGAAAGTATACTTTATTTAATTGACTATTTAAGGGAA
Source organism: Magicicada septendecula (assembly GCA_034769895.1). Taxonomy (NCBI): domain Eukaryota; kingdom Metazoa; phylum Arthropoda; class Insecta; order Hemiptera; family Cicadidae; genus Magicicada; species Magicicada septendecula. The sequence continues at coordinate 468,567,020 of CM068374.1, read as the reverse complement.
TTATAGTTTATGACTGTTGGGTTTATTTATTTTATTATTGATTTGTTTACTGAGATAGAATAATAAAAGGGATTTGTTAATCGTTTAATTCATGAGTTTTCATTGCAAGTCCCGTCTCACTGGATCCAGCGCATTTTTGGCTTTTCTAGGCTTTAGCCTAGTTATAATTAACTTGTGGCCCCTTTTTACAAAAAAAAAAAAATCTTTTTTTTTTACTGTCTAAGTTAAAGAGGGGTTACATTTGGTAGCAGAGGGTGGTTAAGATTAGGGTCAACCCGTGTGTCCTGTGGGTGTGACGGGGCTTGCAAACTTAGGAGACATTTTGGGAGTTCCAATGGAACTTAGGAAAATTTTCAAAAGGCCCTATATCTAAAGTTGAAAATATTTTTGTTAGGTTTAAGGTTTTGAGATATATGTATATGTACTTGCCCGCCTTGAATAGTTGATAGTGCCACGTGGTGAGAAATGTTAGAAGGGGAAATTCCTTGGGAAACGGGACTTATCGCAGTTCGGTGCCTGGTTGGAGTATTACCTTGCCCATGTTTGGGGAGGTGTTGTTTTTTTTAATTATGCGGTATGGCCCGATCGGCAGTCGGTTTCTTCCGATATATGGTAGCCGGAGTAACATTGAGATATTGTTTAAATAAATTTTCGTTGGTCGGTGTTTTGTCGTGTTGTGTGTGTTGCGTGTGTGTCGCGTTCCATTTGTCTAGTGTAATAGAGTGAGAGCAGTTCAGTTAGTGGGCTATTTTCTCGCAACGGTAGGTGGACCCGCAGTCTACTTGATGGAAGATATAGTACTTGAGTTTTTCTGAGTCCGGTATTAGTTATCATTAGTTTTTAAAGTTGTGTGTTTTGTGTGCCGACCGCGAAGTGACGATGAGTACACTTAATCCCGAGTTGTTTTTGCGGGAGGAACTTGAGTTCGAGCTCCGGGCCCGGGGCAAAGAACCTCGAGGCAATGTACAAATTTTACGGCGGCAGCTCCGAGAAGCGCTGGCCGCGGGTGATGCGCTCTCTAGGGTCACCATTACTGACCCCGAGAGTGAGTGGGAATGTTGTACGGAGAAGTGGGAGGAGCTGCAGGAGTTAGCTCACTCCGTAGAAAGTTTGGAGGAGGGACCGGGGTGCTCTATCGGTGTCCGGCGGATCCGGCAACGTCTGCAGCACGTGACTCTTCGGCTGCAGAATCTACAAGCACAAGGCGGTGAACTTGTGCCGCCATATAATATACCCGAGAGAATTCAAGAGATTACCTCGAACCTCCAGGGGTCTCAACCTGTAAGAGCATCCACGCCGGTTCCGGTTGCTGAGGAGTCCGTGGTCTCAGCCGTGAATACTTCTTCTTATAGAGACGTAGAACCTGTGCAAACTGGTTTGGGGGCGGCGACGTACAATAAACTGCCCAACCCACTTGCCCACATTATACAACAACTACCAGTCGTAGATGGACTGGAGGCGGACAAACTCATACCCTTTTTTAGAACCGTCTTCCTGTTGATGGACTACCCGGGCATGTCGGAAAGAACGGTGCTCGAGCTCATCTTCCCCTATTGTCGCGGTAGAATGGCTGACAGGGTGGCGGAGGTGATGCGACGTAAAGAAGGTGTGGACGAGTTCCACCGGGTGGTGCTGAGGGCGTTCATCCCTAGTAGATTGATGGAGCAATTGCGACATAGTCACTTTTATAGAGTCCAGGCGCGGGGCGAAACATTGGCCCAATACGTGCAGCGAATACGGAAAGTAGCTCGTATACTGGGACTGGGCATGTCGGAGGAGGAAGTGGTCCAACACATTCTCGACGGCGTCTCTGCCGACGACCGACTACGTCTAGTTTTTGCCCAGCGGCCGCAGTGGTTTGCTGACCTGGACCGGCTCTGCGTCATGACCGAGGCCATGCAGATGACCGACCATGCGAGAGGAGATAGTAGAGGAGCCGAACCAAGACCACAGAGATCGGAAGGGCCCAGAGAGCCTATCTTCCCCCGACAGGCCCAGCCAGCTCGAAATCGCGAGCAAACGAAAGCCGTGATTTGCTATAATTGTAACCGCCCGGGACACGTGGCGAGAAATTGCACGCGAGGGCGCGCGCGCCCAGCACCACCTTTGTCTAGACCAGCACCAAAAAACTAGGTAGACAGGGGAAGATATTTCGGAGGATGTCTTCCCCCCGCTCTAATTCTGTTCAACTTCCGAAGACCTCCAGGCAGTTGTTAAAATCCAAATCTTCTAACATCAAGGTCCAGTCCACTACCTCGCAACAACTTTCTGTATGCCCCTTTCTGTCGCTCGAGGTAAAAGGGGGTCAGCTCAGAGCCTTAGTTGACTCCGGTTCAGCACGATCCATCATCTCATCTCGGGTATATGCGGACCTTGAAAAGCAGGGCTTGATTAAGGAATCGGACTTGTCATCTGCAATATGCTGGACTGCATCCCGGGAAATCTTGCCTATCTCCCGGGTTACTACCTTTAAATTCAAAATCGATGGGTTTCCTTGGGTGTGGCTTTTTCTGGTTTCTCCTGCTCTGGGAGTGGATTGCATCATTGGTGCCGATTTCATCGCAAAAAGTGGTCTCGTGCTGGACATCCAAGCGCACCAATGTTTTTTTAAATTTAATCGGGAAATTTTAATTCCGTTCCTTGGGTACCAGGGCGCCAAGCCGGGTATCCAAGAAGTAGCTTGTCCCGATTCCGCACGAGATCATCTCACTCCATCCCAGCAGACGGCCTTAGACTATTTGTGTGAGGAATTTCCCGAGGTGTTAACTCCTACTTTGGGACTCACACACCTGCTGGAATATAAAATTCGACTTACTGATTCAAAAATAGTAAGGTCACACCCTTACAAGTTTGCTCCTCCAAAGATGACCATTCTGCGAGAGAAGGTTCAAGAATTGTTGGAACAAGGGGTAATTGAACCTTCTCATTCCAGCTATGCCAGTCCAGCATTTTTAGTGCCAAAGCCTGGGGGCAAACAAAGAATGGTGATTGATTATCGGAAGTTGAATGCCAATATAGAGGTGGATTCTGTTCCCCTCCCAGATTTACATTCGGCCTTTGATTGGTTCAGTGGGGCCAGATTTTACACTATTATCGATCTGAACGCGGCCTATCATCAAATACCTATGGCCAAAGAAAGTAGACCATATACGGCCTTTTGTGTACCCTGGAATTTGTACCAGTACACAAGGGTTCCCATGGGTTTGGCTGTGGGGGCCCAGACACTTACTCGCCTTCTCGATACGGTTTTTCACGATGTGAAATTCCGTTTCGTATTTAATTATCTGGATGATCTATTAGTATACAGCGAGACTTTCGAAGATCATCTGGGGCATTTAAGAGAAGTGTTGGGTCGCTTAAGAGAGGCTGGTCTCACTGTCAATCCCGAAAAGGTTCGTTTCGCCCAAGAGAGTATTTCTTTCTTGGGCCATTTAGTTTCACACAGGGGCGTTACGGTAGACCCAGAGAGGACACAGGGCATCCGTGACTTTCCTCCCCCTAGGGATGCGAAGGGCATATCGAGATTCGTCGGTATGGTAAATTTTTACCGACCTTTCATACCGAACATCGCTGAAATTGCCGCACCCTTGAATGAACTGAGGAAGAAGGGCGCAAAGTTTACATGGGGGGAAAACCAACAGAAGGCTTTCGCTACGTTGAAGGAAGCCATCATCTCCCCACCGGTGTTGCGGATGCCCGACTTTTCGAAGCCGTTCATACTGCAGACGGACGCGAGTTCGGTTGCGCTCGGGGCGGTTCTCCCCCAAGTTATAGACGACGCTAGGCAGCCTGTGGCTTTTATCTCCCGGACGTTGACCCAGCAAGAACGTAAATCATCTGTTTATGAGCTAGAGTGTTTAGCTGTTGTGTACGCTCTAGACAAGTTCAGGCGTTTCCTGGAACATGCTGAGTTCCTGCTCGAGACCGACAATCAGGCTCTCTCATGCCTTCTGGCTCATCCCCGGCAACTGGGTAAAATTGGTAGATGGGTGGTGAAAATCTCATCATTTAAGTTCACCGTGCAACACATCAGGGGATCTCAGAATGTGGTTGCAGATGCCTCGTCCCGCATGTTTTCCCAACCCAGTGATGCCCAAGCTGAGCAACCCTGTACCGTTCTTTTAGATTTTCCTTTAGCCTTCACTGATGTGTTACCCCATCAGTTAAACGACGAAGTGCTGGTCCAGTCATCCAAAATATCAAGGAGGGTAACGTACAGGCCCCTTATTTCTTGTCCAAGGGAGTCCTCTGTTGTCGAGAGAGAAAAGGACGAGCACCTAAAATCGTGCTGCCTAGCAAATTAGTGCCCATGGTCTTCAGCTATTACCATGATTCCCCAGTCGGAGGCCACAAGGGAATTTCGAAGACCATTTCCAGTATTAGGAAACATTTTATCTGGAAGGGCATGGATAGGGACATCGCGACAAGGGTTAAGAGCTGTCATCTTTGTGGCTTGAGCAAGCCTGCCCAGAACACCAAACTAGGGTTGTTATCATCTGAGGTGGCGAGCAGACCAATGGAAAAGTTGTTCATTGACTACGTGGGGCCGTTCCCCCGTAGCAAGTCAGGGAATGCTTACCTGCTTGTTTGTGTGGATGCTTTTTCTAAGTTTGCCTGGCTACTGCCCTTACGGCAGGCAACCGCTCGTTTGACCATTAACGCTCTACAAAACCATGTATTTCAGCATTTCGGTCTTCCGACCATCATTGTTTCGGACAATGGCCCGCAATTTATTTCGAGTGAATTCCGGCGGATGTGTTTCGCCAGTGGCATCAAACACGTAACCACTTCCCCTTATTACCCACAACCGTCCCATGCGGAGAGATTCAATCGGAATCTCCGGTCCGCCTTGATTGCTTATCATGCTGAGCAACAAACCACCTGGGATCAGAATCTGAAGTGGTTACAATTAGCTTTCAACACGGCCCGACACGATAGTCATCAGGCCGTGCCCTTTGAAATTCTGTTTGGATTCTCGGCCGCACTCCCGTTGACCAACCTGTGGGATATCGAAGATCTTCTGCCGCGGGAACCCAATAATAAAACAGCGGAGAGATGGAAAGAGGCTCGGAAGAATTTGCTGCGAGCGCACGAGCGGGTACGTCGGCGTTATAATCAGGGGCGTATTCCAAACCCCTTCCGGATTGGTGACTGAGTCTATTGCCAAATCCACCCACTCAGCTCAGCCGCTGACAAACGTGCTGCGAAGCTATGCTACCGTTGGTCGGGGCCATTCCGTATCCTAGGATTCACGTCACCGGTGACGGCCCGGCTGGGCGTACCGGGAGACAAACAAAAATGGTGATAAGCCACATTTCAAAACTGAAACGCTGTCGCGGGCAATCGAGAACGTTTGAGGGGGGTTAGTCCCCGTAAAGATAGGGCGAATGTCCTTGTTTAATGTGGAAGTCGTGTTCTGGCGTAGTGGCGAGCCTCAGGAGGACGGAAGTCTCCGGCGCTGAAATCTTTCCTTAGTCTTTTAGCTGTCTCTCTCTTTGCTGTGGGCTGACCCTGATCAGGTCAGCGTGCAGCACCCGCACACTTACATAATACATATCTTCTTTCGTCTCTTTCGTTTTCTTCTGAGACTCTGTTCACCTGAGAGCAAGTGCTGCTGAGCCAACCTAACCACGACGTCCACCGGTTGTTTTGGGGAGGGGTACACTGCAGGGTACTCTCCTGGCGTTTAACGTTGGGGCAACTATGTTGCCCTTTTGGGGTGAGGGTGTGCCGAATCTGTAAGATTCAGCGCGATTTCAGTAATTTACAATTGGAGGTTGGGCTGATCTCTAGCGGTGAGACAGCGCAAAACAACTGAATATACGGCCTGTAGTTATAGGCAGTACGGAATTACAGTGGTGTAATTCGTGCTGCACTCTCTCCGTGAAGATAAGCCCTACCGATTAAGTCAAGACTGCGTTGATCGGTGTCGGCACCTGCCGCCTTCCCGCAGTATGAAAACTCCAGGTGCTGCTTTCTGGCGAAAGATGCCGTAGGCAAACGAGAAAGAAGCTCGGACTTCCATTTAATTTCGTCTCACAAAATACTCCGTGGTTGAAGGTCGACTCCATTTTCACTCCGGTAGAAAATGATTATTTTCAACACCTTCAAGCCTTCATACTATGTTTAGATATTTCTCTACACGACTGCGGTAAGTCTTACTTACTTTCATATTAATAGACTATAATATTTCACTGGAGAAAACTGTTTTTTAATAAGCCTAAGTAAGTTGATTTCTGTTCACCTGTTGCGACCTCATGCGGTTGTGCAATACGCAATTTGTTGGTAAAGTTTTTAAAACCTTATAAAACTATATTCATTCACGTGTCAGAATTTCGGCACTGAAAAGTAAAGTATATTGAATACAAAAAATTTAAGTTTAAAATTTATCTATCATCGTTGTAACGAGATTCGTGTTACGCACTTAAGTTATTGCACAAGGCGTAGTTGGGTTAGATAGCATACACGTTTTACTACAATTAACAGTAAAACTTTATTAATATCTGGGAACTTACTCAGGCACGTTTTGAAAGTAAATAACCACCAATTCATATTATTTTCTATAGTAAAAACTATGTAATTGAAATAACTTCTTAACCACGTGGTATCTACATATTCACACTATGTATAAAGTTTATGAAATGGTACAAAGCCATAATTAATTGTCAAATTGCAAACAGGGTAACCCGCATTGGGTGATGTTAATATTATGAAGAATTACTGTTATAATGATTTTCAAATAAGGCATGTTGCCCATACAAATCTGTCAAGTTAAATTTGAGTAGCTCTATAGCTATGTTAACCTTATATATGTATTTTGGGGGGTGTGCAAATTTTAATGGGGCATTGTGTTGTGTACTCTGGCTAATATATATAATGGTGTGTAATTAGGGTTCACCGATATAGACGAGAACAAGACCTAAGCATTATCTAATACACGTGATGTGTAATCAACCAACACCATGGGGGTAATATAAAAGTAAATTGTAATCCTAACAGGGATAATTATAAAAGAAGTAAGAATTTATATACACCATGGGGGTAATATAAAAAGGGGCGTGGCAAGAGATCCTTATGTATATTGTATTGTATACTATTGTATAATGTATTTGTATTGTGGAACATGTTATGTTTGTATATTTGTGTGTACATTTTGGGGGTTATAAGTATTATGCATTTAGTGTATTTTTGGTGGGGACTTGAGATATAGGGTTTGTTTGTTTGGTTGTCTTTTTTATAAAAGAAAGTTGATACATGGAATTATGTAGGTATATCCTTTTCATTTTTTATAACAGGTATTCTATCTCAATTAATCATTGCTGATCATTTCTTTAAGAAAATAATTTATTTTATTTAACTTTATAACAAGTATATGAATTGTCACCCTTTAAAATTTATTTAATTTGTTTGAGTAATTATTATTGTAATTAATATTAGCAGGGAATCTATACCATTTATCTTCATTAAGTTCAATGGAGCATTCTATAGGGAACATATAAAATAAATTTTATATTTTATTAATATTTTAATGGAAGCCTTATTTCAAGGTTAGTAATGGTTTTAAATTTCAATTCATTTGTAAAGTGACATAGCCAATTATTTTCTTGGTTTTAATATATATTTTCAGGTGGCCTTGTTGAGAAAGTATACTTTATTTAATTGACTATTTAAGGGAATTATAGTTTATGACTGTTGGGTTTATTTATTTTATTATTGATTTGTTTACTGAGATAGAATAATAAAAGGGATTTGTTAATTGTTTAATTCATGAGTTTTCATTGCAAGTCCCGTCTCACTGGATCCAGCGCATTTTTGGCTTCTCTAGGCTTTAGCCTAGTTATAATTAACTTGTGGCCACTCTTTACAAAAAAAAATAATCGTTTTTTTTTACTGCCTAAGTTAAAGAGGGGTTACAGTACAAGACATTATAGAGCAAAAATGTGCAAAGAATTTGGTATAACATAAGTCCTTTTCCATCACTAATTACAAAACCTATAGCTAATTCACAAAAATTGCATAAGTCAATTTTAAAACATGTTAATGTCCGTCATCCATGCTCAGATATTCTTATTCATAGACCATCATCCGGTGTTTTGTTGCAATATATATATATATATATATATATATATATATGGATCAAAGGGACAAGGATTTTTACTACAGTTTTTCTGGTTCATTAAAGTAAAACAGTTAACGTGTCAAGTACATATTGTAGAGGGATAAGGAAGAAGAAATGAGCAGCACAATTGGGTGAAATGAGTTTTCTCAGTACGTGGCAGGGCATACTCTCTATGATCATAGAAGAAACACAGATATACTGCAGGAACTGAATGTTATGAGTATACTCGATAGGATCGCCCAGTATCGGCTGAATTGGTGGGAACATCTTTGGCGAATGGATGACTGCCGCACCCCCCAACAACTATGGAACTATAAGCCGAGGGGACGGAGAGGTATGGGACGTCCGAGGAAGCGCTGGATTAATCAGCTCTAATCTTTGCCTATTTGAGACCGGAACAAACCATCGTTGGCTTTACTCCGTGAAGATGATGGTGATGATGATGAAAAGAGAGAAGAGAGCTAGACAGATAGATAGATATATATATATAGAGAGAGAGATAAAGTGAGAGAGTGGGGGAGAGAACACGGTAGGGCAGGAACCGGGAAAATGGTGGACAAATGTAAAGGTATTTTCATGCACAGGAGAGGAAAGTTTTGCTTTCATTAAAAATGACAGTTACAGTTCACGAACGGTATTATTTAATATTTACTGTTTATTTAATATTCAATTAAAAATATGAAAGTTATAAGGAATGACACGGTTTCTACCATTTCAAAAGAATCAATTATTTATTGCTATCGTGTAATCAATAATTCTAACAACTACTGCATGAGACCCCACAATGTCAAACTACCACAACTCTTTCACTTGTTCAGTCAGCGCAGAACAGTGATACAGACTAGAATTGGATTCCCGTATTTACGTACTTGATGTTGTTTTGGTCGAATAAATTTAAAATGAAACACTAAATAACACTCAAACAGTGAAGAGGCTAATATTTGTACTGCGTACTGTGCTTCTTTTTGTCAAAGTAGAGGTATTTATAATAATGGAAACTAATCGCAGAAGTATATTAAAGTATGTTCCAAATTTCGTATTCTATACCGGAATTTGGGGAATAGTCAAATTTGACAAAAATAAAAGGTTTCAAGTATGGTTAACTTACAGAAACATGTTCGTGTTAGTAATCACTTTCTTACTCTACTTCTCTTTTTCTCTTTACACATTTGCTTCAGAAAGTCATCATATTGAAACTATTACAGAAAACCTCATTACGTTTCCAGCAATATGCATTCTTGTTATCGAAATGTGCCTGATGTTATACAATATCAAAGATATTCCAGGACTGATGGAGAAATTGCAAAATAATGATACACTATGTTCCAAACAAAATCGTGAAGAAAGTTATGAAATTTATAAGAGATATGCTGCAAAAGCCAGTATAATTTGTAACGTATGGCGTTTGTCGATTATATTATTCTCGATTGTTTGGATCATGAAACCTATAGTAATTCTAATTTATTTCAAATTCGCAACCGCTGATAGTTTATCAGTATATCCTAAAGTTGCGTATCTTGCTTACCCATTTGCGGTAAGCAATGTATACATTTACTCAGCAGTAATGTTATATGAAGCAATAACGTTTATCGTATTGCCGGCATTTCTCCCATCTATATATTGTATTGTAATAGTTAACATTATTATGATGACTGGTCAATTTGAAATTTTAATGTCAGCTGTAAGTAAAATAAAATCTAGCAAAGGGGCAGAAAATAACGATGTTATTGCGTCAAGTGAAATGGATGTTCTGTACAACAAACTTGTTGACTGTGTCAAAACTCATCAAGAATTACTGACGTAAGTACATATGTCCACGTAAGTAAGTTTTTAATGTCTAGGTAACTAACTTAAATTACAAGAATGTTTCATTTTTTTACTGCTTAACACTTTTTAACACATCATATTGAAACTATTACAGAAAACCTAGTTCAATTTCAAACAATATGCTTTCTTGTTATCAAATTTTTTCCGGTGTTATACAATATCAAAGATACTCCAGGACTGATGGAGAAATTGCAAAATAACGATACACTATGTTCCAAACAAAGTCATATAGCGTTTATTTTAATAATTTTGCGTTCCGCGATTCGACCCGAAAATTCTAGGTCGTATGCACAGTTTGAAAACCTAACACAAATTTCAATAAAAATCGTTAGACACAGCATTATCAAAATAGAAATCATTACCATTAAAAATTAACAGTATAATTAAAATCGTATATAAACTAGAAAAAACATAGGAATTAATCATAAATTAATAGCAAACAGAATAATCACTGTTGCACACCACTATAGCAAAATATTCCGATTAGCGCTTAAAAGCTTCTCAGCTCATCATCAGATCGGAAATAGCCTATCTGACGGGTTGTTTCGAAACTGACTATAAGCTGAGAAGCTAGAAAGTGCTAATCGGAAGAATTTTGAAGTGTTAACTTCTTATAGCAGAGGAGAGGGAAAACATTTACACGGGAGTGAATCCGTAGAATGTGACGTCATCAGAAAGGAATGCGACGAGAATCCGTAACAATTTTTAGTTAAGCCATGAGTTCGATTCTAGTTTTTATATTGTATTTGGCTGGATGTTTTTGATGTGTCAAAATTCGATTTAGTATTTTTTGCTATTTTATAAATTGTAAAACAATTAATTATTCTACTACGTACATTAATTATAATATAATATATGCCATAAATATTGTAAATAAATAATATATAATTATAATATAAATATATAATAATTATCACATTCTACTATTCAACTAAATGTTGCGTAAATCATATTGTTACATTGGAAAACAAATTTCTTACACATTATTGGTTTACGTATGACTATTAGACCTACATAAGTATGACTATTATTTATATTTTATGTTGACTACTGAAAATAAAACGTAGTGTGATGTATAAACAAATGTGTATTTATGATCAATGTAAATATCGATTTCTCATAATAAAACACACATAAACACTACTATCCCCTCATTTAATTTAATTATCTGCTTACTCTTATTTGAATAGCAAATTATTATTTATAGCAAAATCTCTTATTTCAGATAAGCCCTACATACCTACGAGTAATATTTTACTCGTTGAATCAGTTCACTTGCCACTCAACACTGAAGTTCTCACTTCTGGCGTGTATCCCACGACACGCTCAGAATTTTTAAATTAATTATTAATATTGCAGAACGGTCACATATAAAGACAACTTATATTATTCAGTAACCATGTTATTTAAGTTAACACTTCTGTCGCCAGTCCCACGACTGAAAGATTTAATTTTTTTTTATACTGGTGTGCAACAGTGATAATTCTGTTTGTGATTATAACCACTCACACAACTTCCTTAATTAAACTACTCATAAATTAATGTAGACTCCTGTTGTGTTACCAATGTGTGGCAGTTAAAACAATGCTTAAAAATCAAACAACCGGTAGCCAGCTGTTTTCTATCGTTTCACAGTTATTTATTTACATTTTACAACTGTGCCCATATGTTTGGTTATACGTTTTTTGGTTATGTGTAATATTACATTGTGTAAAAAATATAATACACTGGATTATATACAAATGCACTTTACAAGATCTATTCAAAATCTCTGACATCTACATTAAATTCATGTGTTGTAAGATATACTGTAGTATTTATGACACGAGAATTCTAATGTTCTAATCACTTAATTTTAACAAATCTCAGTTAATTTACATGTGTCACAGTGACCTATATTTCAGGCAAATACCAAGCCATATATGAAATGAGAAATGTACACTTAACGATACACGACTAAGCTATTTCTAAATCACGTTAAGGCGTTTCCATCATTCGAGGAAAAAGGAAGCGTATCAGAAACGGTTAACGACTAAATGATACAGAAGAAATAAGCAATATGTAAGAATACGTAAATGAATGACAAGATTGATTTAAAACAAAAGAATGAACTGTGTGAAACTAATTTGAATAAGGTAGACACCTTCATCAGACAGCTAGATACAGAGCAGCTTGGAAAGATAATAATAGTTTCCGAACTACCAGAATGGAATGTAATATGTGACTAATCATCATCATCTTCACGGATTAAACCAAGGATGGTTTGTTCCGGTCTCAAATAGCCAAAGATTACAGCTGGTCACTCCAGCGCTTCCTCCTACGTCCCAGACCCCTCCGTCCCCTCGGTTCAGTGTTGAAGAGTTGTTTGGGGATGCGGCAGTCGTCCGTTCGGCAAAGATGGTCCCACCAATTCAGCCGATACTGGGCGATCCTGTCAAGTATGCTCATAATATTCAGTTCCTGCCATATATCTGTGCTTCTTCTATGATCATGGAGAGTATACCCTGCCACGTGCCTGAGAAATCTCATTTCAGCCGCTTGGATGCGAGTAGCCTGGCCTTTCGTTAAAGTGCAATTCTCAGACACATATATAAGTGTGGGAAGAGACATCGCCTGATCACCTTGTAGAATTTTAGCGAGTTCCTTTACTTGCTGACTTAAGGGTTCGCCTAATGGTCCCGCACATAAGGGTGAACTTATGCAACTTATTCACAACGTCGTTGCTTGCATTATAAGACACACTGTAGCCCAGGTATTCAAAATTGCTAACTTGTTCCAGGACAGTACCATCTATAACACTTTTTGCCCGTACGGGATCAGTTCCACGAAAAGCCATCACCTTGGTCTTAAGTGTAAATATTTTCAATCCAGAGTCTTTGCAGATTCGATTTAACAAATGAATACTCATCTGCAGTCTGTTTGCACAGTCCGACAGAATAGCCTAATTGTCCTCAATATGTCACTAATGATTTCGGAAAGGGAATGAAAAAAACATTACTATCAACTACTTAGTGTAAACAGAACACAGTTTCCAGAAAGAAGTATGCTCAAACAAGAATGTAACAAGTAGGAAAAATATGACGATGAAATATACGTACTTACAGTGGAAGAACTTATAAAAGTAATTGACAACTCAAAGAATAATAACTTCTTGAACTTGTATGAGTTCCGAAAGAGTTATTTAAGCATGGGCCCTAAAAATGTTGATAAACTCACTAATCTATATTTAATCGTTCCTTAATGAGGGACTGTGTATCACCAGACTGGACTGTCGCATTCTAGTAGCATACATAGGAAAGGCGGCTGCAAAACACAAGATATAAAATATTGTAAAATAAAATGGATTTCGTGGGGATGGTTCCTGCTTAGTATTTTTACACTCGAACAAGTTACTGAGAAAAGGCAGTCTCGTAATTCTGAAGCTCACTTTGCTTTCACTTATTTAAAGCAACCTTACGATGTGCGCGCTTGCAGTGTGCGAAAGCAAAGAAAATGTGACAAATATGTACATACATTTATGCAAATATAATAAATAGGTGCGAGTGTGTGTGTGTGTGTCTCAATGGGCACTTTATTTGCATATGAAAAGTAGCAGAGAGTAAAAGCAATTGATAGCGTATAAAGACACTGTATGAATAAGTAGTGATTGCAGGTTTGAAAACTATAAATTAGTGATAATGAACATTGTAAGAAATGTTAGTTTAAGTAAATTTAAATTTTTAAAACAACTTTAAGTGTTTTAAATGGTGCTTATGAATGCGTGAAGTGTGTGTTTTCGACGGTACGAAATTATTTCAAAGGATATTTATAAAAACACATTATTTAAAAAAAAATTCGTGATATTAGAAATTGTTATATGGGACTTATATCAGAAAGTCCGTAATAAAACGACCTAACCAATAACAACAGTTATATTTAAAATGCAAATTTTTAGTGAAAAGGTTATGTGACAACAAATTTGGTCTCAGTAATTATCAGGTTTTTATTTTTGAACAAGAATTGTTCAGCTCGAGACCTTCTTGAACATTTATTATCTGTAGAAAATCATGAGTATAAGTTACCAAAGAACCAGTCTCATTACGAGATAGTTAGTCGCTGAGTATAACTTTGAACGGATAAATTATTCGTTTCTCTTTGCAACAGATAACGTGTACACACCGATTGGTACATGACGATCGGTCTGCCTGACGTAACGAGTGACAGCAAAGAATATTATAATTGCAAGATATGCAAGTGGACTGATTACGCAACTGTCCAGTTGCGATGTCTAATCTTTGATTTAGAGGTGGGCTAAACTGTTATTTTAAAATACTAGGTATGAAAATACCGTTCCAAAAAAATAACAGGTACAAATACCTGTTATTATATACTATATATACATAACCTATATTATCCTTTATAAGTAACTCGTTTTGAGCTTCCTGCAGGTCTCCTATGTAATATCTTCAAATAAATACACTGCAAGTAGGTTTATTTTCACCTAGGTAAACCTATTAATATATTAATAAACCTACTTGCTGTGTATTTATTTGAAGATATTATATAACCTATACTATATAATTTGTTATAAGAAATAAATTGAAACTAAAAGTATTAACAGTGTTACTTTACACTGTGACTTTATTAAACTATTACTGTTTAAATGGAAATAAGAAACAAGAGAATTTATAGGCCTATCTCCCTTTGGGAATACCGATTTAAGTTTTCACTAGTAGTAAACAAACTAACATTGGTTAGACAAATCAGTTGCGAAACTCGGGGCAATTAAATAATTTAGAGTAGCCCTACACGTAATACCACAAAAAATAATGTGAAAAAACATCAGAAACGTATAATAAAAACATAACAGTAAGCCACAAGAGTGAATGAGAATAAACAAAATTTTACAAATAAAAATAAAAAGCAAATTGTAATAAATTAAATATAAATACATAAATAAAAACTTATAAATAATAAGCAACAACAAAAGTAAATTAAATGCATTACAGTTATTTAAGGAACAGGACTACATAAAGTGCATAAATGTCCATTACAACAATCTCATCATTTACGTGAGATGTGTAGTGAAGTTAAAATCACATTAATAAAAAGTATAATATAGCTTATGAACATCAGCCACTCTATAGGTTATAACTCAATATAATTAAATACGATTTCACTAACTACTCGGAACATAAAGTTTTTTTGAGTAAAAACATAAAGTTTTACCAACCGATTTTAGTTACAAGTTGGTGACTAGTATAATATATAATTTATTAGCATATAATCTGTATTCTATATCTGCATATCACACGAGAATAAATGTAACAGCAGGATGAATGATTTCCTTTATTAAAAACAGCTTCGTCTCTTTGCGCAGAATGAAGTATACAGGACGAAAAAGTGGCTCGTACTATATACTTATATTTCCTACTCGAAATATGCTTGATGCTACCTGTTCCTAAAATACTAGGTGTTCCTAAAACATTAGGTGTTACTAAAATACTACTGTTACTCTGGAACGCATTGTTCCTTGTGTATCGGTGATACCACTAGTATTTGAAATACCTATTATTTTAAATAACGCTTTACTGGCTGTTCCTTGCGTTCCAGCGATATTTTTGTACGCCTAGTATTTGGCCTTGGTTTACGTGATCTTGCGTACTTTTTGTGTGTGTGTGTCTGTGTAGGTGCGTAGGGGGTGTGTCTCGACTCGGAACAGCGAGGGCGGCGTGTCTCGACTCGGAACAGCGTCGCCGCGAATAACAGGTATTTCAACTTTTCAGTCACTGTTACATCCGTTCCACAAGAATATCGTTCCAAAATACCTATTACTGGTATATCGGCCCACCTCTACTTTGATTACAAAGGTCAGTCCAGTTGAAATGTGATATTCTTCGTATTGTTTAAATTACCTGAAGATGTCAGTAATGACGAAAAGCTTAGTCGAACAATAAAAAATTATAGCAGTTAGCAAATTCATAAAAGAAATAGTAAAAATTGAAATGTGATAGTCGAGCAGTGCGCACTGTTTTCGATTGTTGTGTGGTAACGGTTTTCATTATGTTATTTGTAACAGTTGTGTGTGTGTGTGTGTGTGTGTGTGTGTGCGCGCGCGCGCGTGCGTGTAATATTTTTGCTGACGATTCCTATATAATAAGAGGATAAAAATTTCTTCACCTGAAGATGGGAACGTATTCCCGAAACATGTAGTGAAAAAATAATTGCAAGATGGCAAGGCGGATTACAATAATGTATATTATAAATTTTAAATTAAATCTTAAATGCGATATGGAGACTGTATATAATGAATTTTGAACTAATTTTAGATCCCTCACAGATTATGTAATTGTAAGCAAAAGTTAAAACAAAGCTATAACCAAGTTATAAAAAAGTAAACTGAAGCTATGGCATTTTCTGTTACTGGTATATGGAAATAACCAGGTTGCTCGCAAGGTACCGATAGAGAAAAATTTCGCAACTGCTACAAAACGAGAAAATAAATATATTTTCAAAGTACACCTACTAGAACAAAAAAAAAAGTACACTCTACCAGAATAGAATAAGATTGTATTTTCCAGAGGTCCCTACAAGTTATATTATTCCACATTAGTGGTAGAATATTAAAGGAATTATAAGGAAAGCAGCAAGTGAAGCTGTGGGTATAAGAACAGATTTTAGAAGAATAAAGGGTCTTCAAATATGGTCAGAGGCAATATGAAAACCACTGGCTATAAAGCAAAAAGTATTAGACACCTAAATTCCGCAACATCTGTAAACAAGGAGAACTATAGCGCAGTACAAAATAGGACAAAAACCAATTGTTTGACAGGCACACACACACACGCGCAGTGTCATAGGAGACATTTATTTCAACAATCGAATACAATGTGTTTGGCACGAAAGTTATGGCTTATAAAGTATTAAAAGTACTAAATAGGAATGAGAATGTAATTCATTTGGAGTGGATGTGTGGACAACTTTGGTATCATTCTGATGAGTCTGATTATTTAACTATCAACGTTTAATTCCTACCATTGAAAGAAGCAAACAGTCGCAAGCACGGTATGTGTGGTATGGATACGGAACATTTGAAACTCGGGGGCCCGCTGTGATAATTGCTTTGATTATATTTGATGAAATTGCGTTGAAACGGTCATAAAAAGCAGAAGATTGGTTAAGAGAGAAAGAAGTTTCATTATTTAAAAGTAGTAATCAAACAGTACCCGGATATTTAAAAAAGGGTAACCATCTTAGACACAACGTAAAAAATGTTTGTCGTTATAATAAATAGAACACGGGAACTGTATGGAAAGAAACACCTTTCCAGGAGTGGAAACAATGTGCTTCCAACATCTGGAACCTCTTCTTAAAATTGAACAAAGAATTCCTCGAAAAATTTATGGCACCAAGAAATTCGAACATGGGTACAGGCATAGACCCAAAGAAGAGCTGTAAAAAGATTTGGAAGTTCCAGAAACGGTTTTCCAAAGGAAGAGACAGAGAGTCTTTTGACATGTGGTTCGGATGGATCGGTCCAGATTAAATAAACAAATTTTCAACTATATCTGGCAACGTTCCAGTCTGAACGGGTACACCAAACAACTCAAGTAGGAAATTATGAAACTGGTATCTCTTTGAACGGACTGTGTGGATAGAAATACATGCAGAAGCAAAATTACGAAATTACGAGAAAGCGGTAAACAGTGGAAAGGAAGGAGGCACATAGTATAAAAATGAGGGCCTTCTGGCAGGAGAAGAAAAGGAAATGATATTCGCGTGGTTCACGGCTGGCTTTTCGTATAAAAAAAAAATGGAAGACTGAAACCAATAGTAGAGGTTTCGCTGTTGGAGGAGTAGAATGGTTTCAGGACAGAAAGATCCTGTGTAGACCCATATTTTGTGTAGAGACTACTGATAGTACAAAATCAATCGTTTTGATTTAATAGGTATCATAAACGGTTTTGATGTCAAGAGATCACTGCTGTAGAAAATTACGTGTTCACGAGTTTTTCCAAAAAATTTAATTACTGTTCTTCAAACCTTGTATAACAGGACAGTAAGATTAGGTTAGATAAGAATATGTTGTTGACAGTTGATATACTAAATAACAAAGGTGTTCGGGGGGGGGGGGGTGCCCTAGTTTGCCGATTTTTGTAACATCTTGGTATATGTCGGTTTTCGAGTACACAAAGCGCAAGTTGACTCAAGACTCAACTTGAATGATACTTCTTTGTGGTAACATTTGTTTGAATTCACTGCTTAACCCGGATGATGAAGTCAGTATTGAAGAGACAGAAGGTCAGTTACAGAGACGCCAGAGGTAAGAGGTTACAGAGAGGTTAGTTACGGTATTTTTATAATGTAATCTCTTGCAGCAATACTGACTGTAAATTTCTGCTTCTAAATTAAAGACTATGATTTTCTTTAGTGAGTGTTCCATTAGGAAAAAGATAGTTGTCGACGATGAGAACTTAGAACAAGTTTGAGATTTTAACTATTTGGGATCATGTATCTCATTTGACTGCCACAGAAATTGGAATTAGGATTCGTCAAACAATTATGATGCATGGTAAAATTTATAGTGTTTTAAAAACAAAGGTAAGAACGAAGGTAAGCCTGTCCCAACATTCGTTTCTGACTGTGAGATGTGGATGCCCGTATAGTGATCAAAATTTTAAAAATTTATAATTTCTTGATCAAGTGGCACGCTCACACACTCGAGTTGACAAACCCAGGCCCGAGTCGTAAATAAGAACGAATTAGGGACACGTCTGACCCGACGCCAGTGGGAAGACAATGAGAAAACGCCTGAGTACACGCTACAATAGGAAATAGGGAACGTCGTTGACAGCACGAAGTTAGCTACGATTTACAGCGTCAAACAAAACGTACAAAAAGGGCATAGTCCAGCAGCCTGGTTACGCAGAAGTGAAATGGAACACATGCTGTGGGGTTGAGTTGTAACGAGCACACGTATGAACGCTACACCCAGTAACAAAGGGTGCAGAGAAATCTTGACAAATATGTAAACAATAGAACGGATATTCAATGAATACTAGAGATATACACAGCCCAGCAGGAAAGCACGCCCTGACGTCCAGCCAGATTTACAACTAGAAAGCGTGGGACCCGTCCAGGGATGACGCCCAACGAAGAGTTGATAATCGGCGGAACGAACGAAGGGTAAATGAACAATTGACCAAGACACTGCAGACTCTTAACAAAAGCTATATCAGAGTGCCTCGACAACGTGGAAACAAAGGTTGATAGACAGGCGGGAAATTACTCTAGTTTCTGAGAATCAGCAGAACGTTCGTCGCTGGAATATTCCGGGGATGTCGACGACCAACCAGCGTTTGGCATCTTCCAAAGGAACTGGTGGAGAGAGTAGTAACGACTTGAACGACGAATCAGGAAACCGATGACAAAAATCTACAAGGTGGTAGGAATTTAGTAACCTATCAACAACGGCCGAAGGCGTGGAGATGAGGAATTGCCTTCTGGGAGAGTATGATTGATAAAAACTGTTTGCGAGGACGCGGAGCCCAGTAGGAGTAGGAGTAGTAATAGCAGTAAGACGGAAATAATACAGTAGTAGTAGTAGTAATACGAGTAAAACAGTAATACAGTAGTAATTGAATAACAGTAGTAATGGAGTAGGAGTAGTAGTAATTGAAATAGTTTACGCGACTTACTCAACTTTTAACTCGGTTAATCAATCAGTGACATTGTAACCAAGTCGCGGTCTTAAGTGAACTTAGACATTCAATTCAATCGCAATTCTACAAAACGTATGTTCGATAGTTTATATGAGTTACCGATAATCAACAGTGCGAATAGACATAACTATCGTTAAATACCAGTGTATACGTAACTCTAAACTACGACCGACACACAACATAATGCAATACGAGTGAGTAACAATCCGAGAGTAAAACAGTGGGTGACGATTTCAGACACTATTCAACCATAATGATTCTCAATTTTGGACATCTGAACTGAGTGAATTAACACGAACACTATTACGCACATTGCATACATTACGTCCAAGGTAGACGAAATAATTAGCTACATGAACACGCACACAGCAAACTCTAAAAGCAAACCACTTCAATGACGATGACTGCATCTTAACACTTGAAGCCATAAAACACTTAACGCCAGCGGAGAGTCCAACACCACACTATACATAACGAGAGTGGGGAAATTCAGTGAAGTGAAAGTGAAGTGTTCTTCGATCAACAGAGATTACGATGTACAAGGAAACCACCAACGGATGTAATCTTACACCGATGGAATTTGTGGATAAGCCTTTTGCAAGATAAGTCTAAAATCTTTTGCAAGATGTTTCTTAAATGCTAGGATACATACTACTGCACTGTCTCTTCTTTTCAAAGAGCTACTCCCGAGAGATTTCTGTAAATCTATATAAATCATAAATCTAATAATGTTAATATTAAAGTCATTCATCTGTGCATAATGAACGCATTTAGCTAGGGATAAAATATATTTGATTGCTTATTGTTTGTATGTGTATATTATTGTGTTGTATTTGATTGTACTATATGTCTTGTTTTCAGGAAACAACGAACGAATATTATTGTGATTTTGTTATTATGTGTTTTGTTATGTATCTGCAGGACATAATTTCATTTGTGGTTCAGTAATTTACTTAATCAATGATATAATAAATAAGTAATTATTACCTATATACATATATCTTGCGTTCATTATTGCGATTAACCTTGACAACTAATTTATCACATTCCAAGTGATTTATCTTGTTACCTATAAAGAGTCTCAGAGTTATGCTAATTATCAATGGACACACCCAAATCGACCATTGAAATGTCAGATTAACATGCTCATGTAAATCATATTGATTTTATAACTATATTGAGTCAAATCCGACAAATATAATTTACTTTTCCATATGTGTGTTAAATATAAATGATACCCAAGGAAAGTGGGGCTTTATAAATGTCAATTACAACCCCATTTAGTTAAACATAAATAGCATCCGAATTTAATAAGACGCAATTCGTTAATTTATAATTGGATGATTTAATAATTAATATAATTAGCATAATTGCATTAAATATAAATGGCGCTCCAAGATCGTGGGGCACGGCAAACACAATTAAATAATTAATTGCCAATTCCATTTATATACACTAAACCCGGGAGGAAAGAGAAAATTCAGGTTTGTTGAAGGCTAACCCACTAGACACAAAACGCAATAAAAATTTTGGCCTTTTAAAGATTCAGTCGTTAAAAAAAAATTAAAGATTCAGTCGTTAAATGAAACCATCAAGAAGTATAGGAAAAAATGGAGTAAACTTTTAAAACTCATATCAACTTACCAGCAGACGTTTTAGCGTACTAGCCTACTGATTGGCGGCCAAGGCTCACCATGGGCTGTAGTGCTGGAGAGTAGTAGTAGCCTACTGATTGAAATGAAATATGTCAGCAGACCGAGGAGGAGGTGTGAACCTCGGTACAGTCTAATTAAGAAGTGTCAACGAATAAAAATATAGCCATTACAAAAAAAGGCATTAAAAGCCAATTTATAAAAACAATGTAAAACACAATCAGAATACATAACCTGGACAAATAGGTAGACATAAATCAAATGTTTATGATATTATAGGGAAGATTTTATGATAGAAATGCTAAGTTCAAGCTATAAGACGAAGCAAATAGGTTAGGAACAGGCTCAAAAAATTCCACTTTTAAAAGTAAGACGATACCCAGCTTAGCTGTCAACCTCAGACTCTACCGATTACAAATCTTAGTATAGTTGTGAGAAATTAAATTCTGTGTATATAAAATCCTGCCAAATTTTTGGACTATTATTTCTTGGACATTTATATAGAGTGAATGCCAATAGGTTAACAAAGCAGATCTTCAAATATCAGTGGGGAAGAAGTCAACATAAAGTTGGATTAAAGAAGTCCAAAAGAATTTAGAAGTAATAATATACACGCAGAAGAAGCAACTGAAAGAGACGTTTTTCTGTCTAAAGTGTTAAAAATGGAAAGAGTGCAGGGTAGGAAAGAGAAAAACGCAGGTTCAAAGTGGACTGAAGACACGAAGAAGAGACACAGTGAAAAGATGTAAGATGAAAATATTTGGAAAATTGGAGAAATAGAAAAGAACAAATAATAAAGAATTGAAATTGACATGTGGTCCTTAGATGGCCGATACAAAAAAACGCCTGAAGGTAAATGTTATAAAGAATACTTTGTGCAGGTGTAAGTTTATACTAAATTCAAATCATGTATTTTTTTTCGTATCGGCCATCTAAGGACCACACGCCAATTTCAATTCTTTACTCTTGTTCTTTTTCCAAAACCATGTATTTTATTATTTTATTTTATTGAAATAATATAAGTATTGTTATTATTTTATAGCAAGCACCAACCTATACATTACTGGTGCAACGGCAGTGATTTCGCCTGCCAAGTGTATGAAAGCAAAAGGTTGTTTAGAAAAAACATACTAAAATATAGATTAAGCAAATGTCATTAACCATATTGTAAACATAAAAACATACGTACTCACGAAAAAATATGTCTGGTTGTTTTAGGTTGACAAAACTATTAATGAACTTGGTAAATCCAATTATGAGTTTAACAGTCATGATGCTCACTATTTTGTTGGTTCTTATTGCACAGCAGCTGGTTCAAGTGAGTGTAAAATTTTTTAAAATTAAAGTAAATTTGTCATGCTAGTTAAGGGAATTGTTCAATAGAAACACGTTTAGCGGCTGTAAGCATTTTTTATTCAGCAATTTTAAAAGAAGTCTCCATTAACAGTAAGGCATGAATCTCCCTGTTGCACTAATCTTTAGATTCTCTGCTGGTAAAATTCTTGCGGCTGTTTGCGGAAACATTCTCTAACAGCAAACTCTACCTCAGCGTCCGATTTGAACCGCTGTCTTTTTAGTCGATTTCTTTAATGGGCCAAAAACATGATGATCGCACGGGGACAAGTCGGGACTGTACGATGGACGTTGTAACACTTCCCTCTTCATAAGACCAAGAAGATCTTGACTCGTCTGAGCTACATGGGGTCGACCATTATCATGCAGAAGAATGAAATCATTAGTGAGCTTCCCGGGACGTTTATTCTTGATGGTGATTCGTAAGCGTTTTAAGCTGTCTGCACACCGCTCAGCGTTGATGTTGACACCAGGTTCTGTAAAATCTAAGAGCAGCACACCCTAGCAACCAAAAAATACGGTCACCATTACATTTCCTGCCGAAGGTTGGGACCAACATTTTGTCGCATTCGGAGATTGTGCATGCTTCCACTGCATACTCTAACGTTTGGATTCTGGTTCGTAGTGATAACGCAAAGGATCATCACCGGCAGCAATTTGTAGAAAGGCATTGCATTGTTGTTGATAGCGTATCAAATAATAAGGCCGAATGCAAATGTTTCTGCTCATCATTAAGCAGTCGTGGAATCCACTGAGCAGCAACTTTGTAATTAACACTATGAATGGTGGAATGAACATTACCAAGCTGATGCTAAGAGAAAGTTCTCTAACTTTGATGCGCCTATTTGCGAGTAAACCAGTTTCTAGCTGTCTCAGATTTTCATCTGATGCTGGAACACGTGCAGATCCGGGACGGACCATATCTTTAGTTAATTCTCTTTTCTGTCGAAATTTATTGCACCATTCAACCACTGCCGTATGAGAATAACTATAGTCACTATCAACAGCTTCCATTCTTGTATAAATTTCAATTGGCTGACGCCCCTCAGCGGTCAAAGCTGAACAACGAAACGCAGATTATCTTTGGACAGATTTTCTATCATAGATGGTATTTTTCAACCAGTCACAACGCTTAGAAAGTAGCAAACTGCAAATATTTTTGACAGGCGCGTCACTACTACTTTCACACAGATAATATAAA
Source organism: Magicicada septendecula (assembly GCA_034769895.1). Taxonomy (NCBI): domain Eukaryota; kingdom Metazoa; phylum Arthropoda; class Insecta; order Hemiptera; family Cicadidae; genus Magicicada; species Magicicada septendecula. The sequence continues at coordinate 468,543,167 of CM068374.1, read as the reverse complement.
TAAATGAATTCCGTTTCCATGGCGACGAAGTCACGGCTGCGCAGATCAAATGTGTTTCTATTGAACAATCTTCTTGTTAAGAAACATTTTTGAAATTTTATTTTTTAATTTACAACAGAACCTGGGTGTAAAGTCACATTAATTGGAATATAAGGTTACAAATTTGTATTGTATTAAACATGTTAAACCAACACATATTAATTCTTAAAATTATTACGTTTAAAACTTAATATAGAAGACGTCTAAAGTATAGTATTATTTATTTCATAGTCGTTACAAAAGATTGCTATATTTTCAGATGGAATCCCTGGAGCAGACTGTGATAGTGTTACCAGTTGTCTTCCCAGTTTTACAAGTACTGTTTGCTTTGTGTTGGTTGGCCGAAGCGTTGACATCAATGGTAAAACCTGTACTCACTTTGGCAAAGTATTTTTGGAAATTAAATCTACTAATAACATAGAATAAATAATTTTGGCCTGAACTCCACCCCTCCAACAAAGCTGGTCTAAAATAATGACTATTTTTAGTGATATTTATGAATGTTACAATACGTGAATTAAAGAATACAGTATGTCCAAACGAAACAAATCTTTCTGTGGATTGATGAGCGTCTCCCATAAATCTGTTAATTATATTAAGGGAAGTTTTCGTATTGCATGTGACACGTGTATGAAAAATAACAATTACGAAATATTTTTCAAACAAGGTCACTTCAGCATAAATTATTTTAATAATTTAATTAGCACGAGTGAGTAGACATATTTTTTACACAGTTTAAATATGAAATAACATTGCAAATTTTATCCTTAAAAATTTGATAATTTTATAAATTACGTTAATTTTAATTTCATCATCATCATCATCATATTCACGGATTAAACCAAGGATGGCTTGTTTCAGTCTCAAATAGGCAAAGATTAAAGCTGGTCACTCAAGCGCTTCCTCGGACGTCCCACACCTCTCCGTCCCCTCGGCTTATAGTTCCGTATTTGTTTGGGAATGCGGCAGTCATCCATTCGGCAAAGATGTTTCCACCAATTCAGCCGATACTGAGCGATTCCGTCGAGTATACTCATAGTATTCTGTTCCTGTCGTATATCTGTGTTCCTTCTATGATCATGGAGAGTATACCCTGTCACGTGCCTGAGGAATCTCATTTCAGCCGCTTGGATGCGACTGGCCTGGGCTATCGTTAAAGTCCAATTCTCAGACCTATAAAGAAGTGTGGGAAGAGCAACCATCTTGTGGAATTTTAGGCGTGTGTCTTTACTTGCTGACTCAAGGGTTTGCCTGATGGTCCCGCACATAAAGTTGAACTTATGTAACTTATTCAGAAAGGTCAGCAACTTTGATCCATCCAGCTAGTTCATATTTAAGGCCATTTAGTAGTGAATATTTCCGCTGGATATGTTACTAGCGTATCGCATGGTAAGACGTATGGTGGGGCTGCCCCAACTTCAGGCTTAACGTCCAGCCCGATTTTCTGTCTGGGTGTTGATAAACTGACAGTCTTACCTGAATAAAGAGAAAAGTTTTCCCTGTTGAGATATCCATGTATTTTTATGCATTATGTCTAATGTGTTCTTCTTAAAAGTGCGGCATTTCCCGGCACTGTCAGTGGGTACCAATCAGATTGTACCGTTAGAAAGGCAATATAACCCAATTTGACTCCATGTAGACACGGGGGTTACCACAATTAATTAGTTCTTTACAACGCCAGCTTCTCGCCTTCAAATGCAAGCAACCTGTCGTGTCGTCGGAATTCTGCTGTCGTGTCGGAGCTGTTTAATACCATGCACAAAGATGTCAAAACGTAACCACACCGACTGAGATAAAACAATTAATTGCGACTGACAAAAATTGCTTTGATTCCGATGGGTAATGGCTTAAATGATGGAGGAGTAATTCTTAAATGTTGCAGAGCGCCAGAGAAGTACTGGGAATGTTATTCAATCTACCTTTTGCAGTCGCTCATAAACAAATTTAAAAGTATTCTATAGGAGACTGCTGTAACGAACATTTAAAAAAAAAACATATTCCATTCCCAATGTTAATCAGACATTGATTAAATTGTACCACTGCCTCAATTGATACCAGAACATACATACGTACACACATAGGCTATATATAAATAATTAGTTACGTGTGTATGTGTATGTGTTTTGTGTGAATGTATGACCACGCACACACACACACACACACACACACACACACACACATTCATACACGTTTCTTAATTTTAAGATTTTTTTATCGGCCATCTAAGGACCATAAGCCAATTTCAATTCTTTATTCTTTGTTATTTTCTTTTTCTCCAATATTCTTTCATCTTTTCACTGTGTGTCTTCTTCCTGTCTTCAGTTCACTTTGAACCTGCGTTTTTCTCTCTTCTACCCTGGACTCCTTCCATTTTTAACATTTTTCCACAAAAAACTTCTCTTTCACTTGCTTCTTCTGCGTTTATATTATTTTTTTCAAAATCCTTTTCGTCTTCAACTTGATGTTGACTTTTTCCTCCACAGGTATTTGAAGATCTGCTTTGTTAAGTTATTGTCGAACCGTACTATATAAATGTCCAAAAAATAATAGTCTTCTTTTTCTTATTGTTTCTGTTATATTTTTTGTACTTTGATATATTTCATCATTGCTTCTTAATTTCCAACCTTCTCAAGTTTTTCGTGGGCCTAATATTTTCCTAATAATTCGTCTTTCCAATTTTATTGTGACTTTTATTAGTTGTAATATTTTAAAATAAAAACTATTATTTTATTTGCCTGATAATACATATACTGCGTCCAGTCGCTGCGCTCATTTAATATTCTCACATCAAATTTTTTAACGAAATGAAACAAAAAATCATGTTTTACAAAAATATAGAGCACGAAGTCTAGAATTAAATAGAGGTAATTTTAGTTGTGTCTAAAATAAAACAAAATTCTATTCTTCTACGCAGTAGTTTTAACTTTTCACTTTGCGACACTCTCTACTCATTAGAAAATAAATTTTATATCTGACGCAGTGTTTAGACGTAACTAAAGTAAGACATAACACAAATCCCACAGCCCAGTTGGGTATGTGAATGTATTAGAGGTACATGAAAAACGTTCACGGTCGCAAATACAACACTTATCCATATATGTTCCATGTTATTTTGTGTAATTATTTTCTGATAAACCTAGATTTATTATATTAATAAAACAGATACGTAAGTCTTCTTCATCTTCTTCTTCTTCTTCTTCTTCTTCTTCTTCTTCTTCTTCTTCTTCTTCTTCTTCTTCTTCTTCTTCTTCTTCTTCTTCTTCTTCTTCTTCTTCTTCTTCTTCTTCTTCTTCTTCTTCTTCTTCTTCTTCTTCTTCTTCTTCTTCTTCTTCTTCTTCTTCTCCTTCTCCTTCTCCTTCTTCTTCTTCTTTTATGGCGTCACAGTTCGAAGTCAAATCTTAGCCTCCATAATCCTCTCGCCTCCATTTTTCCCTGTCCTTGGCGATCGATATCCATCGTTTTATTTTAAGTAAATTATCAGCATCCCTCGCCACTGCGTCAATACAGCGTATCTTGGTTCTTCCGACAGGCCTTCTACCCTCGATTGGACTAAAAAGTACCTTCCTAGGTATTCGATTGCCTTCCATCCTAATTATGTGTCCTGCCCATTGCAATCTATGCAGTCGGATGGTGGTGGACAGATTATTGTCATTATACAGCTTGTATAGCTCCTCATTGTGACGCATTCTCCATATCCTGTTTACTTGGACTGGTCCATATATTCTCCTCAAAATTCGCCTTCAAAAGTATTGACGATGTGTTAGCGGCTTGTTTGTTCAGAGACCAAGTCTCGCTGCCATATGTTATCACCGGTCTAATCATAACTTTATATAATGTGACCTTGGACTGATGGTGGATATTCCTTGTCTTGAATATAGATGTCAACGAAGGATATGTTCTATTTGCGGCCTGTATCCTTTTCCTTAATTCATTTATTTCTTCATTGTTTTCTGCCATCCAACATCCCAAATATTTAAACTGATTCACTATTTCCAGGTTTAGTGGTTCGATTTGAAACTAGTCATGTTTCCGAATTTTCTTTCGAGTGGTGATGATAACCTTGGTTTTATCTGTATTAACCTGTAATCCTATCTCTCCTGCTTCTTCTTTGAGTTCCTGAAAGGTCTTTTTGCTCTTCCTTGGGATATTCTCATAATATTAATATCATCTGCATACCCTACTATCTGGACTATTTTATGTTCTAATGTTGAATTCATATCAATAAGTAATTATTAGATAAAAATCAACATAAGTACTGATAATTTTTAATTTTAGTTTATTTATATACATAATTTATAATTTTCCATATGTAAGTGTTCACATTGCACCAATAACATTTGTCACAATTATAATGTTATTATATTTAATTAAATTTTTATTTAGTCTGAAGAAGTGTACAGAGCAATTTATGATACTGAATGGATTCAGAATTCTGCGAAATTTAGAAAAACGCTGATCATCTTTGGACTGGGCAGCCAGCGTTTGGTGAAATTTAGGGTTTTCTCTGTTAGCGATGTTGGACTAGAGCTGATAGTCACTGTAAGTTCTTCATTATGCTTAAAATGTGACACTCATTATTTATACTAACGTTTGTTACTAGTAACTGGGCGCTCACGACTTACCTTATCTTTGCACAATGATTTGTCTGCAGAACACAGTAAATAATCTCTATAAATAGTGTTACATGATATTTTGCCCATCATCTTGTTGTGTAATTGCATGAGTAAAATATATTTATAAATCCTAGAAAAGTACCAGGAAACGTAAAGTAGCTTGTTTCAAGGACTACCAATTATAGATTTATTACTAATGACAAATACTAAATAATGTTCTAATAATTATGATTGAACTATTAAAGTTAGTAAGTAAGGAGGACAATGTTTTATAAATACTTACTATGCTAATACTAATCCCACTATGTGTGTGAGGATGGAAATTAATTCATAAGTTTAATAAGAATTGTGTTATGTTTATAAGGAAAGTGATTAATAATAAACAATGTTTTAAACGTTGTGTTTTTAGATATTGAAGTTAGTAAGTAAGGAGGACAATATTTTGGGAACTACTTACCATGTTTTATTATGTTTATAAAAGACTGGAATGGATCCATAAGTTTAATAAGAATTGTCATATGTTTCCTAATAGTTGTTAGTAATTAATTGTTTGATGTTGATAAATAATATATGCTGTAATATTATTTAAACAAATGTTAATGTTAATGGAAGGGTACCAAAATTATAATAATAGAGATTTTTGAAACTAGGCATGTTAGGCCTAGATAGTTAAGGAATTTGAAAAAGAGTTTATATTAATACTAGAATAATTAATGTCAGGTTGAACTATGTTATTACTGATTGTATCTAATAGTTTTAGTACAGTGAAGGGTATAAAAAAGAACTAATTATAAATAATTTTGTACAAATAGTTAAAAGTGTAAAACAGTAACTCAGGAAATATGGAATGGAAACTAATCAAAAGTGATATCAAAACAATCAGTATTCCATCAGAAATTCAAAGATACTAGTATATTGAAGATCAAAGATTATATAAACAAGTTATAACAATTTTAAGAAAATTGAAAGTATAATGTTAGAAGTTTGTTTATTTTGAGGCTCAGAGAGAACCATAGTAACTCCAGATGATACAGTTTAAACCAATGAAAGGTAAGTTATAGGCTTTAGCAACAGATATGTTATACATTGAATGAAGAGGATTCCATTATTAGATCTAAACGAGAAAGATTGATATAAAACAGAAGAGACCAATCCAACATATTTTGAGTGTAATATCAGTGAAAATAATTAAAGTTAAATCATTATACAAGACTAAAATATTTAGAAGAAAGAAGAAAAACATTATTCAAAAGAAGGAAACCAATTAACATATGAAGAAACAAAATCAACCTATCCAGGAAGTGAAATATTTTTGCTAATAACTAAACTGAAGAAATTACCTTAATGGCCTAAGTTACACTTTTCAAAGACACTGTTTACACTTTTTGATTAAAACTATATTTGAACTATCACTGGGAAAATAATTAATGAACAATCTTATTTTCAGTGTAAAAAAAACTATTAATGTATGGTAATATAACAATTTAAAATGTATTAGACATTGCAAATACCTAAATCAACATAACCTAGATACTAAACATTGTAAATTTCGTAATAGACTCTTGTTAAGACACTCTGTAATTTATTTTTGGTACCCCATGTATTTTGGTACTTTTCCTAAGATATTTGTAGTTTATACGGTAGTCAAAAGGATCTAACGTAAAACCAGTTTATTTGTAATTTATTTAGTAATTATTAAAATGCAGATATCGTTTGCCCTCAGAAATAAGAGCAACTGCTGCCATTCTGAGCATATTTAAAAACAAACAGCCGGCAAGATTTTGTTAACCATTATAATTGTCTTTTAAAACATTTAATAAGGAGAATAAAGGATTTGGGTTCAATAACAACAGATAAAAGGTTTTCTTTTCTTTAATTAGTGGATAATCTTATGTATATGATATTATGTACAATATAAACGAATGTTAATTTTTTCATTAACTAGCATAGGTTGGTAACACTCCCGACAAGAAAAGTATGGCACCAGATTTGAATCTGAGCTTTAGTAGTCATAATATTATGTTAAATAAAAGATTAATAAAGATAGAAATTTAGAAGGAAAAAGAAACCCTTATGCTATAGGCAATATTACTTACCAATTTACCAATACATTCTATTTGCAACATTTGATTCCAAATTGGCGCTCAACTAACATTACCCTGACCACATACTCATCCTTAAAATACAAACCAAGTACAATTTAGATAGTACGAGTTCACATAAGTGACAAATTGTCGCAACCAACGTGTGCTTTTAACACGAATAGACTGAACGTAACAATAGGTATGATAAACTTGAGAAAACTCGTGATAAAATATATAAAATACCAATTGCGCCAACCAAAAATTTTTAATTCTTTTTTTCTGCTTTAGTCTTAGGAAAAGATGGTCTCTAAGGACTTTATCGCCCTCAAATTTTTTGGATAAAACAACATATTATAGTTATTTTAATTAAATTTTTAAACAACGTTCTTGCTTGGCATTCTATTGGTAATCTCGTGACAACGCACCGCTATACTCGAGATATCACGAGTTTACCTGGATTGAGGTAATCTCGTGATACGTCAGGCATACTCGTGACATATAAAATCATAAATAAAATAAAGGTAAAATTAAACGGTCAAAAAACATGAAAATTAAAAACGCCGTTAATATAAAATCGTACGGAGAAATCCAATCCAGAAAATAAAAACTTTCAAAAATTGTAGTAGAAAACAATTTAGAAGGTTTATATTTAATGAAAGTCTTTTTCAGAAGTAGATGTGAAAAATTAAATAAATGTCGACCTTATTAGGAACCGTCTTTACTTGAAAAACAACACAAAACATATAAGAAACTACGGTCCGGAGATAAGGTCATACGAGTTATACGCCGTCCATAGTGTTTCAAAATAAGTAGCATCGTAATGTATTAACCGACAATTTAAGACTAAATTTGATACTTAATGTAGTGAATTGCAATTATGGTAGAATGAAAATGCATGTCCTATTAAGAGATACAAACATATAAGAAATATTTCTTACATTTCACTGCAAAACGTTGCAAAACAATAACTAATATACGTAGCATTAGTGCCTATAATATCTCAAACTGAACACTAGAATGCGCTGTGCTCAACTGAAGAAATAGGCAGTTGTGAGAGAGTTGGTTAACCCGTGACAAGCGTTAGAAAAAGTATCACGAGATTACCTCTATCACGAGTAGGTATACCTTAATTCACCATACTACAATATGTGAGCAGAAAAACAAATACGCTGCTATTTACATTTGATCTCCTTTCGCTTTCCTTATTGTTCTCCCTATTATATCTGCATTTAAAATGTATGCTTCGCTAAAGGCTTTATCTATAGAATGATTGACTTTATTTACTTATTCATTTATAAGTATTTATAATTACTTATGTATTGTAACAAGATAAATTTGCAAAACCAATGTAAATTACTTTGCGCTGTGCTAACATGTAAACTTATTTAACATTACTGTTAACGTGTATTAATTACTGGGGTTTGGGTGTAATCGTAATAATAGTAGTCATTTATTGAATTTTAACAAGTTTTCATCAATTTATTAAAAAAAAAACGCATTTTTAAAATCTCATTTGCTTTGCTATAAACCACCAATATTGTTTGCTTAACGTTTAATCGTTGCAGCACATTTATCATAAATAAATCTTATATCTTATATTAACAAAATTATATATTCTAAGTCTTTACTTGTTGATCTTAAAATTTCGACTGCTCAGTCTGCTTGTGTCCTTTTACTGCAGTTTTGTTTTATTTTCTTTACATAACTTCAAACTACGTTACTGTATGGATTGCATACCCTTTTTATCGTTTATTGCTTTACAAACTTTAAATAAAAATTAAATTTACTAAATCAATTGTTAATCATCAAAGCAAAGATTTTAATTTGACTTTAAGTTAATTGTTAATCTTTAAATCAAAGATTCTAATTGAATTTAAATTTAGATTCTCTTATCTCTATCTATATTTTACATAACTTTTATTTATTTCTAAAATTTTAAGTGTCTTTTCAATGTCTTTATTCTCTCATTTACAAATTATAATTTGATTATTTGTCACCTCGATTCTGTAGATCGTACCCATGTCCTCCGTTGATCCGTATGTCCTCTTCTAATGGATTTCCCTGCACGTTCCTCGGTTCTATTCGTCGTCCTCCAGTTAATCGTCCGTCATGGTCCCATCTGGTTGCTGTAGTGTAGAGTGATATGTTGTCTGCACTCACTGCTGTTGTTCTAGTAGACGCCTCTATTGTTCTGCCTATAGTTCCTCTGCCTGATGTGACCTCGTCGCTTGTCTTGAGTGATGAACGTTTGTGGGTGTAGACCTTGTCGAGTATGTTCGTCAAAAATAAAATCGTATTCGTCATCAAATTACGAGTTATTGTTTGATACTTAGACGCACATATTGTCCATCTGACTTTATAATTCAATTAACAAAATTTAAAAATCGCGTCGATGCTGAACATAGCGTTCCGCCGCTTCTGAAGACTGATTGAGAGTATTAAAAATTCGCGTCGTCAACGTACCGCCGCGACTGAAGACTGATTGAGAGTAATTTGGCTTCATTCGTGCCCTTATTTATATTCGAGCATCTTACTGCACCTGCTGGGCCAGAATTCAGCATGTCAGGAACTGCACAGTGGCGTCAGTTCTCCCACTATCGCCCAATTTCATATTTTTCCACATTTCTGCAAATTGCAATGTCTAATGTGGATTATAAGGTGCTCTGACGGTGTCTGATTTAATTTCACATGTTCAATGTAATTACCACCGTTATCGCATAATTCGTGTAATTACTATGCACTTAAAATCGCACTGAATTCGCACTGCACGTCCTATTCATGCCGTTTTCGCACTCCACAAGTGTTTTATTTTTATACATATTTAGAAGCCTTTGCAATTTTTCTATCATTTATGGTTTTCTTATAATTAAATAAAAACTATAATTTAACATCTATTGGGGTGAGATTGCAAACTTTCAGGCTTCAACCGGCTTCACGCACACACATTATTTATTACTGTACACTCCCTCAGCAACAATCGCGTGATCGTGCATGTTGATTCCTGCGTCTAATTCAGCTTTCAATCTCACACCTGCTTGTCTATTACATATTTCTAAATTTCATGTAAATATATATTTTTATCTAATAAATGCACATTACAGCATATGTTTGTATTGTCGCAAAAAAAAAAAATATATATATATATATATATATATATGTATGTATATTCAAACACTTTCTGCTACAGTCCGTTTCTTGATGTATATAATATATATTTGATAATTACTTTACCTCAAGGTGTTTTCTCCCTATTTGGGACATGTTTCGGGAAGCCTTGTGTACCCATCTTCAGCCTTACTAATTTTTAAAAACTATTTGAAAACACAGACATCAAAATACCATACAAAACTAATAAAAACAATTTATAAAACCTAAATAACCCACACAACAAAGATAATACAACAACCAATGCTATATACAAAATTGAATTCCAAGATTGAAATAAATGTTACATAGGACAAACAAAAAACAGCTGAAACAACGTTATTTTGAACACCTAAATGCATACAAAAAACCAGATATATATAAATCTAATTTGGCCACACATGCGATAAACACTGGACATGAATTCCCAGACATAACCAATATGACACTAATAAAACATATAACACACAGAAGCACCATAATGAACATTTGGGAAAACTTACAAATATACAAACATAAAACAGAAAACAAACTAATACCTGAACAAATACAAGTCAATACAAAACATGACACAATATTCAAAGCACTCAACATTGAAAATACACAAAAAACTAACACATAGACCACAATCACACACAATAAAACCAATTTGAAATACCAGAAGCCAACAGGAAGCCACAATAATAATAGTCAACCAACAACACATATGTACTTCACCAGACAAAAAAACCGGAAGGCTGAGGATGGGTACAAGATAGTACCCGAAACATGTTCCAATAAAAAAAAAATAACGTCTTGAGGTAAATTTAATTATAAATATTAAATGTAATATATATATATATATATATATATACATATAAAATCATTATCATATAGTAAAGTAACGACTTTATCAAAATATATGTTTTTACGTATATACGAAAAATGACTAAACGTTACTAGTTGATATATACAACAGCAGCAGTTTTCAGTTGTGTATTTTGAGCTTTAACCTTAATGTGAAAATGTCTTTTTTCAGGTGTTGCAATTTACATATTCGTATTACACATTCTTTCGAGAAGTCTACAGAAACTGGGAAAAATAAAGCACGTAAAAAATACGTAATTTATTACAACTTTATAATTGTTTGTACAAATACGTGTCTGCACATATTTAGAAATAGTAAATATATTACTTGCTTAAAAGTATATGTCTTACTCATTTTTTGCACTTTGTTCTATTTATATGCTTGCTTTATATCCGCTTACGCGGATTAATTTATTTAATAGACAATAATTCAATAATTACAATCAGACGCAGTGTTGCAGATTTAAATTTCTATTAAAAGAAAACTCCGCTACTCGTTAGCGGATATTGTTATAAAATATTTTTATATATACTTTATTTTATAAGTTATTGTTATATACGTTAATTTACGGTGGAAACAAATAAATATTAGGAACTTTACAAACCAAAAGAAAAATTAACTTTCGAGAAAAGCACAATTTTGGCGTATATTTTCCACTCGCACTTGACATGACAAGGATAGAATTCTCTAAGAATCAGTATTAGTTTTGTAATGGTTTTCCGTTAATAAACTTTACGATTTATTAAAATAGTATTGTTTTTTTAAAAACTATGATATTATTGTTAGAATAGGAAAAGAGAATGCTGGAAAACAGAAATTAAATGAAGATATTGAGAGGGATTTGGGAAATAGCTACTTTATGCTGAGCTTTCTCAGTTCTTGGAGTATTTTTGTAATATGTGAAGGAAATAGGGGAACGGGGGTCATCGACTAAATAAGCTGTCCGTTAGATGCTGTCTGACAGTATCTGTAAACAATTTCGAAGCTATAGTTTGCGGGAGTTACTAAACTAAGTGCTAAGACCAACAAAAGAGGCCTGAAAAAAAAATACTTTTTAAAAATTTGTTACTTTTGTTAACTAATTGTTAAATAATTTTTAGTGCCGATTCCAAACATAACGTAAAAATAATATGACATTTTATCATATATATTTCACTACTCAACAGATACAAAAATCACACAATGCCATAACTCAAATCATCAATAAAGTGGCCAACATGTAAATAAAAATTTACAAGTCCTTGTGATAACGTTTATTTTTTACTTCAAAACTTCTTTTTCCGCTTTTCCTTTTGCAAACTTGTTGAGGATCATTTGTTTTCAGCATCCAGAATAGTCCGCTGTCATATTAACGTTACACCTTTATTGATATCGCCTTCCCGTTCCCTTTATTTCTTAGTGAAATCTTTCACCCCGCTTCTCACGGACTGCATAAAACTTTTTAGGAATCTACTAACTAAACTGAATATTAGGATCACCGTACATCCCAAGACCTTCCATTTTTAACAACATGTTGTTACCACGTTCCCACGGATCGTTTTATCGTATAATGGAAGCAAACTACAGGCACAATAAAGTCATTAATTAATAACTTTAATTAGCCACAAACAACAGTTTGAAATCAACAATGTGCTCTCATACATTAATTCAAGTTAAATTTGTCCACACTCAATAATAGTGTCACCTTATTACGATACCGCACTTGATCCGTACTCCACGATATCGCCAGGTGCAAGTAACTTCTTGGCCGGCCGTACACCCTTATATTATATACCTCGCAGAAAAGTTCCAGAATAATTTTCCACTCTTTCGGCGGCGTGCCGGCATAATTTGTGTAGCTGCAAGTGTTCGAATAGTCTGGAGGCTACATGAGTGCACAGCCTGGACCGAGACGCTGTACGTGGTCGGCTAGCAGAGAAACGTGTACAATGACGCTCTAGAAAAGCCAAGAGCGTTACGTAATCATGGTACCAATATCTTGCACAATGTGTTTGTAGTTTGGGTCTTTTTGTTTAACAGAATGCTGGTTACTACAAGTTTGAAAGCTATTTACGCTGGTTTTTCATTTTCCTTCATTTCATCTCAAAAATTTCGTCCTTCATTATCTTTGTTATAGAGGGGCCAACAAATTTACCGTCATTCAACTTTGCTTTAGGCGAAAGACGGAAATGGTTGCTAGGCTATTTGTATCCCCCTTTTTTGTTAATGCTTTAATGGTCTTAATGTTTCATCAGGTCTAATTTTATATGACGTGGTGAAAGCAAAACACTTCCTAGATCAACCAAATCATCCCACACAATGTTTTCAATTCCAGGCTTTAATGTTTTTTTTTCTAATCGGACATTCTTTCTTTACATAATGTAATTTTAAGTCGCCACAAATTGTCCATCAAAGATCTGCATAGGAAAGATTAGTAACAATTAATAATCAAATCACAATTTTCATAGCAATATTTTAAATGAACTCAATGTCCATCAGACACAGAAGTGTACTTAATACTATTGTGTAATAATACTGCTTAGAGATCTCTTTTTGTAGAATCAATAAAACATCTTCAATTGTCAGTTTTGTATTTGATGTTGAAACCTATCACGAGTCCAGGCACATCTTTGCAGTAAAAAGCTTCACCATCTTTAGAAAAATATCCGAACAAAGTCCTTCTCTGCTCTGAAACTAACAGAAGAAAGTGCCAGGGGATAATAAATTTGTTTTCTTCAATCTGGAACCTTATAATTCAACCGAATCCTTAGGAATATCTAAGTCTCTAACTAAATCATTGAAATCTGACTGCGTGAAAAATTTTAGGATTTTGCTGCCGGGAACGTAGTTATTACTCCCACTACCGTTATCACCACATGTTTGAGGAATTGTTTCCAAATATTCACAAATATTGAGTAATGTATCTGGAGGGGAAGGAACACGCATACAAGGTTCATGGGGAACAGAGCAAATGGCTGACTGCATGTTCGGGTGAGAAATCTCCTTTTTGTCCTTTAGAATGAAACCGTGCACGTTAGACGAACAAGTGTGACAGTCGTCACTGTGATTCTTAGGTTCTCTCAAAACCATCGGTACACCTAAGCGGAAAGATTGTTTCATTCCATGGAACCACTGGTTCAGTTCTTCCACACAAACCGAACAAACATCGTGAGGGGCCCAAAGCTTGTCTAGAACCCACAACTTCATACCGAAATAAGTGAATCACCTTTTCTATCACAAAGTTTGGATTGCTATTTTATTGTTTCCTAAATATATATTCAGCGGTGAATTAACACAGCCTCTGGAACCATCAACAGGCTAGCAATCTGGTTTAAACTGGTTTTCACTAGTTTTACTATTAAGGCTGTTCGAACGTGTTTATTAGTTTCTATTTTATCACACCCGTATTTGATTGTATATACCCATTCTTTTTAAATGTTGATCCGAGTACTCCTTATATTTTTGACCGTAGTTGTCTTGACATAAATTTCATAAACGACATTAGATTTTACTTTTATTTCATCTCTTCTTTGGTATTCATCAAAAGTTTATTATTTATTGTATTGTTATTCTGTATGCATTTTAGTGGTTCTGGTGGTCTTCATAATTATTTTAGACATTTTCTCAGATAGTGTTGTTAAAGAGTATTAGATAATATTGTCCTTCCCGTATATCAAAACACAACAACCCCATCAACTCCCTCCTCCTTTGAAACCGTTATATCTGGATATTTCTTTACTTTGTGCGTCCGCTCCTTCTCCAGTCACGTAATAGATTCACACATAATTTGTCTTAAAGAAGGGTAACCCAATTCTAACTCATATAATTACAATTTAGTTTATCACGTATTAAAATGTTTAAATACTTTGTAGTAAGACCACACGGCAAACAAAATTTTTATAGAGAGTACAGAAAAGACAAAAAGGTAGGTAGATAAGGGGAGAGTACGAAAGCGAGTTAGAACTATAGGCCGATAGATAGACAGACAAAGTGACATGAGACAAGCGATGGGAGTAAGGTATATACAGTTATTGATTTCGATATAAGTACTAGCCGTTGAATATTTCAATTTCAATAAAGAGCATTAGCAGTTATTAACGTATTGTTTATCGTATTGTGTCATACACATATAATATTCAGAAAGCGTGTAATAAAATTTAATAAGGCGTCCGTGTACCCTACAATATGTACAGTTTACATTTTCCTTTTGTATCTCATTCGCTGCTTCTGCAGAACCTATTCATTTTTTATAAAGTAATTACCTACATGTACCATTAACTTAAGGGAGTGATGTAGTAAATTTTTAAAATGATATTTAGTACGGCAGCGGGTCACATTTCTTTCTTTTGTTTATCACTATGGAATAATTTAGCATTTAGCATTTATACAATATTGAGTTCCTTATAATAGGATATGTTTATCGCTTTCTTTTGTTTATCACTATGCAATAATTTAGCATTTAGCATTTATACAATATTGAGTTCCTTATAATAGGATATGTTAGAACTGCATTGTAATTATCTTCTGTGGCGTTGAATTAGTTTACACACTTTTATTTCCGAAACAACAACCCAATACCAATGAAATCGGAAGTAAAATACTTAGGACTACACTTAGATGAGAAACTAATCTGGCGATCACACATTAAGGCAAAGAAGCAACACCTAGCAATAAAAACTAGACAAATGAATTGGCTAATAGGAAAACGATCGAAATTATCCCTGGAGAGCAAACTAATTATATACAAAACGATACTAAAGTCAATATGGACATATGGCGTTGAACTATGTGGTTGCTCCAAGCTATCAAAGACAAAAATTATCCAAACATTTCAATCGAAAACTCTCCGCATTATAACAAACGCTCCATGGGTTGTCTAAAATCAAACCATTCACGAGGATCTAAAAATTCCATTCATCAAGGATGTGATTCAAACAAGCTATAAAATACAGAGAACGGATTACAGGTCATCAAAATCACTTAATTAGGGCATTGTCCAACCTGCAGATAGCAGAAAGAAAACTGAAGAAAAATTGGCCAGAAGATCTAGTCAGATGAACAGCTGAGAACTGTCGATGGACAGTATCCGCTTCACCCCAACCTTCATTCATCACCTTTTCTTAATACTTATGTTCTAATTTAAGTAGATTGTAAATTTGCATATAATAAAAAAAATTATTACTGGTAGTCTGTTTTATATTATTATAAAGCACGTCTAATAAGCTGTAATAGTTAACGGTTCACTTTTCAACACTAATTAGCACAATAGTACAGAATTTCGTAATTAAAACTGTATTAATGTTTTAAATATTAATAGATCACAAGCTAATAGTAAATTTCTCTTGTTTTGAGTTTTATTTCATATAATTTTTTTTAAGAGGGTGAAAATATTTTATGCACCGTCAGAAGAAACCGTGTTTCCTGCGATTAGTGGGACTCTTATCTACAAAAAACCCACCTCTAATTCAGGCATCATATCAATTCTGTAACCACTTAGGGTAGTACTTCGGGATAGAGACTATTACGTTACGTGCTTATCATCCTTTTTCTAGTTGTCCCTTATCTTCTATTGCCCGTTGGGTGGAAGTTATGCATGTGTCACAAGCAGGTTTGGTCATTGAATTAAGTGCTACAACAAAGCTGCAACAGCATTTCAAAACGCCCGATAATTTTTGAAAGTGTTAGCGGTTTACCCCCTTCTTCATAGTTTTTCTGAGTAAACTTGCGCAGTTGATACATTCGTTGGAAAACGCTAACCTAATTCCCTTATTATGCGATGTATGTCCTATTGTGTTATCTTTTTCAAGTTACCCCAATTTTGCCAATCCCGTATAACATTTATACTTGAGTTACTTGCTAAATTGACTTACTGAAAGTCACTAAACTCAGTTATGTGTTGAAAGAGTCTCATGTTATTTAGAGAATCGTAATACATTGTGTAACAATATGTTTTCTGTTAGTGAACCACTTAAAGAATTATAGATAACAATTGGTGGCAAGACTACAAAAGGGTAGAGGCTATAAAAGCAGATTCTCACAATGCAGGGCACCTCTCCTTCTACACTTCAAACATTTGCACAATAAAGCGTTAACTGTGGTCAATGTATATTCCATAATGTAACTAGATAACAGACAGTTTTGAAGCACAAATCGGCATTATTTAAGAGATTGTGGTCAACATCCATTACTTCTGTAAATTATTTGCATACCGCACAGTATATATGAGATTATATATACCTGGACTGATTTGAAATGTTATCAAATATTTCTCAGTCGTCAGCGAAACTAAATGTTTGCTTTCATCTACATTAAGGGTACAATAAGTTTCCGCTATATACCGGCCTATGCAAAACGGAATTGTAATACATGATCAGTTTTTGTAAAACAAGTTGTTTGCGCTATCATAGAGTTGACTCGTAATTATAAATACTTTGGGAATTTAACTGGAAATGCTAAAAGTATATTTAACAGCGCTTAATACACTGCAGAGCTCTCTGGACCAAAACCTCGAACACTGTTTTATATGCCCTGAATACAGCATTCTCAGACTTAGACACCTTTCTACACAAAATACACTGGAAATACGCTACAACAGCCAAAACCGCCACAGCAATACAATCCATCGCCACTCCCATCAGTAGACCAGTCCGAAATACCGGGCACCCTCACTTCCTCGTCAACCGCCTGCTGCCTCTTGCAGATGAACCTCCACCCAGAAATTGACGAAGAAGAACCGGCATCAAGAGGGTCCCCGGACCCGACTAATAAGCGACAGTGGCTTCGCCACGCTGAATGGAATGAATTAAATTAAACTGTACTTAACTCCTCCGCCCCGTTCACAAACATCATGTACTCCAACTAAGAAATAATAAAATTAACTAAATCCCACAAAACTTAAATAGATAATATAAAACCTACAAAACCTGTCCAAGGCTGATCCCTTGATGCCGTTACGATGCTTCCAGCCATCTTTAGCGTTACACGTTGCTCGTCCCTGGTCGCCTATGTTTTGAAGTTTGGCAGTAAAACACCCCCCTTCACCTCTCCTAGAGGCTGCCACACCTTCATCAACTTTCACACACACTCTCTCTCTCTCTCTCTCTCTCTCTTTACTTTCAGGTACCTTCACCTTCTCAACAATTGTATCGTAACAATATATGTAAAGTACATCAACTATAGGCTATTAGCAGTATGTGTGGCGCGCTGTAAAGTTATACAGTGTGTCCGTATGTCCCATAGCGGTGATAGTTAAGCCCGGAATGCAGACAGTGAGGCCAATCTATTAATTTCCAGCAACTGAGGGGAGACTACTGATCCCTTGTTCAGCGTACATAACGTCAGCTCCCTTTAACTCCAATTAATTCGCAAGATAGATCATTTAACCGTTAAGCTGGCTACGGTAATCCTCATTGCATCGCTGTAAGTGTAAGTTCACGCCGTTGT